>OU015493.1:90808290-91138290 GCA_907164885.2 Dolomedes plantarius | reverse complement strand
ATCATCTATCTACCTAGCCTTATAGACGGGCGGCATACTTAATAGAATAAAGTATGGAGGAATATAATAGAAAACATATACAGAATTTATGAAAAATAGCAAATCAACCCGATAGGTAAAAAAAAATTGGAAAATGTATTCAAATTATTTCAAAAGCCTACAAAATACACAAAAGACTGGCTTATTTATTCATTGTATTCCAGTGTTAATAAAAGGTCATTTCAAGGCTATTGTTGCCTATCAATTAAGGACATCTAGACCGTGAGTACAAAATTAGCAACATTTTGTATAAACAGAGTACATACTAGGCTAATAGTTTTATCGTTAAAACGCTGACATAGAAAAGTCTTTTATTTCGTTAACTATTGCATGGTTTTTTCTTTATGAATTATGTAAAATTTGAGAAAATACAGGCTGTTAATAATAAAAATTATCCTTATTGCTGAATACTGTATCATCGTTCTAATATGTATTAATTGAAAAGTAATGGATTTTAAATGAGCGAACCACATTTCTGTAGTTAATAATTTCTTTAAAGTAAGGAAAAAAAGTTCAAATATAATGCATATTCGTAATCACAAAACCTTAATCGCTCTCCCCAAAAGTTTTGCTTTGAGAAGATGCACCTCAATTTACGTAATCAAAATGCAATTCTAAGGCATTATTTAAACAATAATCATTAACGTCGTTGAATAAATTACCTTTAATGCAAATCCTGCTGGCTTTCCAGAGTGTTTTACACCTCTCATAATTGGGAGGTACCTACCACTTAGCTGCTAATGAACGGAAATTGGAGGGAGCTGTGATTCTGTGTTCCCTGTATTCGCGTGCCAGAAAACCAAAGCGGGAGCTGCCATCCAAAGCTGATTAGCGGCGAGGTGTGATGCATGGGCTCCGGACATGGTTACAATGTAGCGACGGTGTTGTCAGACATGCACAGTCTTAAAAACGGATGTAAATTGTGTACGATTAATGCTGGTCACTGATGTCAGGGCAGTCAATTTGCGAGGGAGAAAATTTATGATTTTTAGGGGAGGGCTACTTTGAAAATGTGTATAAAGGAATTTTTTCCACATTCTAGGATCTTTATTTGTAGTTCAATTAACACTAGAAAGACGGCTTCCATCATTTTGACGGTTTCGTACATACTATTGAGCGCTATATCTCCATTTATGTCCTCAGGCTTCTGAAATTTTATGATATTTTTCTAATTTTACGCGAAATATGCACACGCATTTACAAAATTATATTCGATAGTAAAGAGAGGGAGAAAATGTGTTGTATGCCTTCAAAGACTGAAAGTCCTCAATTTGACGACAATATAGGAAACAGGCAGATATCTTTAAAATAATACCAGAAAAATGTTAGTTATTTTTCGTCTCTTCCCCCTTTTGCAAATAACAGAAATATTGACTCATCATAAATATTGGTGTTGAAAACTAAGGACTGCACAAACCATGCATATATTTTTACGGATAAACCATAGCAGGTGGTCAGCACGGCATACCTGCATAAAAATCTATCTAAATATATACTAATTTATTACATATTGGTAAAAAAAATTCAAAATTAAAAGTATTTAAACATTTAAAAGAAATTAAATATTTTAAATTCTAAATTTTATTTTTAACCGTCAAAATGACGGCGTTCAGTCTCTTCAGCAAGAAAAAAAATCCCGTCTTTCCAGTGTTAAAATATCCCACTTGATGTGTTTGCAATGTAAGGAAACGAAAAGGAAACTAAATAACTAAATTCAGACAATATGTGAAAAATCCACTATGTTAGTCACCTACTCCCTGGAAAATTAACTATGTATATAAAGAAAATTCTCTATATTATTTAAGGAGATTTGGAGAATATATATTTGGGATAGTTTTCCCAAATTTCACGATTGAACCTCTCAAAATAATAAGCAAATATATTTTCATTGCTCATAAATATATAAACACCAACATTTACAGTGTTTACGGCAAATTACAGTATTTTAACACACTCTGCCGTTAGAGAAAAAAGTAATGAAATTTAAACTTTTCACATGCATCCCTACATTTTGCTTTAATATTTGACAAATTTTCTTTTAATCTTAAATCTTTGGGTATAAGACGTATATTTATAAGTGTAATGTTTATATACAAAAGGTATCATTAAAGGGAAAACTTTTTGTAAGTGATACTGATGAGGCAGAAACTTAAAAAAAATAATAATTTATTTATGTAGCGTTGAATATTTATTACAATTGACAATAGAGATCAGTTTCAAAACATTAATATTAAAACTGCACAAACATCCGTAATTTCTACCCAAAAGCACCCTAAAAATAAAAACTTTTTATAAATAACACAACTTTGAGAAAAAGTTCTGTAAATTTCAGAAAAAAAATATCAAGCGAATTTTAAATTTGACCTTGGTTAGTTTAGTACGCAATAAATAAACAAACTTATCTAATACAATCTTACGGCTAGTGTGTGCTAACCCTATTGGATTCGCTCGCTTCCAGTGTTAAGAGCTATGGAGAAAATTTGTCCAAGGGTTTCGGACCTAGAATTAAAGATTTAAAAAAAAAATTGTACTCCGTGATAGAGAAAGAAATTTTACACCTTGGGACATTTTTCATTCTTTTAAAGAATGCAAATAATATTTTAAAATTTTAATTATTTTTGGAAAAATCTGGTACAGTGTGTTTTAAACGCTGCTAAATTCCTTTGGGGGACAAAATTTATTAAAACGAATCCTGTTGCAAAGTGCAGAAAATTTCCTTATGCAATTTTTATTTGATTATCAGCATTTATGTAGCATAATAAGTGATAGTATATATTAAGGAAAAAATTATTATTATGAACATATCTATAAATTTAAGTTGCAAAGCCGACTTTTTGGGCAGTCCGTGAAAGAAAACTACTGCATCAATTTACTTCATTTTGGTCTTAAACGAAAGACTGTAATCTGTAGATTTGTCAAATTTGGTTTTTGTAACCGCAGTTTCTATTAATTAGAGATAATTTACAATTAAAAATTTATTTCTGCGCATGCTCAGTGGCATGTTTAAATCTGTCTTTAGAAACTCACTGTTTCTGCGCATGCTGAGTGACATGTTTTAATAATAAACACGTTTATTCGAGGAGTCTCTCTAGATCTCTCTCTGCCATTTTTATTTTTATGATAATTATGTTTGTGAAATATAAGATTAAACCTGATGTAAATTGTTTATTTTGCGCTGTTTAATTAGCGATAAATTACAATTATAAAAATAGCTTTCTGCGCATGCTGAGTGACATTTTAAAATCTGGCTTATATACTCACTAAGCACGAAGTCGCCTAAACACATTAATTTGCTTCTGCGTATCATTTTGATTTTCAACATTTGGCAGTAATGTGTTGAGTATAATATGTGCATTAGTACATTTATTTACTATCTAGCCGTCATGTTTTGACGGGTACCAACTAGTATTTAATTAAGATTTGCAAATTTATTCGGTTATATTAAATTACTCATTTTTTAAAACTATATCTAATTTGTGTAAGACCAGCGTTAAAAATATTTTATTAAATTTAGCTTTTGAAACAGAAAGAAAAAAAATCCATCCCTCTCTTATTTCCCCTCTGAGAAAAACTGAAAAACAATATGGTAAAAACAAAGAAATTCTACTTTCTGTCTCAAATCAGTAGCGAATTTACTAACAATCAGTTTCAAACAAAGGTGAAAACATATACCATTGTAAAGATTAGTGAGAATAAACATCCATTAAATATACTTAAGAAGACTTTGCTTGGAGTATTATGTAACCCGTCTGGAAATTGTCTGTTGTCAGTTATTTAATAAGTTAGAAACTTTTCCCGGCGGATAAAGCGATTTATCTCCAGAAATCACTACAGGTGATTAGGGTATTATCCCTTTTATTTAGTTTCATTTGTCTGACACAGAATCTCTTATTTTTAGTACTTTAAAGTGGTGAAAAATTTATTGTTTGCTAGTGTATGCACACACCTATATAAATCAATGTTTTGTATTATATTTTTGTCTTTTTTAAATACCTCAAGAATATGCCATTATTTATTCTAATTAATCAATTTATGTGCTGAATAGAGCTGATAAACAGTCATATTTTTTTTGTCGTTCGTGAATTAAAAACATTACCGTATTAGAGTTTTTACATTTCAAAGTATTATATTCATATTTAATATAATTGTAAATGGATTGAGTAACTTAAGGCTGTTGTGTTAGAACCCTATTGGATTAGCTCACCTCAATGTTAACCTATGGAGAAAATTTGTTTTCTATTTGCAGCTACATAAATGCTGATAATGAAATAATGGTATTTTCAGATAGCCTGAACTTTTCTGCACCTTGCTACAAGATTCATTTTTGTCCACCAAATGAATTTATGAGCGTTTAAAACACACTATACGAAATTTTTCCCTGAATAATTTAAATTTTAAAATATTTGCATTTTATTTGTAAAAATGAAAAATTCCCCAAGGCGTAAAATTTATTTCTCTATCCCGGAGTACAATAAAAAACTATGAATCCAAGTCAGCATTCCTTGGAAAAATTATCTCCATACGTTAACATTGAGGTGAGCGAATACAACAGAGTTAGTACACGGCAGCCTTAAAATAGCAATGTCATATAATATGGTAAGTATTAGTAATATGTAGGCAAAAAATTTTCCCGAATTCGATATCTTATGAAATTAATTATTTCTTTGAATTCAGCGTTAGAACTTTATTTCGGTTATGAGTCCGAGAAACAATACAGCAACTTTTTCTGCATTCAAATATTAAATCGTATTGTATATACACAATATTGGATATATGAATTTAGCTGGAGAGACCTCTCGAACACTGTATCCTGAACACAGTATGTGACATTTAGAACGATGCATTAATTTTTAGAATTAATTGATAAACAAATGCATATTTTAATGGGTTATTTTTTATATTTTTATTATTCCTGCTAACAAGATGATCAAATTAAAGCAATAAACACCTTTTAGCTCTTGATGTTTTCCAATAATTGAATTAAAACGATGAATAGTTTTTGAAAAAAAAACCTATTATTAACAATATTGGATAAATAAGAGATCTCTAGAACACCGTATCCTTAACAAAGGAGAAAACTATGAGATGGGTAGAATTGTGTGAGATTTAGAACTATGCATTAATTTTTAGAATTATATGAGAAACAAATGCATATTTGAATGGGTTATGTTTTATATTTTAGTCATTACTGATAGTAAGAGGATCAAATGAAAGCAATAAACACGTTTTTAGCTTTTGATTTTTTCAATAGTTGAATTAAAATAATGAATAGTTTTAGAAGGAAAACCTGTTGTTCACAATATTGGAAAAATAAGTTTTACCTGAAAGATCTCTAGAACACCGTATCCTTAACACAGGAGAAAACTATGAGATGTGTAGAATTATGTGAGATTTAGATCTATGCGTTAATTTTTAGAATTGTATGAGGAAAAAATGCATATTTTAATGGGTTATCTTTAAAATTTTTTGTTATTCCTGATAATTAGAGGATCAAATGAAAAAAATAAATTCGTTTTAGCTGTAGATCTTTTCCAATAATTGAATTAAAACGATGAATAGTTTTGGGAAAAAACTATTGTTCACAATATTGGATTAATGAGTTTAGCTTGAAAGATCGTGAGAACACCGTATCCTTAACAAAGGAAAAAACTATGCGATGTATAAAATTATGTAAGATTTTGAAATATGCATTAATTTTTAGAATTATATGAGAAACAAATGCTTATTTTAATGGATTATTTTTTATATTTTTGTCATTCCTGATAATAAGAGGGTCAAATGAAAGCAATAAACACGTTTTAGGTTTTGGTCTTTTTCAATAATTGAATTGAAACGATGAACAGTTTTGGAAAAAAACTATTGTTCACAATATTGAAAAAATTAGTTTAGTTTGAAAGATCTCTAGAACACTGTATCCTTAACTCAGGAGAAAACTATGAGATGTGTAGAATTTTATGCGATTTAGATCTATGCGTTAATTTTTAGAATTATATGAGAGAAAAATGCATATTTTAATGGGTTATCTTTAAATTTTTTTGTTATTCCTGATAATTAAAGGATCAAATGAAAACAATAAACAAGTTTTATCTGTTGATCTTTTTCAATAAATCAATTCAAACGATGAATAGTCGTGGGGGAAAAAACCCCATTGTTCACAATATTGGGATAAATGAGTTTAGCTTGAAAAATCTCTAGAACACTGTATCCTTAAAACATAGAAAAAATCTATGAGATGTGTAGAATTATTTGAGATTTAGAATTATGCATTATTTTTTAGAATTGTATGAGAAACAAATGCATATTTTAATAGGTTGTGTTTTATATTTTAGTCATTCCTAATAATAAGATGATCAAATGAAAGGAATAAACACGTTTTTGGATAAATGAGTTTAGCTTGAAAGATCTCTATCTATGAGATGTTTAGAATTATGTGAGTTTTAGACCTATGCATTAATTTTTAGAATTGTATGCGAAACTAATGCATATTTCAATGGGTTATTTTTTATATATTTGTTATTCCTGATAATAAGATTATCAAATGAAAGCAATAAACATATTTTATCTTTTGATCTTTTTCAATAATCGAGTTAAAACGAAGAATAGTTTTGGAAAAAAAGTGTTTTTCCAAAATCATTAAGTGTCATTAAAAGTGTTTTTTTTTGTTTACATTAATTCAAATAACTGACTACTCGAGCAACCTTATTACTAAATATAGCCAACAGTCATTATAGTCTTTCCATATCTGCAACTATTAAGCAATTACCCATATTAGAGATCGAGTTTCTCCCCCAAAATGACCCACTGTCAGACAGAACTCCGAAATCTCTCTTTCTCCCTCCTTTTTACTTCCGACCTAACAACGCTCCGCTATATTTAACGGAATTTTTAACTCCAGCTAATAAACGTCATATTCAACGTATCGTGCTAAATTTCGTGTGACAGTGATTTAATTATTTCGAGGAGCTGTCTCTCCGCGGGAAAGAGAGATTTATTCCGTTAGTACAGTCCCTCTTCGTCAGAATTAAGTCGCGTGAATGACGTCACCCTTTTCGATTTTCTCCGCATCATCTTGATCTCCTCCTCCCCCATATCATTTCTTTTTGTAGGAGGTGGTGTCATCTAGTGACAGCGACACGAGGCCTCGCAGAATTAGCCGTGCCGTGTCGAGCAGTAGAATTTAATAATGGGGGAAAAAATAATCCATTCATCTGAATCAAACGCGGAGGGGAAATGCTCGTGAAAGCGTTTCTGTGATGCGTGCGGCGAGCATTAGTTATGATCGTTGCGTTTGTGTTACAAAATATCTTGATAAATTTTCATTTCGCCGACAGGTATATGCATAATTAACTTCACGGTGCTTAAAAAGACATGAATTAAAAGATTTTGCTTCTTGTTGAATACATCAAATGAGAGATTGCAAAAATAATATATTTGAAAGGAGAAATGTATTGAGTTTGATTGAAGCGATCTAGGTTCCAAAGGATGTATGTAACATGTGATTTATCTGCATGAAATGACAGCGATAGATTTGGAATTAAAATTTTTAAAAAATATTGTAGAAAAATGTATATAAGAGGTAAACAAACAAAGGAATAAAAGGTTTTGTTTAGATAACTTGGAAGCGTCCCTTTTTGGTTGATAACTAGCATATCACTTTTGGAAAATGCATTAAACCGTAACATCTTGAATAATTCACAACTCTATTTTCTTGATTATCGATGACAGCTGAATATTTGAAATAGCCTACGGATCTTTGTATTAGGTCTTTATTCAGGAATCTCTGAGTTATTATTTCGCATGATCTGCACACCTTGGTTGCATTTATAAGAAACATAAGCATTAATTTATTTGAATCATCTTCCGTTAGTTTATGCAAGTTTTGTAAGCATCAAATCACAGGCGCCACCAAGCTCTCAGATGTAAAAAAGACACACAATTCTACATTATAACTGGCAAGCTTCTTAAATGAGTTTTGGAAGTCACTAATTACTCATACCCCGGGGAAGAGAGGCCTGTTATGGACACGTTAAATCATAGAGGGATATTATTTATTATAGATGGATCAGAAAGTCCATGAAGGTCCCTCCATGAAGGTCAGTGAGGGTGCGAGAGGGTACGAGCCTCCCAGATGTCACCCCTGGGGGTGTTTGGTCAAAATTGAGGGGCAACTAAGCCGGACTCCGACCCTTGTGGTGCTATCTGAAAAACAGGAGCCGCACAGTTCATCCCATAGCCCATATGGTACTTGGCCTGATAATGATACGAGACCAGTCAACTAAATAAAAATTTTGCTGTTTGTAACGTTTCTCATTTTTTATGTTCGGGCAAAAATTTTGATTCCTATGTTGATTACTTTCCTCAATAAAATGCTGTACATTTTTTAATCTTCATTCCCATCCTCATGCTATACACACTCTTTATTTCCGTTCTTAACATTGAAAAGAATTCAGAAATTGCCAGCAGGAAATAACGGCTACTCTCTGCTACATACTTGAAGAAAAACAGCAAGCTAATGAATTTTAGTAGTTCTTCATCAGCAACAACCTAGGAATTAAGAAGAAAAAGTAAACATACAAAAATAAATTACTTCTCTGAGAACAAGCATTAACATATTTATCTATGGAAAGCCCTCCTAACGTGCTTTCGAAAGTTTTAGATGAAATAGTCGGAAAATGCTACAGGGACACGTATGTGCGATTTTTTTCCCATCACTCTTAATGTGAATGTTAAAATTTAACGAATGAGATTTCTTGCATATTCGTAGGTCAGTGGTGGACATTGTTTGTATTAAATTCAATCAGCATGATTTAGCCAATTTGCTCGTCCAGGGGAGGAACTAGGATGTGTGTGTGTGACCAAACCGGTCTCAGGAGTTTAAAATTCTGTTGTAAATGGGTAATTCCAAGTCAAAATTTCTCCACATCCTCAACCCTGAAACAAACAAACAAACAAAAGCTCATTCAGAAATGAAAAAAAAAACCAAATAGGGAATCGCCCATGTTTTGATCTATTAACCAATTTTGTAATGAGTGGTTGTCGCAATTGAATCTGTTCCACGAATGACGCATAAGTGAAAGACGCATTGTTCATTGCATGTACTTACAGTGTCTTCACGAAACATTGCCAAGGATTTTTCATTTGTTATTAACAAATTGAAATGAATTAGTGTTGTTATGTTTGGTCTAGGGATGTTAGTTTTCAATTAAATTACAAAGTTAACGTCAAATGTGTCTTGTGAAGTGAAAATAAAATCATGGAATCCAAAATATGATTTTCACTCGAAGATTGCTAGATCAGCCCCTCGTCTGACTTAGAAAAGAGAGCGATTTAATGCTTATTTTTTATTCTATAAGTACATGTTTTAAGAATCTATTCTTTATGTGACAAAAAAAAATCTCCCGTGACTGTTATAATCACTATTCAGAAACGGAAGGTCAACAGTATGGTGAATAACAATCACTCAAAAGTATTACCCTAGCTGAGCCAGACAACAAAGGTCTATAATTCCTCTCCTCTGGAGACTGAGCATCTTTGCATTCAAATATACGCTCCAAATTCTCTACGCCCTTTTTTTAGGTCAAACAGTGAGATAAAGGGGAGGTATTAGATCCATTTCAAATTATGACTAAAATGGGCACGCAACGCGTGGTTGAACACTGGCAGGAAGCTTATTGAAAATGATGCTCAATCATGCCCAATAAGAGAGATTAATTAATTCCCTGTCATTTAGAATGCTAAACTATGTGACCTCAGAGCTGAATTTACATAATTTAGTGCAAAGACAGCTTCAGGTTTCCATAGACAGTAGTACTGTACTTCAAGTATCAGTTCGATATGTGATTTGAATGAGAAAATGATACCTATTCATAAAGGATATGATCAATAAAATATGTACTTTAAAAACATTAGTTTCGACCCATGAGGTTTTTAATTTGCTAAAAATGGTAGTAAAATTACGCGTGTGTGTTTCTAGAAAAATGCATTAGAGATCGTTTATGATATCTAGTCATATAAGAACTGCTCTGTTAAACGGTTGTCTAAAAGTTGTGCTCATTAGTTTCGACCGTGTAGTATTGAATTTACTTTGAGGTGCTAGAAATTAAATTTATACACGTCAGTTCCTTAAGGATAATGAACGAGAAGCGCACTTTGGATGAGAAAAAATTTATAACTGAATGAATTATTTCAGTTCTTTTATTTTGCTTTTTAGCAGGAAAGGTTTGCCTATAATTAATACCACACTCGAATGATTTAAGATTTGGTGAGAAGAAGTATGCATAACAATTATTTCTTAATATAACATAAAGCGAACACAGGGTTAAAAAATGACATCATGATTAGTTAATCGACAGTTAATTATGATGTTGTTGTTTCTAATTCTTCCTGGCGGGAAGTTCCAGAATTATATTTGAGTACAGATTGAGCACAGAATTATATTTGAGTAAATGAGGCAGATTTACTTTTATCTTTTTTTTAATATTTACTACGTATCTTTTTGAAGTCCAGTGCCTTTTTACGTATATTTCAGGGCAATTGAACTGACTTAATCTTTGTTAAAGATTATCACTGAGTAATGATATGAAATTAACCAAAAATCGAAGAATCGAGCCAAAAGGCAGAAAAATAAAAGGTATATGAAAAGAGCTGAAAAAAGGATTAAAAATTAATCGAAATGGAAGAAAATTAAGAAAGTTTCTTTTTCAGGATCTGGAAGTTATGTAATTGCCTCCAAATTCCCCAAATGTTTCAGTAACAAAAGATTATTTTTAAAAATGTAGCTGAGAACTCTGTAAAACATTTAGCTTTCCTTTGTGGCTAAGTTAATTTATTTTGCCCAACCTATTGCGTAAAATATCACTTAATATTTTATTTCAGATTAAATCTTGTCTGGCGGTTACAGCCTACGAAAATACATCAAGCTATAACCGCCAGACTACAGCTTGATGGCACATGGTTAATAACATGGTTGATAATAAACTTAGAAACACAAGTTTATTTTTTACCTATAAGCACTGGAATTCTGGTTGCTGCAACATGTGCCACCAGAAGTGCTATTATTTTTATTACTGTTATCAGTATTAGTATTATCATTGCGTGGGAAAATGGCATATATTTGAGAAAATGATTTGATTAATTCTCCATTTATGCAGGAGAAACAACAAATAAGCATTTTTGTTTAATTTACGGAAACTTTAGATTTCGTATTTTTTTTATGTTATTGAACCCTAAGAGAACTTAGCTGCAAATTCAAACTTTACGAAAAATAGACTTCTCACGCATAGCACAACGTTTGATGCTAGATTTCATTTCAAAGCAGAAAATAATGGATCTGTTTGGTGAGTAAAAACAATAGAGCTTTCTCCAAATATGAGAGTTATTCTGCAAAAATTGTGGCAATGTCCAGCGAGGAATTTAAAGTACAAGATGGCTAATTATTTTTGATTAATATATTGTAAGATTCGCGTACATGTAGGTGCAAGAGAAGAGACAGTTTAAGCGAGAGTTCTTAGTGCTTTGAGAGATTAAGACAAATTTCCAAATCAAACATGTTATTAATGGGTATTCGGTCAATATAACGACTAAAAATTACCTTTATAATAGCTATAAATACAAATTTTCAAAATAATTTCACTTCAATAGAGTTCCGACTCGAAACTGAGTAATATTTTAATGAAATATACCTGAAAATTTAAATAAATAGATAATATGGTAATTTTTAAGCCTGAATATCACAAGTTAGGTGTGCTATTTCTTTTACTCAAAGTAACGCAATATACATTTAAAGGTCACCGGAAAATATGGACAGCATAAATATTTAAGTTCGTGTAGGTTGTCTATCTATTTAAGTTGCTATGACGATTCTTTGGGCAGTCCATGAGAGAAAACTACTGCATCAATTTACTTCATTTGGGTTTTTATCGAAATATTTTAATCTATAGATGTGTCAAATTTGTTTTTATGACTGAAGTTTCTATTAATTAGCGATAATTTACAATTAAAAAATTGCTTTCTGCACATGCTCAGTTACATGTTTAAATCTAGCTTTAGATACTTACTAAGCAAGAGACCGCATAAACACGTTAATTTGTTTATGCAAAGAAATCTCTCTAGCTCTCTATCTGCCATTTTTATTTTCAATTCTGTTTGTGAGATATAGAATTAAACGCAACGAAAATTGTTTATTTTATGCTGTTGAGTAACCCAATTTCTTTTCATTGGGTTCAATAGTAATTTTTTAAAGTGCATTTCTCTATTCTTAATATTATGATTTTCAACATTTGGCAATGATGTGTTGAGTATAATTTGTATATAAGTACATTTATTTACTATCCAGCCGTCATGTTTTGACGGGTACCAACTAGCATTAACATAATAAACGCTGTTGAATTTTCTTTCGAGAACATATTTCTCAGTAAACGCTTTATACTAAAAAAATCACACTAGCTATTTTTCACAGCAAAAACAGATCCCAGGAAAATATATTGTCGACCCGATCTCTTTATTAAACAACTCATCCGTTGCTAGCATCAACTTGTGTGCCATCTATTCACCAAGGCGCTTCATAATTCAACTACAAGAAACGAGGAGTAGTTCCCTGTTAATATTTCAGATGCGTTGAAATTTCGTACAAAGCTCCTCTAGGTCTTTTAGTTTCCTCCCTCAGTAGAGGTCGGGATGAAACCATTGAGGGGGGAAGCTAAGTAGATGAAGCACTTCTGTTGAATTTATCATGACATGTATTGCTTTTGAAAGGAAGGTGAATAAAAATGCACTTCCCGCGGAGCCAATTTGGTAGCAGTCTGACTGACCACCGCAAGAGTTTCGGAAGATTTTTTTTTTCTAACACCTATTGTGCCGCGAGTTTTCCGGTTTTATTAGGAATATTCGGCAGGTTGAAAATATATGTCCGCGATAAGTATAAAGTTATGGTCAGTTCTCCAGGCATATATATCGGAATGTAAGAGGCAAATGCGGGCACCCACTTTACGTATATCTTGAAGGTTTTTAACTGGATGCATATTGGTGCATATCATTAAAAACGTATAAAAACTCGAGTTTAGTTTTCAGATTAGAAGTTGCGTTTGGATTTTTTTAACGTAGGATTACGTTCCTCAATACCGAATCCTCCGGAAAGCAAAATTTCAGACGCACGAACGTCCGTCATCGCGAGTTATAATTTTGGAAAGCGCGCCAAAGACAGTCTGTATCGCTTGGGCAAGCAGAAACAATTAAACAGAAAGTACCAAAATGCGTCAACATTTTGGCAAATATTTTGACATAACCATTTATACATACTACATATACCGGGTGGGCAAAAAGTCCGATAAGCTTTAAAAATTCATAAAACCCGGAAAAATAACCAAATAAAAAAAGGTTTGCAGGGTTAGCATCGCTAGGTCAAGGGATTTTTTTTAAGACAGGAAAAAAAAATAACTAAAAAAACAGCTGACAGGGTGGCGGTGGTACGAGCGAATTCTGTGGAAATATGCAAATGAGACGGATATAAGAACATGCGCTCCTAATCCACAACCAGTTCACCGTTGTTCCACAATCCGCCGAGAGTTGTCAGGTATACATCCGGACCTGCTCCACTCTGCCGTTGCTGGATTTGTGACTAGCCTACATGCCTTTTCCCCCTGTGGTGGTGGGTCCTGTGGAACACCTACTGCTGTAATAAACGATTTAGAAGCATTCTTTTCGTTATTTGCGTATCTTTTCTTTGACTTGTGTAAGTTAGCGCCACATGTCGGCTGTTTTTTGGGCTATTTTTTTTCCTGTCTCGAAAAAAAAAAATAAAATCCCGTGACCTAGCGATGCTAACCCTGCAAACCTTTTTTTATTTTGGTTACTTTGCCGGATTTTATGAATTTTTAAAGTCTTTACGGACTTTTTGCCCACCCGGTGTATATATAATATATATATATATATATATATATTATATATATATATATATATATGTATATATATATATATGTATATATATACACACACACACACAAAAGAGGAAAGCAACAATAAGTAATCCTACGTTAAAAACCTGCGGTAGTTTCGTTAGAAGAGACTACCTAATTTTTTTTTTCTAAGTAGAACTAAAGCATATTATTTAAGACATTGCCATATAAAATTTAAAGCAGCAGAATAGGAATTTCTTACATATTCAAGCAACAGAACTGAACCTGTGTTTACCCCTTTTTAATCTACACTTTACCATAAAAATGTAAGGTAGAAACAAGAAAAAACTTCACAATAAATCTCAGGATGTATGTCTTGGTGTGCGTCCTGGCGTGTTTTAATTTACGTGACTACGTAAATTAGTTCATAGATTACTGAAAAAATTATGATTTGCTCTAATGTGTCCTAACTGGGTTAGGAAATGAGTAATTTATTAACATATTAGGGAAATTAGTTTGTTAATCTAATTGCCTATATTTATTTTTCTAAATCAATATCAGACCTCTGTTAATCTCAGTAAAATCCATACCAGAATTTTCTGAAATTCTTTGAGATTCACAAGAAAATTTCCTTATTTACACATAATTAAAATCAAGCTTATATATAGCAAATTTCTGATAACACCCTTTAAACATATCTCATACACTTGTTATTAAATTAATGATAAGTGCACAACATTAAAAGCATATTCAAAAACATGCAGAAAGATGTCAAATTTCATTAGATGATTTTAATGTATATTTATTTTCACTTTTAATTGACTGGTTGTAAGGATCATAGATATTATGTGAAACAAGACCTCACAGAATTATTAAAATGCAGCAGGATATGGGTGTGGGATATATTCATGCGACAGTTAGGATCCTACATTTAACCCCTGTAAATATGACCAATATATTGGGGAAAAAAGAGAAAGAAATAATTAATTTTCCTCACAATTTCTATGAATATATAGTCCTGTTCCCCCCCCCCCCCCACACACACTATTATATATATATTATATATATATATATATATATATATATATATATATATATACACTGCTGGCCACTGTGAATGCAACACCCTGAAGGAAACATGCAAATAACATGAAATTTACAACATGCATTAGCGGAGGTGAGATATGCAAATGATTAGAATTTCAGCGCAGACGCACATCACGCGCGCCTTTGACGCCACTTCAAAGCGCTATTTAAGGCTTGGAGATTTCGACGATTTCAAGTTCGGCAATTGTGTTTTTCTTGTGGTTTTTCAAAAAAATGATCAATTATGCCTCGTCGAAAACAGCGATCATATTTTGATCAAGTAATCCGAGTTCGACAGAGGAAGGTAGGTGGCCTACCGAGATTGTGGAATTATCTTTCAGGAAAATCGGTAGTCGTGTTGGACGAAACCAAACAACTGTAATGCAGATATGTGATCGTTGGATGCAGGAGGGTACGACGAACCGGCGTGTTCGATCGCATCCACCTCAGCACACCACTTCACGTGATGACAGGCAAATTGTGCGCATGGCAGTGACGGATAGCTCAGTCACATCACGAACATAGCACATCACATGCAGTCTGTAACGCAATCATCCAGTGTCTGCGCGTACCATTCGACGCCGTTTACAGCAGAGTGGTCTGTCCGCAAGACGTCCATTGCTTTGTCTACCCTTGACGCAGAACCACAGACGTCTCCGCCTCCAATGGTGCGATGACAGAAGGATGTGGACGGCAGAATGGAATGAAATGTCTTTACTGACGAGTCACGCTTCTGTCTGCAACACCACGATAGTCGCATTCGAGTCTGGAGACACCGTGAAGAGAGGATGGTGAACAGCTGCGTTATGCACCGCCACACTGGTCCTGCACCGGGTATTATGGTATGGGGCGGTATTGGATATCACTCTCGCACACCTCTAGTACGCATTGCCGGTACTTTAAACAGCCAGTTGGAGCCAGTTGTCCTTCCTTACCTTGAGGGCTTGCCCACAGCCATATTTCAACAGGATAATGCGCGACCACACGTGGCGCGCATTGTCCAACGGTTCTTCTTCAATCGCCAGATTGAATTGCTTCCCTGCCGCCTCGCTCTCTCCGGATCTTTCGCCGATAGAAAACATGTGGTCCATGGTTGCTCTACGATTGACCCAGATTCCATCCCCAGCTGCCACAGCAGATCAACTTTGGCAACGTGTGGAAGCTGCTTGGTCTGCTGTACCCCAAGAACTCATCCAAAGTCTCTTGGAATCAATGCCGAGGCGTGGCAGCGGTGATCTCCAACAATGGGCGGCTACTCTGGTTACTGATTTTGGCAGGAACCACACTTCACAGAAGTCTAAAAATTTAATCATTTGATACTTGGTCAACATGTTATGTACAAAATAAATTTTGTTGTCATATCTCTTGTCTTTCTTGTGTTGCAAATTTGGGTGGCCAGCCAGTGTATATATTAGTGGAATCTCTATCGTCTCCGGATCATCGTCTTCCCGTATGTGTCGTTATTTCACCAGTCCCGACGATCATATTGCTTTGTTATGTTCCCGCATTTATCGTTCATATCTATATATATATATATATATATATATATATATATATATATATATATATATATATATATATAATATATATATATATTATATAATATATAATATATATTATATATAAGAGAGAGAGAGAGAGAGAGAGAGATAGAGATGGATAGATAGATAGATAGATATATGTTTGTGTGTATGTGCGTGCGTGCGCAGGACATGTAAGCATTTAGATGCGAATTTTTAGTGCACAGATTACAAAAGCAAACATGATTTACTCTAATACAATATAACAAGATTAGAATGATTAAATTATTGCTACATTAATGATATAAGCCTCTTAATCTGTTGACGACATTTATTTTTCTCCGTGAATACATGAAGCGCCGTTATCTCTGTAAAATCCTTAACTAAATTTCCCGAAATCCATTAAGATTTACAAGCTACAGTTCCTTAATTTATTCATACTTCAAATCAAGCTGACATCCCAGCAAACAATCCCGATAAAACGGTATTGATTGCATTAGCGCTAAAAAGAGATCACATTGCATCTGAGTGTGCAAACACGAGCTCCCCAAAGAAGAGTAATCTAATAGCCTGATATATTGCGCTTTTCCTGTCAGAGAGTGGATTTGGTTTGAAAAGTACAAGCTTTTGCCCGGGACAGCGAAAAAACATCTGTCTTGTCGCCAGAGGCCAGTAGACTATGGTTGATATCAAAAAGTGAGAACGGGGATTTAGGAACTGTGAATCAGCAAATTTTATATCGGAATAGTTAGTTTCGACGGAAGTAGTTAAATAAAATTTTACTATAACTGCCACGCTTGCGATAATGCGAGTAAAATGTCCAATTTATTTATTCCTGTCTAGGCTGTTTTTTAACTAGAGGTATTTACGTCTGTAAATGCTGCTTCAAAAAGTCATTTTCAGTCTTTATCAGTTCAGTTTTAAAGTACTATAAACTTCTTATTTATTTTTAAAGTTATAATCAATTAAATAGGTCATTTTGAAAAGGATTCATCTCCACTTTTCTCCAACTTTTCTGGAGTCTCCCAAAGTTTAAAAAAATATTAGCAAACTAGCTGAATACCCGTACTTCGCTACGGAATACATTCAAATTAAATACAATGATCAATGTATGCAATTGGTGTAAAAAAAAACAAAAAATATATTTATAAAATATGTAACGGATATTTTTAGAGACAAAATAATGTAGAACAAAATATTCAAATTAAATCTAATAGAACATACTAAAGGGAGTACAGTTAATGTAGTACAGTTTAAGGAACAAATCTTTTACTGTATTTTAATATTTTTTGGAAATTGTCCAATCGTCTACCGCATCAGAAGAAAAAAGTATATTTTTTGTCTATTTCGTTGTTATGAACGTGACGCAAAATTAGTTTAAAGTATCGTAAAAAGAAAAGAAACCACGTGATAAGCATTTAATAAATTAAATTCTAAAAATTAATATTTAAAAATCCACCAAAAATCAGAAAATGGAGGTAAAGATTCGAAAAAGATTTCATTTTAAAGGAATTTTTATAATCTTTCTCGTGCTATAAATTTCATAAATTATTTTAAATGCGAACTTAAAAGAATACTACAAAAACAGCTTAAAAATTTAATTTAAAAAAATCTAAGAAGAATTTAAAAAAAATCTTTCTTAGTGCACCCCTACACTATAAGAAGAATCGCCATGCAAAATTTCAGGATTTTAGTTCGAGCGGTCTGGTTTGTGCGTTGTCTGTCAGTCAGTCAGTTACGGATGTGTTTTATATATATAGAGTAGCTGAAAACCCGTACTTCGCTACGGAGTACATTCAAATTAAATACAACGGTCAATGTATGCAATTAATGCCAAATATATATATATATATTATATGATAAATATGAAGATCAATGTATACAATTGATGTAATACATACATATATATATATATATATATATTTATTTATTTATTTATTTATTTATTTATAATAAAATCATAAAGGATAATTTTATAGACAAAATAATGTAGAAGAAAATATTCAAATTAAATCTAATATAAAGAATACTACAGAATATAGTACAGTTAATATAGTACAGTTTGTACAACATTTCTTTTACTGTATTTTAATATTTTTATGTCCAATCGTCTGCCGCATTAGGAAGAAAAAAAATATTTTTTTGTCTATTTAGTTGTTATGCACGTGACGATAAATTTATTTAAAGTACCAGAAAAAGAAATCGCGTGATCAGCATTTAATAAATTAAATTCTAAAAATTAATCTTTAAAAATTCACCAAAAATCAAAAAATGGAGGTAAAGATTCGAAAAAGATTTCATTTTAAAGGAATTTGTAGGGTCTTTCTTGTGATATAAATTTTATAACACTCAAATTATTATTTTAAATGCAAACTTTAAAAAAGTTACAAAAACAGATTAAAAATTTAATTTAAAAAAATCTAGGAAGAATTTTTGAAAAATCTTTCTTGGTGCACCCCTACACCATAAGAAGAATCGCCATGTAAAATTTCAGCCCTTTAAGTCCAGCGGTTTGCTCTGTGCGTTGTATATCAGTCAGTGAGTCAGTTACGGAACTGTTTTATATATATAGATTACATTTTTTCATCAGGATTGATGCCTTATAAACATTATAAATACTAAATTTAGTCTAACTAATAATGCATGAACACGAGTAATAGTTTTATGCTTCATGTGAAAAATTTTAAAAAAAAAGGGAGATGACTCCTTTTCAAAATGACCGATTCAATTGCATTTGACTTTAGCACTTTGATAAGATATAGTGTAAATTTTTTTATTATATTTTAGCTATGCATACGGCTACACAATTTTCGTATTTACGAAATAGATGCAAATAAGTGCTAAATTTGCCAATATGAGCGAATAAATGCGAAAATTATTTTTTTACTACTCTTCAGCGAAAACTCGATGATTAAAGGCTTTATAAGCAAAATTACGTAATAATAGTAATAATTTATTAACACATTTTTTTAACTAAGACCATCAACTGTCTTTAACTGAGATCTCACAATCACAGTTTGCTTATTACTTATTTCCAAAGACTTAAGGAAGAGAATGTGGAGACTACTACAATGTTAGCTTTTAACTGAGAATTTTACGACGTACGTAATCAAGTAAGTAAAATTGTGATTTTCTCTAATTAATGCGAAATTTTTGAGTTTATGTTTTTTTGCTAATAAATTCGAAATTTTATATATTGTAATTTTTGTTCCGATATTTCGATATTTTTTATGCAAAATTTACGTACCCCTAGCTATGCAAAATGAAAGTTTTTTTAAGAGAGTTAAATTAACTATATCAATTCATTATTTTCATTCATAATTCAAAAATCGGAATTCCGTATTTCACACTAATGTGCGCTTGAGAAATCTGAACCTTAAGAAGGAAAAATATTTATCTCCAGCCTATAGGTATGTGGTGCCCATGTTTCAATGACCAACAATATTTTTGCATATCATGGACGTAATACCAACTACGACCAGTTGACGAGTGACGCCGTTATTCTACTTATGACGTAATAGTCAATTCGAGTAATAGACTTCATTCTCATCCCGTGTCCATACTTTGAGATTTGCCTGATACGCAAAACCACCTGGAGGTTTCCAGCATAAATGCAGTGTGCCAGAAGAATGACAGTTAGTTCAGCCGATGCACTCGGTGTTCGTTGAGGTTATTTACGCCGTGATTTTTGTGTTGAATAAAAGTGTGTTTTTAAATTTACCGATTTTTTATTTATGCTTCCGGCTGCTGAACACCAGTACTGTGTACCCATTGTACCCGACGCCGAGGGGGACTTCAGGTATCCTTAGACCAAGGTTTCATCCTTGATATGGGCTTTTAAGCAAGGCATACTCGAAGAATAAGCTGGTCAGAGAGGAATTCCTTATGCGATTTTCGCTGGGAAAGTATATTTACTCTGGAAATGTATATTTGGGCTGGAGATGTGTGTTTACACTGGAGATGTATATTTTAGCTCCGCCTCTTTTGCACCCCTCATGTATTTTGTAATTTGAATCTGCACTTTTTATTCTCGTAATAAGTCCCAATAAAATTAGTTGAAGAACAAAATTATCCTTAAGATCACATAAACGACATTTGTTGAAGAAGCGGGATTAGAAAGGGAGACAAACGTGTAATAGTCGCCTCTTTTGCACCCCTCATGTATTTTGTAATTTGAAATTGCACTTTTTATTCTCGCAATAAGTCCCAATAAAATTAGTTGAGGAACAAAATTATCCTTAAGATCACATAAACGACATTTGTTGAAGATGCGGGATTAGAAAAGGGAGACAAATTGAGAATAGGCATTCTAGCCTTTGCATGTTCGGATAAACGCACTACGACATGACTGAGTTCATGTCTAATACTAATTTAGAAAACTAGCCTGCGCAGAAAAGCAAGGGGCTCATTCTGCGCAGAAATCCAGCGATTTCATTTGTTGCAGTCATCACGCTATCAATTTAGGGAATTTCCCATTATACAAAAGTGTTAACGGCCTGGCTTGAAAATCAGAACTAACAATTATAAATATATTTCTATATGCTATAAAGTTATTAAAACTTTTTTAAAGACATTATATACACATGAAGTTTTAAATAGCGAAAAAATTATATATAATATTACAACATCCATAATCCATTAAGAAACACACCATTCACGGGTTATGAGAAACTCAAGTTAATTTCAGTAATGTGCCACAACAAAGGTTTATTTTTAGATAATTTAATTAACTACTTATTATCTAAACATGTATCCATACATGTTTATAACTGAAGAATCGGCATTAAAGGTTGATCGGGGTTTAAAGAAGCAGTTAGATAAGCTAAAAAATTGTTTTGACGACAACATTTTTGACATTATTCAAACATTTACTCAGGTTCATAGCAACAAAAAAGTTGCATACTCTAATTAGCAACGTCTTTCTGAAAACAATCAAACTGAGTTATGTCATACTCAAAGAATTCTTGTTGCCAGTAAATGGCTACAAGGAAATTTAAAATCAACCCATATTTCTAAATGGTATGATGAACATATTGAAACATCATTGAAAATGTCTGTAGTTCAGATGAGCTACCGTTGTCTGTAGTTCAGGTGAGCTACTGTCAGGGGCGTTCCAACCCGGGGGTGCCAGGGGTGCGGGACGCACGGGCGGCAAGTCAAGGGGGGGGGGAGCGCCAAGTCAGCCGCCCGGCTGAAAAAAATTTAAAACTAATTTATTAGTAAAACAATCACTATAAATATATCATTATGCTAGGTAACTATTTAGAGTTAAAAATGCATTCTACAAGTATAACTGGAAACCACATTGGTTTTAAAAACGCTGCTCCACGTCGCAACCAGTTGGAAAATAAATTGTTCGTTTTTGTTTTAACACGTTTTAACGCATCATCCCATCAAATCGCGCCCCATCGCCGGCATCGCGTAGGTGCGGACGGTTTTTGGTCAGGTTGCAGGAAAATACTCGTTTATGCCCTGAGCCTATAAATACAAGAACAGGGATATTTGCTTTATATTAATTTTGAACGTGTCCATCTCAACAACTGAAAAACAAAGCTTTATGTCTCGAATCTTTGTACTCGATTTTGTGATTGCTGACCAATACAAATATTTCACAGGTAAGTAAACTTGATATTCTTTCTTTTGTGCGGTTAGCGGTTCGAAATTGAAATAATACATCTATGGTTTGATATTTGTTTTGCAAAAAAAAAGAAAAAAAAGCTAGGATTCAGTACTTAATTCTACTTTAAATCTTTTTTTTATTTTGCAAATGTTAAACATATACTACAGGAACAAGTGTAAACTTGGATTTTTGAACTGCATCACCTTAATTCTTTAACAGGTGCGTGAAATATGGCAAATTTTTCAGACATCGGGAAAATACGATTACAACCCTTGCATGCATCCATTGCTTCTAGGTGATTCACTCCTAAATCTATGGTGCCGTGACCAGGATACGAACCTGGGTTATTGCGGACACAACGCAATGTACTAACCACTATATGGACTTTGGATACGAACAATCTGTGAGAATGATATAAGTGTATGATGATTTGCAGTTACAATGATGTCGATGTATGTATATAAAGTTAATGTTGTTATGATAAGGTTTATTTTATGTCATGAAATTTTTGTGCGATAATTATTATTTTACAATTATTATTAAAAAATGGGCATATAAATATTATAGTGTTTTTTTATATAAAAAATAGAAGAATAGCTGTCGTTGTTTTTCAAAATAAACGTATGTGGGGGGAGGTACTACATAGCCTATGGACAGATGCGACAGAGGCGGTATAATAAAGGACCAATTAGGGATAGGAACCACTGAAAGAGAAACAGACCACTGCCCAATGAAAGTGAGGGGCGTGCTAGAATGGCCCCCCTGTAAACGGACAACAGCTTCGCTAAGGACGGAAGGAATTAAAAAAAAAAGGAGACGTTTTTTAGATTGGGTTCCTGAGAGTTAGATGTCGGAGGCTCTCGTCTGCCCCATAGCCGTGGAGAAGTGCCAATATCCCGCCAACGTGTTCCTACACGAGAGATGATACTGGGTCCCGGTCGCCGATGCTACGATCATCGTTGCATACATCCGTTATAGTAAGTGCCTCCCCGATAGACTCTAAAAATCATATTTGACTCTATAGTTTGCCTCTGCTTCTGGGTATTGTACCTCAAAATTGTTAATATAAAACTGATTGTAATACTATAGCTCTGACATGTTAATTGAAATTTGGGTTATCTAATAAATGCATGTGTAAGGTCAATGCGTTGTATTCCTTGCTTATTCCAACCCTTGCATGCATCCATTGCTTCTAGGTGATTCACTCCTAAAGACACCGCATTATCAAAAATAGAAGAAAGGTTCGAACAAATAAAACAACATCACACAGTTTTCAGTTTTCTCAACGACCTAAATAATTTCCTTGAAACAGATAAATCAAATAGGTCTACAAAATGTAAATCTGTGGAAAGTATGTTACATGATCCATTTAAAAATGAAAAAGATGTTATAGCTGAAGATTTATGCGATGAAATTGTCAACGTTGCACCCTATATTTCCCCTGAAATGAACGCGTTAAATGTGATTCAATACCTATTTACAAATAACCTCATCTATCTGTTTCCGAATTTAGTGATTGCAATACGAATTTTTTTAAACATTACCTGTGACTGTGGCTAGCGAGGAAAGAAGCTTTTCAAAACTTAAAATAATAAAAAATTATTTGCGATCCACAATGGGACAAAAAAGGCTTTCAGACTTATCTATTATTAGTATCGAAAAGGAGATTTCAAAAGATATAGATGATTATAACAGAATTTGCATTAAAAAAGGCAAGAAAAGAAAGATTATTTAAGCTTTTTCACTGACTTATTAAGTATATTTATTAATAGATATGTGTTGTATGTATTTAATAAAACGTATTCATTTGGTTATTATATCAATACATTGATAATTATTATGTTAGGTTGTAAAATTAAAAAATAAACTGAATTTATAATATTTTCTGCAATTTGTTGTTTCATTTAAGGTAAAAAATTTAGAGAAATTTCAATTAATCTATACGGTATGAGGGGGGGGGGGCGACAAAATTATTCTCGCACACGGGCGGCAGCTACCCTAGGAACGGCCCTGGCTACCGTTCATGATCTTATCACTTTTCGGGGACATTACCCTCCAAATCTGACAACCTTTGGTTTTACTTCTTGTTTTAAAGAAGTTCATGGGAACATTTACCCAATTTTTATGGGCATTTGCCAAAATTTTGCACAAACCCAAAAATTCAACAAATGATGGATAATGGGATCTATCTAACACTCTCAAAATACCAGTGGTAAAGAGTACTATCTAATCTGATTTTAAATAAAGGAGTTTTATCCCGCTTCTAATGACTCCAGAAGAACAATATTTTCCCATTTAACTCTCTTAGAGCCACAAAAACTAATTTTGCCAAGTTAATTTTTTTTTTAAACGAACAATTTCAGCTATGCTGTAAATAAGAGTTCCTATATCTTCCTAGAAACTGAATGATGACCGCATTGAAATATAATTGAACAAGCATGTAGTTCCAATTAGCTACCTCTCACGATTTCTTCACTTTTCGGGGAAATTTTCCTCGGCATCACGCAATCTTTAACTTTTCTTTGAGTTGATCACTAATACACGAGTCCGGTTTTCCAGGTTTCTAGAATTTGTTGAAGAATTTGCAGAAACCTTGCATATTGCCAAATAGTACGTAATGAAACATAGACCATAGCAGTTTTCATGAAAAATGCACATCTCAAGATGTATTTAAGTTTCTTATTTGTCTTTGTAGAAATTGTTGAAGAATTTGCAGAAACCTTGTATATCGCTAAATGGTACTTAATTAAACATAGCAGTTTGCATGATAAATACACATCTCAAGATGTATTTAAGTTTCTTATTTGTCTTTTGATTCGCTGAATCCATTCTAAGAATCATGAAAGTGATAACTTCTACATAAATAGACAAGAAATGTTTTGGTATTCTTATGAAACTATCTGTCTCCATTTTGTTCCTAATTATATTTTATCACCTTACCAGTCATTTCAAATGTTGTTGTTTCCAATCCCCTTGGTGTAGGAAAGCCTACAACAAGTCGAAAGGACATAGGTCCTCAAATCCCAGGTCCTTGGCGAAGGATAGTAAACAGCTTCACTTTAAGGCAAGGTACCACTAGGGCTGAAATCTGACTTGACCTCGAAGAACATCGGTCCCGTAATTTTGAACCGAGTCAAGTGACGAAACCGGAACACTTGACCCCGCACCTCCAGAAGTAAATTTAAGAACTTGGAGGACATTGTAGCCACGACCTATTTTAAATACCCCGGCCACCATTAGTGAACACGGCGATGGATTTCCATCGACGAGCATCGAACCAGGGACGTTCAGATCACTCGCCCGCTGCTCTTGCCAACTGGGCCACCACACCCTTTATTTCAAATAAACCTTTAAAATAGAAAATATACTTACCATGCGAAGTCAAAACGTCTAGCTCTAAAGTTCAGAAATTACAAATTTCTCTTTTTTTTTCCACTTTTTATATTTAGAAGAACATTTTACATCGGCTAATATTAATCAAAATAATTAAAACCAATCACACAGAGTTTATGTCTTGTATACGTGTATGATTTTTTCGATCCCCCAATATGTCAGTTTTAATGGTTATTTTTTTCCAACGCTAGATCTATAGCTCGAATACGCGGATATAAGATTTTTAAAACAGACATCAATTCAGTCGCGAACTTTCTCGTGGGTGTAATCTGAGACGCTTATATATCATCCGCTTCCTCCTGTAAGTGCATTTCATCAAGTCGTAAAACTATACATCTGCGGTAAGGAAATAGCATTCGCTTGTCACCATGTCCTCGCAGCACTACGGAGAAATATTGTGCTGGAATAGGGTAGTGGATTGTAGGATAAATATGTAATTAAACTCTCCAGTCATTGACATGCACCAATTATTGTTTGCAAAGCAGAAACATATATACATATATATATATATATATATATAATATAATATAATATATATATATATATATATATATATATATATGCTTTAGTAGTTTTACTAGGAACACAATAAAAAGGACTCATTTTATAAAATAAATAAATTATTATTTTACGCCGAGGTATTGTAAAAGCATGAATAGCATAGTTTGAAGAGTGTTATAATTATTTCGTGACATTTTAATTAGATATATATTTATAAAAACAATTTTAGAGATTTATGATGTATGTACTTGTTAACAAATTAATTGAGATACATGATGTTATATAAGAACAAACTTACGTAACTACACTAAAATGTACTCTAAAGCATCACCTGTTATAAATAATTTTATTCCATCAAGATAACGTTATAAAATTTGTGAGTTCTACAGCAGCCTCTCCTAAACTATTCTGCATACTTGCCCTAGCCAAAAATCGCATGTTTTCTAATTTATATTAAGTATAAAATCCACCTTCCTTTGGATTACATAGTACATTTTTTTCTAGCTGGGAAATCTGTCGCTCAAAGCAGATTATATGGGAAATTGGATACTGTTGAATTAAAGAATGTAATTACTCACCTCTCCATTTCTTTCCACTACAGAATAATTAGGCACTCGGACACACAAAAAAAGAATATCTGAAAGCCGAGGAATTCTAGATTTTAATGAAATTTGATTCACATAAACGCATCTTACATGCACTTATATCACTTCAATCGAATAATAAGAAAGTTTCGTTTGCTGATCACGTGATCTCAGCATTTTTACTAAGAGATCGTCATGGCAGACGACTTGTCGCCCGCATTTTCGCAATCGTCTCTTTTCGAGTCATCAGATACTATGAAGCTTGTTATTAAGTTCGTATGAACGTAGGAGTCTAAAGCTATTTTTACTATTTTTTCAGATCCTTTTTATATGTTTTTTCTGCTTTTAATGTTTACAGAAGACATCGTGGAATCGGAGCCTTTGCTCCTGACACATGAGATAAGTTGTATTGTATGAATGTAGGTTCAATCGAATTTTGAAAGGCAGACAACGAAATTGAGCTCTATCAGCAAGATATACTCAAGATATAAGGGCCTGTTCTTTGTTTTGTAAGAAAGAAGAAATTTCATAGAATATAACAGGTAGAAGGTTTGTGCAATGAATGATATATAAACAAAAATGTCGAATGTGATTTCACTGAAAGATGCGTCCGAAGGAAAATACATCGGTAAATGGAATTATAAATGGAATTGGAAATAAAACCCTGTGCTACATGAATGGATTATTCGTGCTTCTGGAAAGAAATACTCTAGATATAAAATAGAATCTTTCAAAAGAATTATAAATGTCGTGAAAGGGAAATAATGTAACATATTTTTTCTCAGAAGAAAGGCTGGAAATTTATGTAAGTTGAATTGCTGCGAAGTTTGTTAGTTGTCTCAGGGTCCATTCGGTAACATGGGTAAGTAAAATAGTAGGTTCCTTATAAAAATCTCCGAGTAAATCATTTGTTACTGAGTACTGGACCATTTTTATGTCATCCTTGTTTTCAGGATTTTCGTTAATTAACACTTAAATTCGCTCAAACACGTACACATACATACATATGAGTGTGCTAGAGAAAACGTGTGTATATGCAAACTTAAAAAAAGTCAATGTGCGTGTATAAACCAATTACCATTATATATTAATCTGTAGCACAAACAATACTAAAAATAATGTTTTAAGTACACTAATCTTGCAGGTTTTTAATAGGGAATACACTGTATCCAGAATACTCTATACACCATACAGTCTACAAAAGTAAAATAAAATGAAATAAAAGTAAATTTTGTAAGTAATATTAATTGTACATCGCACTAACTTATTCAATTCTGGAAGTTTTTTATGTATCAGATTTTTAATGTTCATTATACTATCATATATAAATTATCATCATAAATTATCATCATAAAGATTAATTAAACCAAAATCCTTTTTATGACAAGACGGAAGTTTTAAATGTTGTAGTATATTTACTTGAAAGCGGTGCTAAATATATATATACACATACTTTACTACCGCTTCCAAGTAAACAAACTACAACATTTAAAACTTCCGTCTTGTCATAAAAAGGATTTTGGTTTAATTAATCTTTTGTTTATTCAAATAAGCTCGCGGCCATACGACCCAGCTTCCACTTACGTCATTTACGTAGGTTCTGACATTCCCCACAAATAACTCAAGCAAAACAAACTTATTTCATTCTCTATATTAAGTCTTAAAGGAGATCGCCTTACACCTAAAGAGCGTAGACAGAGTCAGTCTCCGGAAGGCAATCTGAGAAGCTGATATATAATCTTTTTCCTGCCAGAAAGTGGATTCTGTTTGGAGGTACAACGTTTCCATCAGTCGGTTAAAACGTAGCGCCCGTCTGTCGCTGGAGGGCAGGAGGCGCGACGGGTTACAAGCCACTAAGTGGGTTTATGGTCGATGATAGCGGTATTTTTATCTAAGTATATCGCGTGTCAGCTTGATGAAGATAATGCATAGTAAACTCCACTCGCAGGCGCTGCTTTGTATTTTGCTACGTATTTCCTACTTTATACCAGTAAATTAATCGCTGATACGAGTGTTCCTCTGTATTATGTAATGTTTTATGGAATGCATAAAAATTATCGCTTACAAATATTTAAAGTAGGTGTTAAATACAATTAACAATTGGGATATTTAGTAACTCTAATTTTCTGTTTTTTAAAAATTCTATGGTTAAAATTTTTTTACAAATATAAGGGCAAAATTCAGCAATAAACAATGCAATAATGCAACAATTTAGTGCAGTAAAATACATTAAAGACTTTAAGGCACCTCGGAACTCTTAAGTTCATTTTATTGGTAGTGCATTTTCCTCAGAAGCTCCAACATTTCTGAAAAGTTGGTTAATGAATCGCATAAATGGCACCATTATTGGTACTACTCGATTGGTACTCTTAACAGTATATTTCTTAATAGTCAGAGCTGTTAGTTGAACCGGCTATGGTATTACAGTCCCTCCTAAATAAAAAAAAACCTCTTAAATTTATGAAATATTAACAAATTAAGCTCTTCGCCACCAGCAAATTTTTTCTGAGGTTTACTTCTCCCTGAAATCTCCAATACCCCTCCCCCCCCCCACACACAAACACACCTCTGTTTTGTCCACCGCTTTATTTTATCTTTATTTTTAAGCCCTCAAGTTATTTTTAATTTCAATCAAACTATCTAAATTATTTCGTGAAGCACTAGCTAATGATTTTCTAAAGGCGTGCAAAATCTGGAGTAAATATGGTGGAACAAGAGGGGCGTATAAACCTTAACTTTTCGTGCTATAACTCCCTATACTTTTGCCATAGATTCCTCTATTTTTACATTCTTCCTTAATATTTTTGCTGCAACTCTTTTATAAAAATATTCGTTTATTTTAACATCATTAGAAACATTTGTTGTAATTCCTCTACAAACATTCCTTTTTTCAAACAGAATAACTGATCGATTAACCGTAATAAAAGGATTCTCTACTAAATGACATTTTAATTCATCCTGAATTTATATACTTGGCTGCTATCGACAGTCAGCCTTATCTCTATATATGTGCTTATATCTCGATTCTTTATTCCTATCAAACGGATTTTATTTTTGATAATTAGTGATCTAATGAAGATCAAAGAATGAAAATTAAATTTGAGCTTAAAAGATAAATGAACACATTGAAGGATTTTAAAAAACTTGGCAAAGAGTGATGAAAAAAGCCCGAATCAAAACATGCGGTTACAGATACAGTCTGAAGTCCAATTACTTTATTGATACTCCGGATAAAAAAAGCGTTACACTTTTCCCTTCAGAACCTTATACTTTTTATACCAATTATCTAGAAACATTTGCAAACACGTTAGGAACACAACTGCAAATAGCATTCTTTTTAATCTATAATAAATCGGGAAAATGCGACTGGTTTTGAAACTAATAGCTATAGTTTTACATCCGACCTCTGAGCATTAGATGCAAATGTCCTTTTTGACAAATCCCATTCTTGATTTGTTCATGATACATAAATTGTATTTTACATAAATTGTATTTTACACAAATTGTATTTTGGGGACGGTTTCTAGATTCAGCTTTAAATTTTGGTTCTTTGGGTTGTTTGAGGGGGTAAGCATGACTCTGGGTTTTTTTTTCTGCATGGTTTGCCTAGATTAATTTTGATTTAATAATTGCATTTGCGATTTTCCATTGAAACAATTACATTTAATGTCCTACGTCCTGTAGAACAACTATAGCTAACAGTTCGAAACTAGTTGTCATTTAAACACTTAGTTATGAATTTATGCTGATATTTATAATTACTCTAACCACGCATGTAAACAGTAGCTGAATACCCGTGCTTCGCTACGAAGTACATTCAAATTAAATACAAAAGTCAATATATGCAATTAACACTAGAACCGCGGGACTTTCGATATACCTAGAACCGCGGAGCGGGTCATTTTGACCCTAGATTGTAAACCTATAAAATATGCACAAGCGCTTAATTTAGTTAACTAAAACATTTTATTTTTTAAATGATAATCAATATTTTTCAGAATTTACATTAAATAATTTATATGAATCAAGAGAAATAACTTTATTTTTACAAAATCGTATTATTTAAAATTTTATATCCTTGAGTATAATAAGATGTAATAAATACAGCGATCAATGTATGCAATTGATGTAAAAAATCAAAAAAATATATTTATAAAAAAATCGTAACGGATATTTTTATAGATAAAATAATGTAAAAGAAAATATTCAAATCAAATCTAATACAACATACAAAAGAATATAGTACAGTTAATATAGTACAGTTTGTGGAACATTTCTTTTACTGTATTTTAATAATTTTGTATAATGTCCAATCGTCTACCGCATTAGCAAGAAAAAAAAAATCTTTTTTTTGTGTATTTTGTTGTTATGCATGTGACGCAAAATTAGTTTAAAGTATCACAAAAAGAAAAGAAACCACGTGATCAGAATTTAATAAATTAAATTCTAAAAATTAATCTTTAAAAATTCACCAAAAATCAGAAAATGGAGGAAAGATTCGAAAAAGACTTCATTTTAAAGGAATTTTTACAATTTTTCTCGTGATATAAATTTTATAACCCTCAAATTGTTATTTTAAATGTAAACTAAAAAAAAGTACAGAAACAGCTTAAAAATTTTATTTTAAAAAAACCTAAGAATTTTTCAACAATCTTCTTTAGTGCACCCCTACACTTTAAGATGAATCGCCATGCAAAGTTTCAGTTCTTTAGGTGCAGCGGTTTGGTCTGTGCGTTATTTATGTCAATCAGTCAGTCAGTTACGGAACTGTTTTATATATGTAGATAATAATCAAATATATACGAAAAAGATTTTCCATTTAGTGAAGCAAAAGATATAAACTACACAATCAATTAACTTGCATATTTTTATGCTTTTATCTGTATGTAAGTTTCAGATATGAACTAGGCATTTTTTTTATTATGCACACGAAATGTTTATACGTCAAATTTTGAATGCATATTTTTTTTTTTGGATATGAATGTTCAAATATTTTATTCCAAATGAGATGTGCACTTTGTTTCGGCCGGACAATGGCCGAATAGCTAGGACGCTGGCTTTCGGAACCAGAGTCTGCTTTCGAATCCCACACTTGTCATGGACGTTTGTAGCCGTTCGGAATCGGTTTTAAGCAGTAGGTCCCGGTCTAATTAGCCCTCGTGTAGCAAAAAAATGACAGTAGCTCTCCAACCCAAACAAAATTAAACGCCGGCGGAGTTGTGGGTTCTAAAATCTACAGGGTGCAGCATAATGGACTCCCACATTTCTGAAGGTCAATGGTAAGGGCGTGGTAGAAGTAGGGTTGAGGGAGGTGGCAACAGTTTGAGCGGACTTTTTAGTTGTCAGTAGACACCATGCGTTGGTCAGGTGATCGGTCAAACACGGTTTCTTTGAGGAGTTCTTCAGAAACAACGATTGTGTAACCGTGACACAGGAGGGCATTTAGGACGCGCTTCGTGCTCTATGCAACTGAGATTCCTGGTCTAAAAACATTCCTGCGATGGGTTTCAAACGTGAGAGCAAGTGGGTCTGCTTTACCATGGAAACCAAGTGGTTGTCCTCGGAACATTAGAACACCTGAAAATGTGCAACGAGTCCATTAAGTCCGCTGTTAGAGAGTAAGTAGCAGCCACTCTCCCAGAGATAATCAACAGAGTGGTGGAAAACTTTAGAGAACAGTTTCGGCAGTGCAATGCATAAAACGGGCGTCACCCGAGAGATGTTATTTCCCAAACCTAGTGGGAAGAAAATAGATTGTTAGTACTTTTCCAAAATATTAAGCTTTTTCTGTTTATTCTGCATGTTAGAGGTATACCATAAGTGCATTTTCTTCATTTTTGATATTTTTACTGTAAGTGTTTCCTTTTGGATGGAGCTTATTTGACGAAAACTGGTGTACTATATGCAAAACAATATGATGGTTGAAATATAGACTTATAAACTATCGCATATGTAAGTCCTAATGAGAGGTAAATCATTACAAAGCTCTCCTGAAAAATTGAAAAATTCACTGCAGAAAATTCATTTATGATGGTTTACCTTTGACGTACAGAATTGTTTCGTTCATTTTTTATTACCCTTTGAAACGTGGGAATCCATTATACCGCAACTTGTAAAAATTTTCCGAGAATCCCTATATAACAATAGTAACAAAAATCCCCACTCATTATCGATATCATCGCATTCAGAGTCATTATTTCTTTTAATGGTTAACTAAAAAATTAAACGTATGCCGAATGTGAAATACCAATGGCTCGTGTAAGTCAACCGTGATTCAATGGTTTGTCCTATAGGAAAGCCAACTTTATAGCATCGGTTGGATTCGTGTTTTCTTCCATCCGCTTATTTTATGCTGTTATCCGCTTAATTTATGCTATTGAATGAACACATAAAATCGCCCATTTATTTACGGAGTATACTTCAATTGTGGAAATTTAAAGAGTTAAGACTTTGGTCAAAATTAATAATAAAATGTGAGACACTTTTCGAACAAACTTCATACAGATACAATATAACAAAATCCATATTACAAGACCGTAGAGAGTAAATTGCTATATTAATTTTAGCATTATTATATCTTCGAAGACTATCATTTAAAAATCAGAATAATGTTTTGCAAAGTTTTTAATTGGTAGTTTTGTTATAAATCGCAATTGGGTGTACACGGTTCTGCAATCAACAGTTTTACAAAGATGTAAATCTTGCTGATTAATATTTGGTATATATATATATATATATATATATATATATATATATATATATATATATATATATATATATATATATATATATATATATATATATATATTCTCTCGAACAAATTACTGTTCACATCGTTCAAAATTATTTACTTTGATAAATAAAAAAACTGTTGATGGCGTAATTAGTGCTAAAAATTTAAAACTTTTAAAAACTGTGCTATTTCATACGTTGATATTAAAAGATACAAACGAATTTTTCTAAAAATACACGCTCATCTTTTTAATAATCTCAAAGTGAAATTTTTTAAAAAATGTACACGTCAATAATTTTTTTTTTTTATTTACTGAATTTTTTATTTTTTCAGACACATTAGTAGTTAAATGTCCTGCAAAAAAGTAATTACTAAAAATTAAAAAATTTGAAAAACTGCTCTATTTAATTACGTTGAGGTAAAAAGATGTTCTGTTTTCCCTGTGAACTGAAATAACTTTAAACTTAACATGATTCTGAGCTTCCATCTCAGTTTTGATAAAACAGTTTTCGTTTGCGTGTTTCCATAATAAACCAACACAACTTTCGTATATACGCATAAACAAGTAATGAAATATACTTAAAAACTGATGCGTTGGTGGGTTCTTTTAGTTCACCTTTATTAGGATCCGGTCCAGGTTAGGCCGGGCTCCGTAAATCCTTCTTATTCCCTTTTCGCGTAATCAATCCCATGGCCTGGTGGTCATAAAACTTCCATCTTCATTTCAATTCAGTGCGTCCCAACACCTCCCACGTCGTTTTCCCTAGAATTTCTAGTTGTCTCCCCTGTTCATATCAACGATTTTCGATCATCCTCGAATTTGTGAATTGTGTTGTTGCGATTTACGGCCCTTTGACTGAAACATTCCAGACCAGGTCCATAGATGGATGTGGGCTGTGGAATGAGTCTCCGATTGTGAACTGTTCATAGTGACAGTCACACCTAATGCTCCTCTGCCTGAAGATGAACTATTAATTAGATCAAAATATACAGCCGTACATTAAATTTTATTGGGGTTATTAAGACGTCGTTTCTTCTCGTTTTATGTTTCCACGAGTTTCCTGTAAGTCATACCTTTCAGTCTCGTTGGGTTTGATACAGAAAAAGGTCATTTTATGCTAACTTTAACACAATAACGTGGTATTTCAGGTTGAAAATTAACTGATATGCTTATATACTTTGAAAATCGTCTTGTCAATGAAGTTTATCTACCTGCCTTTAACCTACGAGAAGATAGGTAGATAAATACGGAATAGCAAAGATGTGATATTTTTCGCATTTCACCTAGGTTTATAAAAGGATCTTTTTCACTTTGCCTCCGCAGTGAAGCGTAGCATTAGGGTCTGTTCATATACTATCCGACAGCATCAGCACAAAAATTTTAAACCGATCTTATATCAGTCATGGACCCATTTAACCAATCGGAGCCAACGGAATATTTAACGCTGCCGGATTCCATGTGAACAGGCCTTTATTCCGTTTGAGCCAAGATTGTTGGCGTGGCCTGTGATCGGTTTGACATATCACGTGGTCTTTGTACCATCCGTCAGCTTCGAACTTGAATCAGACTTCGATGGATGACGTCATTGTGTTGAGGTCTGTGATTGGTTACAATTTTTATCCCCGAGGCTCCATTCCGAAAGCATTGTGAACAAGGCCTAAGAAATTTATTTGTAGAAGCTCTTAGTCAATTTCATCAGTAAATGTATAGAACTACATACAATAAAGAAAGTTGCAAAATAAATGATCATTTTGAGCGAGTAAAGACGAGCTGATTTAATAGAAACATATGAAATGTCTGCTCTAGTTTAATTTATCTCATTTAGGGAGGGGATATGAGGAGAATCGGGTATTGATTATGCTTGATGGAATAACAATAAAGTAATTTTCAATGATTAGTAATACTAGAATAATTTGAAGCGATGCCATTACAAGCACTGCATTTTTGCATTTCTTATTTTTTTACAGATTTATTAAACATTAAATAACAATGCAAAAAATGTTTATACAATAGGAGATGCATTGAGGGTCATAGTTGCGGTGAATGTTCATCTGAAATAAAATATATTTCAAGCCACAATAAAGCAAAAAATTCTTAATTTTTTCGACACAGAGCTATTGTCTTCTATCATGCTACGTTGCGGAAAATACCATGGAGAAGTTGCAAACACATAGGTATTTTCAACTGTTTGAAAAACATTGTGTGAAATTCTAAAACAAACATATCAATTCATCGCGCAAATCTCAATAAAAATTAAATGTTAATCTGTGGAAAATTTTCCTATTTTATTTTCCTAAAAGCACACGATCAATTTTTTTCCATCTGAAATTTAAACTTTAAAAAAATTTTCTCGTTAGCCTTTTTCTTTTTTGATTAGCTGAAAAAAATTCTTGATACTCAACATCTTAAGTTTCTACTCTTAAGTTTCTCATCAATGATTTAAGGTCCTGCAAAAAAAGTAATCACTAAAATTTGAAAAATTTGAAAAAAAATGTACACAATGTAATTGAACTTATCTAAGATTCTACAAGCAGAATAAAAAATATACATTTGCTAATTTGTGGTTTGAAAAATACGGAAAGGATAATTCCCCATAGCTTTACATGGGAATGAAGCTTCCTGAGAAGCTTTTATTGATTTTTGTCTTGCTTTTTGAACAATATTTAAGAATGTGAGAAACTTTTATTCCCGTTTGTTGATTCTCGTGTGAAGTGTAAGAGCCTATTACGAAGAGAAGGGCTATGATTAATCATTGTAGATAGATTTTTCTTAAAGTAAGGACTCATAAATTGTAAGTTAAAGTTCCTATTAAAACCCTTCAGTTATGACATGCTGTCTTTATGAATTTATATTGTCTAAGTAACCATATTAGATTATAAAAACTAAAATCTAAACTCATGGCGCAACAGTCCGCTGTCGACCAAGGCCGGCGGTACCCATCTCCGCTTTCTTGACCGTGGGCTTGGGGTGCATACAGCATATGTCTCAGTCAGGTGGTAAAACTGACGTGGGACCTCCAGTGTTTAATTCCCAAGCATGCTTCGCCCTCATTTTATTGACCCACTCAAGGGATGAAAGGCTGAGTCGACCTTGCCCAGTCGCAGGTCGAACCCTGGACCTGTGGGATGGCAGTTTGACGCTTTTAACCACTACACCACAGGGTGTCATGTTAGACTATATTAAGCTAAAATATTTTACTTAGTAACTACAACCCGTTATAAAGTAACCCACAATTCATGTGGATTACGAATAATTCAAGCGAATTTCAGTATCTGATAGAAATGACGATTTATTTTGAGATAATTCTCTCATACTTTCTATCTTTTCATACCATTGATAGTTCAAAAATTAGACTATATCATTCCTCATTAATATGAGAAGTAATTTTTCTGGATTATGCACACAAAAAAGTGTTTTTAAAATATGGGGCGTCAACTGATGAACAGCTTTTATAAAAAAGCAGAAACTTAATAATTTCTATGTAACATCTGATTGTAAACAAAAATTTTATTTCCATAACGAGTCTACTTGAATTACCAGTACATGCGTTTGTGCTCTACTTAAGGTTGCTGTGTTCTAACCCTATTGGGCTCGCTCACCTCAATGCTAACCTATGGAGAAAATTTGTCTACTATTTACAGCTACTGAGTGCTGTTAAACACTGATCTGCAAATTTTCAATTTTTTTTCTGTTGATTTGAAATGAATATGTGTATCTGAATGGATTTTTTGCGCAGATGCCGAAAATGACCTTCAAAATTCCGCATCACGTCAGGTTTTGTCATAAATGATGGAAATGTGAAAATTTTAAAAAAGTTATTTTTAATGACGTTGCTATATGGCAACGTTTGTAACGTGTGAAAATGTTCTATGGAGGGGCGGAATGATTGTTTAAGGAACATATAAACATCAATACATATTCAAAAGCAAGCACACCTAACATTGAGCACTGGGCTCCCCTTCAAACTTCCTTTTTTTTGCATTGTCTTCGGTGTGCGTCCGTACAGTCTCTGTTCGACATCCAACAATAGTCGGCCATCATATGTACAGTCTACTTTCCTTGGTATCTCTTTTCCATCACTTTAATATCCTGATGGAATCTCTCGCCATGTTCTTCCGAAAAATCACCAAATTTGTTAGGAAAGTAATTGGGATGAGCATGAAGAAAGTGAACTTTGACGCTCATTTTGCAACCAAGCAGTTTAAAAGATTCCAGCAGCTCCTCAACTAAAATAGTGTAATTCGAAGCCTTCGTATTCCCCAAAGAGTTGTGTACCACATTTCTGAATGCAGTCCATGCTCGCAATTCGCACTCACACATGGTTTTCCTGAATTTGTTGTCTGCGATTTATTTTCGCATTTGAGAGCCTACAAAAATGCCAGCTTTAATTTTTTCAGTCGTGATTGATGCTAACTTACCACACAGATACTGAAAGCATTTACTGTCCCTGCTTAAAGCTGTCACGAATGTCTTCATTAAGCCAAGTTTGATGTGTAAAGGTGGCAACAGTATTTTCGAGGGATCAACCAACCAGTGGAATTGAAACAATGTTTTTTCGCCAGGTGTGAATGTACTTTTGACTGGCCACTGCTGCCGAACCCAATGTTTCGTCCTTGCTCTGGAGTCCCATTCGCACAAAAAGCAAGGAAATTTTGTGTAGCCTCCTTGTTGGCAAATAAATATTCCAATCACCTTGAAATCCCCGCACAAAGACCATTTATGAAATTTGTACTGCACACTTTCCAGCAGTAATTTAAGGTTCAATGAGAATTCTTTGAAAGAGATATTTAAGGTTATATCTCTTTCAAAGTCACAGAATGTGCTACTGGAATGGATGGATGTTAGTATTGTGTAATAAAACACCATTTAAACAGGATTTTCTGGCATCTATGAACAACCTCCACTGTCCTGAATTGAAATTGATGTTGAAGTATTTCATGACTGCCGGAATGTCTCGGCAATATACCAAACCACCTTCCTCAGCAAAAAACGGAACCAATTCTGCTTCTCGGTGTTTGTACCAGGAGAATCTTGTATTAGGGCACAGTAAATTCTTTTCATGAAGTCTTCTTGATTCTAAAAGCTCTGCTGCATCTTTAGGTAAATTCAGATCGCGAACCAAATTATTCAGTTCATGCTGTGTAAATGGCACTGGGGGTTCATCCTCCATGATGTCCGGTTTGTACATCTTCTCACTTGTAACATCGTCTGAATCGGTGTCTTTTGGTGGCTTGATATTGGACGGGGATGGCACAGGAATGGATTCACTATGGGGCACTGGTCTTATGGCAGATGGGATATTGGGATACACAATGTTGTGCTTACTGGTTCTGGTATGGCGTGAGGTATGAGTCATACTACCGTGCCAAGAAAAATTATCTCATGTTTCGCCTTTGTGAATGGTGCAAATCGGGACATCATGCAGATAAAACAGTTGCATTTCTACTATCAGTTAGGTATTGATGTTTATCTATACCTTAAACAATCATTCCGCCCCTCCAGAGAACATTTTCACTTGTTACGAACGTTGCCCTATAACGATGTCATTACAAAATACAATTTTTTTTTATTTTCACATTTCCGCCATTTGTGAAAAAACGTGACGTGATGCGGAATTTTGAAGGTCATTCTCAGAATCTGCACAAAAAATCCATTCAGCTACACTTATTCGTTTCAAAACAACAAAACCCTTGTATATTAGTGTAATCCAATAAAAATGGTATTTCCAGTTAGCCTGACCTTTTCTGCACCTTGCAGCAGGATTCATTTTACAAATTTCGTCCATAAAAGGAATTGATGAGCGTTTGAAATCCACTATACCAGATTTTTTTCCTGAATAATTTAAATTTTAAAATATTATTTGCATTTTTTAAAAAAATTAAAAATGCCCAAAGTGTAATTTTTTTTCTCTTTTACGGATCACATTTTTTTAGAGATCTTTAAATTCAAGTCGTAAATCCTTGGACAAATTTTCTCCATTGGTTAACAACATTGGGGTGAGCGAATACGGTAGGGTTAGTTTACAGCAGCCTTCTCAGTGGAAACTTTTATCACACCGCATCAAATGCTATTTTACCATAATCCAGATCATGGTCGAATAGTTAAGGGGCTGGCATTCGGTACAGAGTCTGTGGGTTCGAATCCCACTGTTGGCATAGATGTTTATAGCCGTTTGGAATCGGCTTTAAGCAGCATGTTCCGGTCTAATTAGCCGTCTAATGGCAAAAAATTAACTGTAGTGCTTTAAACCAGCCTATTCCACAAAAATATTCCAGCCTATTCCGCAGAAATAGTGCTTTATTTTACATAGATTAGTTCAACGAGGTCTTAATAATACACAGTTTATTAATTAATTAACAGTTATTAGTTGAAATATTGTGAAATATTTGCATCTAATCAGAGAAGAAAAAAATGGCGTAATACTCTAAAACTAGAATCTATATATTTAAGTTGCAAAGCCGACTTTTTGGGCAGTCCGTGAGAGAAAACGACTGCATCCATTTACTTCATTTTGGTCTTAAACGAAAGATCGTAATCTGTAGATTTGTCAAATTTGGTTTTTGTAACTGCAGTTGCTATTAATGAGCGATAATTTAGAATGAAAAATTGATTTCTGCGCATGCTCAGTGGTATGTTTCAATCTGTGTTTAGAAACTCACCGTTTCTGCGCGTGCTCATTGACATGTTTTAATGATAGTCTCTCTAGATCTCACTCTGCCATTTTTATTTTTATGATAATTATGGTTGTGAAATATAAGATTAAACCTCATGGAAATTGTCTATTTCGTGCTGTTTAATGAGCGATAATTTAGTTAAAAAATTGCTTTCTGCGCATGCTCAGTGACTTTTTTAAATCTGGCTTTAGATTCTCACTAAGCACGAGGTCGCTTAAACACATTAATTTGTTTCTGCGCATTATTATGATCTTCAACATTTGGCAATGATGTGTTGAGTATAATTTGTGTATTAGTATATTTATTTACTATCTAGCCATCATGTTTTGACGGGTATCAACTAGTTTTTTTTTTTTAAGTTCTAAGAAATAGATTAAACAACATGAATTCAATATGACATTCCCATGTGTACACGTCGTAAAATATTTTTATGATCGTTTCATGATATAATTCGAAAACTTTTCAAGTGACCTTCAAACTCGAATTTTTTTATTTTCAATTTTTAAGTCTATGTACAAAATGAGAATAATTTATTGTCTGTATTAATACGCTGAAAACCCTTAGATTTCAAAATAAGGAATTTTTGGTAGAATAATACCTGTTTTTCAAAAGAAAAAATTTTAAAATGCTAACTTTTTTCAAAACACTCCAGGCTTATTGCATATCAATTAAAAACATTAAAATTTTTATTATAAGTTTATCGTATGAATATAAATATAATTGCTGATTTGATTTTTTTTATGGATGTATCTGAAGTCTTAAGTAGGTTTTTTTCTGTTCTACCTGTTATCTTTTTTATGTTTTTCTTCATTTCATGGTCTATAAATAAAAAAATATGTGTGATTTCAAATAATGATGCACAGTTTTGGGACAAAAACATCCATTAACAATCCTGAGAAATTTGGAAGAAATCGGAAGAAAATGAAGGCGCTTGGAGCATTTAAAAAAATTATAGCAATTTTTGAGATTTTTTTTTAATAAATAGGTCTTGTTCTTCCACAAAATATTTATTTGTGACTTATAAGTGTCTTCAGTGTAGTAGAAAAGAATATTAATTATACTCATCTATATATGTAAAACAGTTCCGTAACTGACTGGCTGATTGACTGACAGATAACGCACAGACCAAAGCGTTGGACCTAAAGGGATGAAATTTTGCATGGCGATTCTTCTTAGAGTAGAGGTGCACTAAGAAAGATTTTTGAAAAATTCTTAGATTTTTTAAATTAAATTTTTAAGCTGTTTTTGTAACATTCTTTTACGTAAGTTTGCATATAAAATAATTATGTGATGGTTATGAAATTCACATCACGAGAAGGATCATAAACATTCCTTAAAAATGAAATCTTTTTCGAATCTTTACCTCCCTTTTCTGAGTTTTGGTGAATTTTTGGAACCAAAGATTAATTGTTGGAATTTAATTTATTAAATGATGATCACGTGATTTCTTTTCTTTTTGTGATAGTTTAAATTAATTTTCCGTCACGTGCATTACGACGAAATAAATTGACAAAATATTTTTTCTTTCTAATACGGCAGACGATTGGACATTATCAAAAAAAATATTAAAATATAGTAAAAAAAAAAGTTCCTCAAACTGTACTACATTAACTGTACTGTGTTCTTTTAGTATGTTCAATTAGATTTAATTTCAATATTTTCTTCTACACCATTTTGTATACAAAAATATCCGTTACAATTTTTTTTATAAATATTTTTTTTGTTTTTTTTAACATTAATTGCATACATTGACCGTTGTATTTATTATAAATAAATTTTTTTGTTTTTTTTTGCATTAACTGCATACATTGGCTGTTGTATTTAATTTGAATGTGCTCCATAGCGAAGCACGGGTATTCAGCTAGTTTGGTATATAGAGTAAAATATTGAAAATTAAAGAAAAACAACTTGAAAGTCCCTTGATCCTTTAATTACATAAAACTGCATTCAATTGTCTCAAATTGTTTGAGTAAAGATCTCGGTATACGTCGTCCCGCCAACAAAGGCATCCAACTGGCGTAGTACCTGATGATTCTATCGTCTTCGGGCGCGATATCATCCCACCGCGCACGGAGTGCGCAGGTACGAGTTTGTTTAGGACTTTACGGAGCTACAGGTGTAACGCCACATGGCGGAACTCCGGGCCCCTACGTCCATTGTCACTCTTAGCCCGAGCCATCGCCTGGTTTCCAGCCGAGACTACGTGGAAGTGGTGACAGCCGAAGCCTTGATGGTGCTACGGTGATTTGCTCAGAGGATCCCACTCCCCCAGGCGAATCAAGGTCGCGCTCTCCGTTACCAAGCACCGAGATCCTCACAACGGTCCCCGATGCCCTGGGAGCAAGCCACACCAACCCAACTCCGGCCCCCCGGCCTTGTTTGAGTAAAAAGGATATGAAATTCAAACAATGAGATCAGATTTGGAATTAACATCTGAAAAAACTGCATAATTTATCAGAATGATTTTTTTAAAAAGTCAAAATACTCCAGGACAGACATCGTTAATTCTTAACTGCAATTAACAGTCAAGTGAGTATACATTATAATTTCAAACTTAATGGATTCAACTTGCTTCATTAGTATTATGTGCAGATCAAGTATGTTAATATTGCAAGTTACTTGCACTTTTGAATTTTGCACAGTCAATAATCATTATATAAAGGCTCGTTAAACATTCTTCAAACGTTCATTGTTAACGTTCATTGCTTAATAGCTGTTAATATGAACTTTTCAGTGGACCTGCAAACTTAATTTGCATTATGTTTAAGTAATAGTTATCCTACAAACGCGTAATTAATATGCTATAAAAATTCTTTGAAAGTCATATAACCGCTTTCCAAATAAGATTCAAATATCAGTTCGGAGCTTAATTCAGTATTTACTTTAGTTTCAAAATTTACTGATTCAAAATATTTTAGCCCTTAATACCATCTATAAAATATGTTTTTTTTAAAGTGATCTTTCTTCTAGGAAGAGGTGTATGAGATAAACATAGACAACCTATCAAAACCCAAACACGTTATTGCTTTGTCTTTTTTCGCAAACACACCGAAATCTTTATATCTGTTCTCGGTAATAAAACATGGAAGCCTTTAGATTGAAAGGGGGATTTTACTAGCATCAGGGCTCAATCCTAAATGCATTCGGCGCGTGAATTTTATAGGCATACATGTAAAAGATTTCCTGATAATTTGTTTCTTTTTAGTCCTTATATAAAATTATCTCCATTAAGAGATTTGTCTCCTGTAAACCATTTTCTCGGTATACCTAGAGACTGGTATTAAAATGAAGGTATAAGAAACTGTTTTCCGGTTGGATGAAAAAAAAAAAAAATTTTAATAATTGAATGCAGAAGAATACATTGTTCTCAAAATAAAATTTGAAGCTTTGAATACAAGAGGATATAAACTGAAGGGAAACGCTGAAAGTAGAAATGCTTCTGGTTCAATGGGATTTATTGCAAAAATGGAGTTAATATCCAGGTGCATTAACACAGATCAAACTTAATGTAACTCGGAGACGGATGATCTATTTTATGGCATAAATTTTCATATAAGATCTATTTTAAGTAAAATGCATTTTTCTAAAAACCGTTTAAAACCAATATTGTTTTGTTTTCAACTCAAAACAAAGTAGTACTGAATAACAATACTAAATTTTAATGCATGTCGACTGCTTGTTTTATCCTTTTAAACGTTGTAGGGCTTTTTTTTAAATTTATAAAATATTTAATATAGATAAAATAAACCATATAAAGAGCTGATACAAGTTCTAGAATCCTACATGTAGGAATAGTTCATTTTTATATTTACATTTCAGCTTTTGTATTTCGGGCTATGGTTTTATACTTATCGAACACATTTGAATGTAAAATATTTTAGCGTCTAATTTCTGAAAAGAACACAGCTAGTTTTAATACAGTTTTGGCGTTCAGTCTTTCATAATTTCTTGATATTAATTGGATATTATATGCATATTATGTATATCACAGTGAAGGTTGATAATTCCACAGCTGAGAATTTTTTTCATTTCTTCAGTTTTTATGTCCGACATATTTACTACTTCAAACGTATTAATAACTGGGTACCTCCAAGAAAAGGAACATTCATTAATTAAAGAATAATCACCTAAGATTTTTTTCCCTACTGAAAACGCTTTGATCCATACCTTGCTTATTTTCGCAATATTAATAGCTGATTCTCTGTATTCCTAGGTATATTTTACACTCATCAAACTTGTTTTTTTTTATCTGAACTATTGATTATTTTTTTTGATAAATAAATATTCGTATCTTAAAAACTTATATGTAACTGATATGATGGATCCAAGGTTAAGCAGTAGGAAACAAACGGACGATAAATTTGTCAAATATTTATTGGAGACTCATCTTAAGATGGCAGGTATTATATTCACTATTTATGAGCTGAAAATGAAGCTACAGTTGTAGGAATATACAAATTCTAGTTCCTGTTCACAATGAATAAATAGCAACACGTAGCGTTAGGATAACTTCTGCAGGTCTAGAAATTCCCATTAATAAAGCTGCTGTGTACTAACCCAATTGGATTCGCTCAAATCAATAATAACCTTTTGATAAAATTTCTCTACTATTGACAGATACATAAATGCTAACAATCAAATAAAAAGGGTATTTTCAGAGAGCCTGAACTTTTCTGCACCTTACAACAGGATTCATTTTATGAATTTCGTCCACCAAAGGAATTTATGAGCGTTTAAAACACACTATACCATATTTGTACCCAAATAATTAAAATTTAAAAATGTTATTTACCTTTTTTTAAACAAAAAATACCCCAAGGTGTAAAATTTGTTTCTCTATTACAGAGTACAATTTAAAAAAAATCTTTTAATTGAAGTCGGCAATCATTGGATATATCTTCTCCGCAGGTTAACACTGAAGCGAGCGAATCGAACAGGATCAGTACACAGCAGTCTTAACAGAGAGGAATAATATGAAGTTAACAACTTTTAATAGATTTTTACTGAAGAATAATATATACTTGACTAGCTGAAAATCCGCACTTCGCTACGGAGTACATTCAAATTAAATACAACTCTCAATGTATGCAATTAATGCAAATATATATATATATATATATATATATATATATATATATATATTGTGAAGAATCCATTGATCCTCACAATTTATAGTAAAACCCTCTCAATCAATTCACGTCCCTACAGGAGACAACCGTGGAATCCAGAGGCAATACAGCGGACAACCGAAATCCAGAAGGAAACGTCCCAGAGAATGCATGCCTGTAGGCGAGGCGGCAGTAGGTCTAAGATTTTGGACATAGAATTCAAAACACTTTAGTTTCGGTCAACCCCTTGATCGATAATGATCGGGGAAGATTAAGCGACCTAAAGCAATCTGCTGATGTGCTGACGAAGGACTCTAATCACCAATCGAACTTCTGAAAAGTGATGTCACTTTAAAGGCACCAATAAAAACGCTTTTATATATAGAGCGATCGCAGCGCTAGAGCTAAGAGTTGTGTCGCTACGAACTAAAAAAATCAGTCAGCGTCTAGACCTGCATCTAGAGATCGCTACTCCGGCATTGAAGCCGTAGCTTATGATTCTTTGTAAGTCCTCGTGCGAGGCAAAACTCTTTCCGACTTCCTGTCGATTGTTTCGAGGAGAAACAGTTCTAGCTATTACAGTTAGCATCCTGTCCTGCATCTAGAAGTCGCTACCCCGGCATTGAAGCCGTAGCTTACGACTCTTTTTAAGTCCTCGTACGAGGCAAAGTTTTTTCGACACCCTGTCGATCGCATTTTAAGTCCTTGTGAGAGGCAAAGATTTTCTCAACTCGTTCCCAGAAGGAACCGTGATCGCTATAGGAAATAGCTTATGTTTTTAGACACCAGACGGATCTGTTCGCTAAATTATCAGCGGTATAGAGACTCCGAGCTGCAGTAATTGCCGCGTGTTCTACTGAGTTTCCTGATAAGAAGAAATAGACTCTAGTGTTTAGACGAAGTGCGGATAATATCGACTGATGTTCCTCAGCTGAAAATTGTTCCCTGCACGTTATTTAGAGTGTATACCCTACAGTGTTGTAAATATTTCATCGACTTCATCTCCTTATAATAAATGATTTTATTTAATATTATTGGATTGTATCGTCGTCTTCTATACGCTACCCTTCGGCGAATTCTTTACAATCAAGTAAAGTGGTGGCATCTTCGGGATCTTGGTGCTACTCCAGAAAACAGTAGCGGCCCACATGTCGTAAAAATTATTTAATGAGATATTTTAGTGTGAAAGACTTTTTGTGTTGTGAGTGCACGACAGTGAAGGAATTCACTACGAGTCATCGCGGATGCTGAGCAAGTCAACAGACAAAGGTAAGCCTGATTTTCATTTAGAGGCTGTTTTAAATAATTGTGTTATTAATGGGTGTGAAGATTAAATTTAAAATTCATAAGAACATGTCCTTAAATTGCAAGAGTGCTTTAATTTTTTTTTTAGAAATTTAAGCCAAGTATAAATGGCTGAAATAGAAAGAGTTATGTGAATGATCTTGGGTTAAAATTCATTAAGAATCATTAAAATGTTCTTGTATAAATGTAAGACGTTAACGGGAAGTTCATAATTATAATAGCCTGGTGAAAAGTGTAATTATTGAAGTTGTAGCGAACTGAGGTTCGTAGTTGCAACCAGTAGATGAACTAAACACACTACGTATGTATCAATCGTTACTTAAACAAAACAAATGCAATTTATTGAGATAATTGATGATGATGAAATATGTACACTGAACGTATGCAAGATGAAACTTCGGTAATCTTAAGAAATATCACACTCGATTTAATCGGCGTGGGGCGGAGTAAGAACAAATCAGTCCGCTAGGCTAGCAGAAACTGTCTTTGCTTCAGTGATGATGAAACAGCACTTCGTCCTGATGGGAAAAGGGGCTCCCCAACAATATCAACGGTGATGACTACTGCACGCACCCGGTAGCGATGAAAAACAGAAAATAAGGAGAAGGGACTCCTCACTGGAAATTTCGGTAGCAAAGGTGTTAGCGAGTTACACTAAAGACTACTTGTGAAACGAATCATGTACTTGCCTTTCCGGGTATTGCGTCATTTGTTTTAGACCGGTTTGATCATAAAACCTGATAACCGGATCAAATCTTTAATCGAATTTCCACAGCTGTGAAGAAGCTACCGTAAATAATTTATTATTCAGTTTCCAGTAGTTGGTGCGTTTTAAACAAACCGGATCGTTGAATATCATTAGACGAGGCGTATATAAGGCTCACATACGATTCAGTAAAAAAAAAGAGGAGAAGAAGGAGCTTTTCTCGACTATAGTTGAATAGATAGATAATGAAGCTGAGGACAATCTGAAGAAAGGTAATGTTGATTTATAGTTTAAGTTTAAGACGCAGTAAAGAAAATAGAATAAGGGGCTAACAGTCTTTGCCTATGCCTAACTTGAGGTAATTCCATCACAGTGTATAGACACTGTTGTTTGTATATATGAGACTTGTTTTTTTTAATGAATTTAGAGAACGCTATTGATTGATATGGATATTTTATTGTTGAAGATTTTTAAACTAACTTTTAATATTTTAAACAAATAAATTTGAATTGTTATTGTTGAAAAAGTCTTGTCGTCTATGCTTTCATCAATAGTTTTAACGTATACCTATTGTAACAAACAACGTTTCTTCTGCGATTTTACTCTGAAATTTAATTATTAGGTTTTTTGTTGACGTGCTCGTTTCACGTGCACGCTGACAATAAAAGAGGTTATGGGCCAGATGTTACTGAAGGTATATGACCATAAAAGCTAAATAGGCAATGACCAGATGTTATTGACGGTATACGCTCATAACAACTGAAAGGATTATTAGCAACAATGTTATTACAATATTTCGCCCATGAAAATATGTTTTTACGTTTTGATACTATATCAGTGGCCCTGAAGATGGGGGGCGTTGAATGGAATTGAAGTAAGTTTAATGTTGATGCATATTAACATAGACGACAAGTGAAGTTTATTTTGTATTTTGAAAGAATTTGAAGTTTTGAAAAGTGTGAATTTCGGGGATACAATTAAAATGCAGACCCAAATAGAGAAGCTGAACGCAACAAATTACGGGAATTGGGCTGAAGATATGAGGTACATTCTTATGGAGCGTGGATGTTGGGGCATAGTAGCAGGCACAGAGCTAGTACCAAAACTTAAAATTAAGAATGAAAAAACGGAAGTTGAAAGCACAGCGAGTAAAGATACCGATACTACAAAGAGTGTAACTACTCAGGTAGAGTATCCGGGTCCTGAAGTTACATATCGTGACGTTAGGGATTATAATCTCCGTGCAGGAACCGCAATTTCATTGATTTATTTAAATATTTCCCCTGAATTTCGGAAAATAGTGGAGGGAATAGAGAATGCCCGAGAAGCATGGCTCAAATTAAAATTATTTTTTGAACCCGACAATAGGTCGAGGCATATGCAACTGATTAATGAACTATTTTCTAGCAGAATTCAACCACATGAAAAAATTAGCCTGTTTGCAGCACGTTTAACGAGAATTGTTGAAAAATTACGAGGTATAAACCAACCAATTAATGAAATTTACGTTAGTTTTCAGTTATTACGCTACTTACCAGAAACTTATGATAGCATTTCACAATCCATATTACGATGGCCAGACGAAAAATTTAAATTTAAGGACATACTCGTAGAACTGGTAGCTGAGGAAGATAGACTGACGGTACGAGAACAAGACCGTAACAAAATGCATGAAGTCAAAGCTTATTCTACAGTCACACGCAAGAAAAATATGACATGTTTTAGGTGTAATCAGGTGGGACATATTAAAAGAAATTGTTTCAATGGAAATCCCGTTAACGAGTACCAACAGAGACAGCGTGTTCCACCAAGAAATACATCACCTTTTCGGAAGAGTACGGCAGTTAGAAGTCATTCCCCTGCACGTGGAATAAGTCCTGTGCGTTATAAATCAAAACCAAATTCAGCAAATAAGAAGGTGAGATTTCCTTCGATTAATCTTGTGCAAACTTATGTGAGTAATTTTGAAGAATCTTCGAATTTATGGACTTTCGACACTGCTGCTAGTCATCACTTTTGTAAAGTGAAGGAGTGGTTCCAGGATTTTGAGGAAATAAAGGACGATAAATTATCCGTAGCTATCGAAGGAGTGACATTCCCGATTACAGGTAGAGGGACAATTCAGCTACAGTTTGGCTCCAGAACATTCCATTTGTACAATGTCATGTATTCACCTAATCTTAAGTTGAATTTAATTTCAGGTTCTGTTTTAGACAGACAAGGTCTCAGGTTCGAAGGCGGTCAAGGTATGGTAAGAATTAAAAACCGGTATGATAAAACTGTTTTTTTTGCCAAATTAAAGAATGGTTTATATCAGGTTTGTCCTAAAAATCCCCGAGTTGCCAGAATAAGAGAAGATTGCAGTGCTTGTGTGGCCAGGAAAGTTGACGATGAACTGGTACATCGAAGGTTAGCACATATAAGTCCATATGTAGTCCGGGATACAATTAGGAAACATGCCATAAAGGGGTTGGAAAAATTTGAAGATCATAATTTTGACTGTGAAACCTGTACACTTAACAAGTTCAGACGGGTTAGTTTTAAATCTGTAAATTTTAGACGCTCTAAATATCCCAATGATTTGATCTATATGGATACTTGGGGTCCTTGCAGTACTATTGGTCGCAACGGTGAAAAATATTTTTTATCGATTATAGACGACCATTCACGTAAGTGCTCTGTTTACCCTATGTGTGAAAAATCTGAGGTTTTCCGGATTTTTAGAAATCATGTCGCTCGTGCAGAGAGGTTCCTAGGACGGAAAATAAAAAGTATCCGTACCGATAACGGGACTGAGTTTGTAAACAATAATTTTACACAATTTTGCAATGATCATGGGGTAAAACATGAACTCACAAACACATATACACCAGAGCAGAACGGTACTGCAGAAAGGTTCAACCAGACAGTATCAAATGGGGCGAAGTGCTTGTTAGCAGACAGTGGGTTAAAGACAAAATTTTGGCCTGATGCAGTTTTAAGTTTCACCTATGTCTGGAACAGGGTTGTACATAAAGGTCTAAGTAAGACACCATTTGAGCTTTTTGGAGGGTATAAGCCATCGGTAAACCACTTGAAGCCGTTTGGGTCCATCGCGTATGTTGGTGTACCACGACAACACAGAGCGAAGTTAGACGCCAAGGCGAAGAAAGGGGTGATGATTGGATATGCCTTTAACACCAAGGGTTATCGGATATGGTTCCCAGACACCAATAATGTGGTGGAGACCATAAATGTCAGATTCTGTGAGGATTCACAAGGGATGGAAGGCGACAGTGGAGCAATGATGGGTCCCAGTGATAATCCTAACACCGAATCATACTCCAAACATGAGGGAGATGAAGACGTTTCTATTATCAATTTAGGTCAGAATCTACCCCGTGAGAGTGACGAAGATTTGGTGGAAAAAGAGTGTCCTGAAGAAACCCAAATTGATAAGAGTCCCTTGCCAGCCCAAGATCTAAGAAGTAGCGATTGGAAAAGAAATCCATTTGGTCGATTGGAAAGAATCCATTCCGATTCCTCAGATAAAAATGGATATAAAGGGAAAATATCAGATAAACCAGCTACCGCATCCACAAGTTATGCTAGTTCTTGACTAGACGATATACAGATGCCTAATACTTACAAGCAAGCATTGAAATCACCACAGCATAAACAGTGGGTAGAGGCCATGGAAGAAGAGATGAAATTCATGACAGAAAGACAGGTATGGCACCTAGTTGAGTTACCATCAGATACAGATATCATAGGATGCCGGTGGGTTTTTGCGTTGAAAAGAGACGAAAAGGGCGAGGTGGCCAGGTATAAGGCCAGACTGGTGGCACAGGGTTTTAAACAAATTAAAGGAGTTTCTTACGAAGAGACTTTAGCCCAGTCATTAATTTCAGTCTAATTCGTTTTTTCTTCTCACTTTTAGTAGTTTTACAGGGTTGGACCCACAGACAGTGTGATGTCAAAGGAGCTTATCTGTATGCACCATTAAAAGATGATATTTACATGTCTCAGCCTCCCGGTTTTGTTGTAGAAGGTAAGGAAGATTTTGTATGCAAATTGGATAAAGCTATCTATGGATTGCATCAAAGTGGTAGAGAATGGTTCTTCGAGATTCATAAAGTATTGATAGAACTAGGTTTTAGCAAACTAAATTGGTGTAACTGTGCATATGATTTTAATTGTGTGTTGATTTTACTTTTATATGTTGATGACATGGTTTTGTTCGGTAAGGACGAGGAGATAATAGACAAAGCCATAGGATTGTTGAAGACACATTTTGATTTAAAAATTTTGGGAAAAACTAGAAAGCTGTTGGGAGTTGAGTTTGAAGAAAAGGGGGGAGAAGTTTTGTTGAGTCAGTCAATTTATATTGACGATATTCGTAAAAGGTTTACAAAATTCTTCGTACCGGTTTCCTCACTTCCAATCAGCAAGGGTACAGTATTCTCAAAGAAACAGTGTCCACAATCAGATGTTGAAATAGAAGAAATGAAACAATATCCCTATAGAAATTTACTAGGCTGTCTATCGTTCCTCGCTAGTAGAACCAGGCCCGACATAAGTTATGCCGTTAACATTTTTAGCCAATACCAAAGTAATCCTGGTAGAATTCACTGGGATGGTTTGATAAAACTTTTGGGCTATGTTATACACACACACAATTTTAAACTTAAACTTGCGTGCAATGAACCTAGTATAACGGTTTACACCGATGCAGATTTCGCAGCCAATAAGGATGACAGGACTTCTATGGGGGGACAGATAGTGTTTCTTGGAAAAGCTCCAGTCATGTGGAGGACTTTCAAGGAGAAGTGCGTGTCGTTGTCAACTATGGAAAGTGAATTCTACGCTATGACAGAGGCCACAAAGGAAATTATGTGGTTTGATAGAATTCTAGAAGAATGTTATGCCAGAAAGTTAGTTCTTGGAGGAAAGCTTAGGTCAATTCTATATGTTGATAACATGGCGTGTATAGATTTTGTTAAATCCCCAGTAGAGAACCATAGAAGTAAGCATATTGATGTCAAATTATTTTTTATTCGTGACCTAGTTTATCAGAACATATTTGACATAAATTATATAAAAAGTAAAGAAAATCTAGCAGATCCTTTTACCAAACCCCTGACCAAATTCGAACTGAGGCACCTATGTGATGAGATTTTTTGCATGAACTTTTCTTGAATTTTTGCACGAATTTATTTTGAAGTGGTGTGTGCACTTAGTGTTTGAAATTGTGAATTTTTGCAATGTTTTTGTTTACTTGTTTTGGGTGGATGTTTTTTTCCCCACCTAAACGTCTGAAGGTGTCTAAGGTGACATTTTTTCAGCATATCATCTGGATCCGAACAGCCTAACGTACCGTTTCGGGTTAGGTGCAAATGTAATTGTCAGAGTGGTTCAGGTGGTGTATTTGTAAATTTGTCGAGGCACCGGAGGGCTTTGGGTCGCGGGTATGTTTTTTTATTTTGGTGAATCCCTGTTTTGTTGAGGGGACTGCCACGTTAATTATTCCATCCACCTAATCGAGGAAAGTTTGTCTAATGAAAAATTTGTTTAAAGCTCAGTGTTTGTATGTGAGTTGTTTTTCTGATATTTATGCAGTGCGATATTATGGGATGTATTCTGTGTTTTTAGATATTTAAATATTTTACGATAACTTCTCAATGGAAAACCAATTTGTTTTATGTGTTTGAATGAATTTGTATGAGTGGGCGCCCACGTACATATGTATTGATATTTGAATATGATTGAATGTAGTTGTGTCCTAGTCATTGTATGTTTTAACTCTTTATTGTGGTTTGTTAGTTGTTATATTGGTTTTCAGCCAACAATAGTGTACAGAAGCAGAAATAACTTTTGTTTAGAACTTGCAGATTTGAACCTTCTCAGCAATTTGTTTTGTACCTGTGTATTCCTAAGTTAAGACTGTATTATTGTTGTTATATGTTGCTATCTCATTTTGTTAACAAGACTAATGTTGGTTTGAATTAATTGTTTTATATGTATTCTAGTTCTGACAAAAACAAAAAAAAATCGAAATGTAAACTGTGATGGTTTTGAATTCTCATATTACTAGTTTATGTCGAAAAGACAAGTGGGGGGGCATTTGTTAGCGAGTTACACTAAAGACTACTTGTGAAACGAATCATGTACTTGCCTTTCCGGGTATTGCGTCATTTGTTTTAGACCGGTTTGATCATAAAACCTGATAACCGGATCAAATCTTTAATCGAATTTCCACAGCTGTGAAGAAGCTACCGTAAATAATTTATTATTCAGTTTCCAGTAGTTGGTGCGTTTTAAACAAACCGGATCGTTGAATATCATTAGATGAGGCGTATATAAGGCTCACATACGATTCAGTAAAAAAAAAGAGGAGAAGAAGGAGCTTTTCTCGACTATAGTTGAATAGATAGATAATGAAGCTGAGGACAATCTGAAGAAAGGTAATGTTGATTTATAGTTTAAGTTTAAGACGCAGTAAAGAAAATAGAATAAGGGGCTAACAGTCTTTGCCTATGCCTAACTTGAGGTAATTCCATCACAGTGTATAGACACTGTTGTTTGTATATATGAGACTTGTTTTTTTTAATGAATTTAGAGAACGCTATTGATTGATATGGATATTTTATTGTTGAAGATTTTTAAACTAACTTTTAATATTTTAAACAAATAAATTTGAATTGTTATTGTTGAAAAAGTCTTGTCGTCTATGCTTTCATCAATAGTTTTAACGTATACCTATTGTAACAAACAACGTTTCTTCTGCGATTTTACTCTGAAATTTAATTATTAGGTTTTTTGTTGACGTGCTCGTTTCACGTGCACGCTGACAAAAGGCTACTTCCACGAAGACTGGTCTCCGAACAAAATTAGCGGAGTATATTTACTCCTACAGGAACTTAATCTTCGCTGCAAACAGTCACAAGGGACTCTGTACCTCTTAGGGCGGCCACCCGGCTGTTCTCACACTGGATCTGCCACGGGTCAGGAACAAAAAGACGCAAGCCACGGCCAAGGGGTCCCCTCTCTTTTATAGGAGAGGCTCCACAGGATATTGCATCACTCTTCGGAAAGTTCGAACGATCTAGAAACAAGTGAGCAACGGAACTGGGTTTCCCGGGGCGATAATGAAATATTTTCCCGGGTCTAAACGGCCGCCTTTTTAGTTCGTCCTGAAAGCCTCTTGCCGGTCTCGGACAATGAGAAGGGGGTACCGCACGAGATTTTTGTGCAGACAAGCGGCGTGTCCAGAATGCTGCTTAACAACTGATAGTTCACGAATGAAAAGCACCTGGATTCTCCTCCGGCGTTCCCCTTTCATTCATAATTGCGATGTCAACCGGTTGTCAACTTATCCGGGTTGTAACGACAGACTTAATCAAGAAAAATGACCGAGGCCTCCTAACGTTCTGTGTAACAAGTCTATCTGATGAATAAAGGAAAATGCCGTCACCATTTTGCCACCTGAGTGGTCTGGTTTCCTTGATGACTCTCAGGTCGAGATAGAAGAATTTAAGTATTAACGGAGAGGTTGAAATGCAATACTCTACAAAGTGTACTCGCAAAGTGTTTTTTTAATTGCATTGAAATTTATTAAAAGTGTTGCATTATATAGTGTTAGCATAAATGTTATAGAATATCGGTATAATATTTGAATTGTTTAGTAATTGCATAATATAAATTTAAAATTGGTTCAGTACAATCCAGTTGATATTTATTGTGTAAAGTACGTGTTGTTAGTATATATATTCTGTTTTGTATGTGTAAATTGGGTTGAGCAGGAATTGGTATCAGTAATTCCTTGTTAAAAGTGTAGAAATTATAATGGCGTTTTTGTATAACTATAGAAAATCAGATTTAAGGGAGTTGGCTTATGAATTACGAATACCGTTCGAGGATACAGATAGAATCATAAATTTGATTAGGAAAATCGTTGCGAGCGAATATTTTGATCAAGAAAGAGCTAAGTGTATGTTACGAGTAATCGTAGAGGACCGACAAATTCGGGAAACCAGATAAAAGGCAGAATTAATTAGACAAAAGGCGGAAGAGAAATAAATTCGCTATAAAGAGTTTGAATTGCAAAAACTTAGACTAGCAAAATCGGGTAAGACTTTCAGCGTCGAATCGGTGAGTCTAGGAAACGCTCGCGTAGAGCAAAAGGTTGACCATCCGGTCGTAGGGAAGGTTTTGAGAAACTGTAGCAAGGTGAATGCTAAAAATTTAGAGTGCGCAGATGTTCAGGGAAATTCAGAAATAGTGCTTTGTGAAAAGGAAATGCTTTCAGTTGAACAAGCGGATTTAAATTCTAATGAGGAAATTAGAATCAATATGGAAGAAATAGTTTCGGTCCGCGAGCCAAATCCAGCTGAAAGAAATGTTGGGTTCGGCGAAACGAACGTTCTTTTGGAAAATACGAATTCAGAATTCGGGAGAGAAGACCCCGTTCAGAAAATTGTAAACTTGTTTTCAAAAACGCAACAATCAGATGCACCTCAGATAATAGAGACAAGGGAAGAAGCAGTCGGTGACAATAGAATTGTGTTTGGGAAGAGAAGTGGGGAGCAGAGTTGTGACCGATTGTCACTCACGAGAATTGTAAACAGCGGGAAAGTGTGCGAGGGACTTTCGTGGAGGAGTCAATTAACGAGGTATCTGACTAGCGATGCCTGCGTTAAAAAGGGAAAACTTGAGACTGATACGCCTCGTGGGAATAGAGTCGAAGGTGAATTAGCCAAGAGGGCCCAGGCTTGTCGGAAAGAGGGGGAAATGGTGGGAAGCCAGAATTCCGTCAAAGTCGAAATGAAAAGTGAGGAACTTAGGTTTGGAACGCATCGGGTTGATAAGATAATAGCCGTGAAATTGAGGCTTAAAAGGGAAATCAACCGCATGCTGGAAAGAGATAGAAGGCGGCATAAGAGTTTTATGCCCAGAGGACTTATGCTGGTCCCGAGACTTCGAGTTTTTGGTAAGAAATGGATTTTCGAAAAGGACAGGAGTGCAAAAACTCAGGAGTTTTGGTCAGACATTTGGAAACGCGAAATAAGAGAACTGTTTCGGATTTTAGATAATGGAGAGATGAGTAATGGAGGGATCGCGTCTCGAAATCATAGGGTTGAATCAATGGGGACAGGTTTCGAGCTAGCGAAATCATTAAAATCCGTGAAGTGCGAGAGGATTACCGCCCAAAGATTGAAACTAGTAAAATTTCGGAAGAAAATAAAAATTTGGGATGTCAAGAAGTTTAAGAATAGATCGAAAAGTCGGAGTTTCGGTAAAACCCAAATGAAAGAGAATACGATAGATTCAGGGAATCAGATTAGGATTTGCAGGCAAGAAATAATGCTGCGAAATTTTGTGAAGGTGAAAATAAAAAGACAATTGAGGTTCCGGAAATCTAAGGGAGAGATTCATAGAAAAATTCCACAGGAAAGGGAAATTATGAAGAGAATTACCTCACGACTGAAAGGGTTTAGTCCGAGGAAGATTTGAAAGTCTCGGGCGAGATTTTAGGGTGACGGGAAATGTAACGTAAATGTAATCAGTGTAAATGAGTAACCCAAGAGAATTGAAGTGTATGACATTTTGTATGATGATTTTTGTGTTTTAATAGAATTTTCTTTATTATTGTTTATCTGTTGTATACCATGAACCTATATTTTGGAAATGGGCTTAAGAAATTTGTGTTTTTTTTTCCTTTCTGATAATTATGTCAATTAGTATAATTGTATTGTGATAACGTTCCTAAGACGGTTCTTACGGTGTATACGTTAGAAGGCCTGAGAAGGCATTGTAAAAACTGAAAGTGGGATTCTTGGTGTTTTTTGTGTACTCCATAGAAGGGTCACAGGAAGGAAATAGCTCAAGTTAAAGTTAAACCCTTGTGTTATATGTGGTTAATGTTTGACGGCTTCAAATGGGCTGTAAATATGTGATATCACGAATTACTTATGTTTTTGTGTAAACCATAAATAAATTGTTGAGAATTATAGAAAAGGATCCAACCATTTCCATTGCGATTTAGGTTAAGGGACTGTTGGAGGTCAGTTAAGGCAGGTAATTATGTTGTGGTGAGAAATTAAAGGGTTTTTCCGTGGTGAAAACCGGTAAAAGTTAGCGAAAGGCTAGGTAAAGGGACGAGTGCCCTTAGGTTTGAGTTAAAATGGATAGGTGCCGTTTAGATCGCGTGTCTTAGCGTGAAATTAAGTTTCACACTACAGGTCCAACAGGATGCTAAATATTGATGAACTTGTAATTCCGAGTATAATGTGATACCAGGATTATGAAGTTTGTATCAGGTTCATTAGAGTAAATCTAAATAATATGTTTTTGGCGTTAACTGATGTTCTCGGAGCACCGAGTAAAACTTATGTGAGTAACGTTATTAGTTGTAGCTGAGTGTATTATGTTTTTTAAAAAATCCCTGTTCAGGTGTTACGATGAAATGGCCTTAGCCGTCCAGCCCTGCGATCATAAGATCATTCACAGAGCTGGTAGGAACGTCGGACATGCTGACTGTTTAGGCAGGAGGCTACCCGAAAAAATAATTACTAAAGACTTACATGTGAAAATTTTAGTGTTTATAAATTTAGTTAGCGTTTATTTTGTGCATATCATGTGTCATTTTTATTAATTTTGCTGCCTCTAATGACTGTCGTGTGAACCATGTCTAATCATTACCTTACAGTTTTGCCATTGAGACAAAAGTCTTATGAGGGGAGGGGTTGTGAAGAATCCATTGATCCTCATAATTTATAGTAAAACCCTCTCAATCAATTTACGTCCCAACAGGAGACAACCGTGGAATCCAGAGGCAATACAGCGGACAACCGAAAGCCAGTAGGAAACGTCCCAGATAATGCGTGCCTGGAGGCGAGGCGACAGTAGGTCTCAGATTTTGGACATAGAGTTCAAAAGACTTTAGTTTCGGTCAACCCCTTGACCGATGATGATCGGGGAAGATTAAGCGACCTAAAGCAGTCAGCTCATGTGCTGACGAAGGACTCTAATCACCAATCGAACTTCTGAAAAGTGATGTCACTTTAAAGGCACCAATAAAAGTGCTTTTAAATATCGAGCGATCGCAGTGCTAGAGCTACGAGTTGTGTCGCTAAGAAACTAAAACAATCAGTCAGCGTCTAGACCTGCATCTAGAGGTCGCTACTCCGGCACTGAAGCCGTAGCTTATGATTCTTTGTAATTCCTTGTGCGAGGCAAAATTCTTTCCGACTCCCTGTCGATTGTTTCGAGGAGAAACAGTTCTAGCTATTACAGTCAGCATCCAGACCTGCATCTAGAGGTCGCTACCCCGGCATTGAAGCCGTAGCTTACGACTCTTTTTAAGTCCTCGTGCGAGGCAAAGTTTTTTCGACACCCTGTCGATCGCATTTTAAGTCCTTGTGAGAGGCAAAGATTTTCTCAACTCGTTCCCAGAAGGAACCGTGATAGCTATAGGAAATAGCTTATGTTTTTAGACACCAGACGGATCTGTTCGCTAAATTATCAGCGGTATAGAGACTCCGAGCTGCAGTAATTGCCTCGTGTTCTACTGAGTTTCCTGATAAGAAGAAATAGACTCTAGTGTTTAGACGAAGTGCGGATAATATCGACTGATGTTCCTCAGCTGAAAATTGTTCCCTGCACGTTATTTAGAGTGTATACTCTACAGTCTTGTAAATATTTCATCGACTTCATCTCCTTATAATAAATCATTTGATTTAATATTACTGGATTGTATCGTTGTCTTCTATACGGTACCATTCGGTGAATTCTTTATAATACATACATACATATATATATATATATATATATATATATATATAAATCGTAAGGGATATTTTTATAGACAAAATAATGTAGAAGAAAATATTCAAATTAAATCTAATAGGACATACTAAAGAATATAGTACAATTAATATAGTACAGTTTGAGGATCATATCTTTTACTGTATTTTAATATTTTTTTGGATAATGTCTAATCGTGTGCTGCATTAGCAAGGAAAAAAATATTTTTTTTTGTCTATTTAGTTGTTATGCATGTGACGATAAATTTATTTAAAGTAACAGAAAAAGAAATCACGTGATCAGCATTTAATTAATTCAATTCTAAAAATTAATCTTTAAAAAATCAACAAATATCAGAAAATGGAGGTAAAGATTCGAAAAAGATTTCATTTTGAAGGAATTTTTTTTATCTTTCTAGTGATATAAATTTTTTAACCTTCAAATTATTATTTTAAATGCAAACTTAAAAAAAAGTTACTAAAACAACTTAAAAATTTAATTTAAAAAATCTAAGAATAATTTTTCAAAAATCTTTCTTAGTGCACCCCTACACTATAAGAAGAATCGCCTTGCAAAATTTCAGCCCTTTATGTCCAGCGGTTTTGTCTGTGCGTTGTATGTCAGTAAGTGAGTCAGTCAGTTACGGAACTGCTTTATATATATAGATTATATATAGAAAAATTTAAAATGCGAGATTTTTCAGTCTAACTTTTTTAAATGAAACAAAGCAGATTTTATTTAAATGAAAGAAAGTAGAAATCCCAGTTCTGTCCTTTCTAATATTACGCATATAAAAACAAATGTAATATTAATGTTTAATGAAATTGTTATAATGAAACTAATGTTAATATTAAATACTACGATTTTGAAGCTATAAATATTTATAGATTCATATATATTATAGAAGAAATAGTTAATATTATTTTTATTAAAGTCAACAATCTGATAAAAAGCTTAAATTTTCCTCATTTACTTACTCGCTTTGCATGCTAAAAATTTGTAAATTTTGAAAAAATGTAGCTTTAAAAAGACAGATTTTAATATACGCATCAGGGTAGTAGAGCTATTAACTATATTCATCAAAGTAAATAAATAAAAATTTCTATCAAATTCTTCATTTAAAAATTTGGTTAAATAATTATAAAATCATAAATAAATTAAATGAAAAGTTATAAATATTCATGTTTTTCAATAAATGAAAATCAGAGCTTTCCTTTAGAACTCGATGCTAATTAATATTAATAAAAATATATAATTTAATCTCTCTCATTGCGTTTCCTTGGGGAATTTGTTATGAAATAAGCTTTAACTAAACAAAAAATGAATTAATCATGTATATTAATTTTTTTTATTTCATATGCATCTTATAAAAGAGTTCAGCAATAAAAAGAAAAATATATTATAGTTTGTTCATAATTTTTGACGTGAAGGGAAATCTTGTCTTATTATAGATAATTAAAATAACAAAGTATATGAAGTTATAAATTCTGGTTGTTTCCTTTTGTAATCATTAAAATCATACAGTCTACATCTAAGACTTTCAGTCAGCAATTTCCTAACATTTGAATACAGAAGTCTTAACGTGTTTACTATCGAAGTGCAAAAAAAATCATAATCTATATATCAGCCTTTTAACCAGCAATTTCTTAACATTTGAACAAGTCTTAACATATTTACTCTTAAAGTGAAAAAAAAGTCATAATCTACATCTGAGACTTTCAATCAGCAATTTCCTAACATTTGAATAGGAAAGTTTTAAGGTATTGACTCTTAAAGAGAAAAATATATTTTCTCTTTCCTTTTAATTTTTCAGTAGTCACCAAACAGCATCATCCAACTGATATATTTCCCTTAATGTATATGCTCATTCGACATATCCTAACATTTCAGTTCCAAAATTCATGATAATTTTTTCTTTACCTGTAGAGAAGTATTCACCGAGAGCAAACTGTACTAGAGTAAATCTGCAAGAGGCTGCTGAAACCACATATTACATTTGTTTTTATTTTAACATTACCAACCAAGGCCCTGAAAAACATTACTCAGCATCTGACTTAGAGAGACCTCCATAAATTTTTCACTACTTCAGTAAAAATGAAATTCTGAGGATAATTGTTTTCAAGAAATAAATAACTCAAAATCATTTGGATAACCTTATGAATTTTGTACTTTAGATGAAATGTATTGTACTTTTATAGTCTACACACTTTCAACCCCCTTTTGTTAAATATTCATGTAATAAGTTATGTTAAGTTAATAAATTTAGATACAATTTTTATGCTGTATTTGTTAGCACCAAGCATTATATTTAATATTTTATGCATAAAAAATTATCAACACGGTCTTATGGGGTATTGTACTTTTACACTTTTAGGACATTTGAACTTATTGTGTATTTATCCTTTTAGCATTTACTATACTTTTAGCACTATAGCTTAAAAAAGGTATAAAAAGTTATTTGACATGGTTGAATATGTTTGAAATTAGTATTTTTTGAAAATAGTTATATTTTTGGAAAGCTAGGCAGAGATCCTCATTAATTAAAAAAAATTTTGTTGTAGAATTAGAAATTTCACAGTTGCTTAAAATCTTAAAAATGAATACAATTTAATATACATACACTATCTCTTCATAAGTATTTGGACACCCATGCAGATGACGATAGCTGCGGTCCTGATATATGTCACGCCATCCGCCGTTAAATATCATGTAGGAAACAACATTAGCATTAGTCGCATGCAAGATGCCACCAAGTGCAGATTTATCTGATTTCGAAAAGGGTGTAATCGTCGGGTATCACAGAAATGGCCTGTAACATATTCCGTGCTTGGTGTCAAAGCCGACACGCTAGGTAACGTCACACCGGTTATGTATAGTGATAAACAGCTTACTAATAAGAACTTGTTACACTGATATCAATTTATTAGGGATTCTGGATTAAAATACATCACGATTAGGTCGTGTTCTGGAACATCAATTTACATTAATAATGTCCGTTGAAGTCTGCGATGCACGTTAAAGATTGTCCGTTCAGCTGGCCGGATGCTCTGTCGCTACGGATCGTAGATCGGGCCTTCAGGCAATAAAGCTCTAATTGCAGAAGTCTCAGTTGCTAGGAACGGTTTCCACTTGTCGGAACAGGCTGGAATGAGGCGAACTCGAACTCCAAACGCAATTTGATCTAATTATCACAGAGTAGTGGATGGCTCGTCCCACACTCTCACCAAAGAAGCTAGCTGCTTCGAAAATAGGAAAGATCAAGCTTTGATCTCCAAACGACCCTTCTCAGCGAGAAAAAGGTCTTCTTCCCGCATAGGGCTGAGCCTCCAAAAAATATCAAAGTCACTCAAATTGAATGGAGCTAGGAGATCAGCTATCACTCCTAACTCTTGCTTCTAATCTCTCGTCTCTTCTCCCGTCTCCTGTAAAAATCTCCTGCCTCCGCTTTTAAAACTTTTTCCCTGGCGGGATCTCTAACATCCCCACTCCTTGAATCTGGGCTCTGATAGGCCCTTGGCCCTGGCCCGTATGCAAACGATACTTGTTCTTTATATCGTCATCGCTGGTTGGGTCATTAAGGCGTTTCATCAGGGGGATGGTCTGCCTTTGTTAGTATTTTGTGTTATAGTGTCTTCGCTCTAGATATCGGGGCGCCTCGCTATTGTAAAGTCGCGCCTCGAATTAATATATATATATATATATATATATATATATATATATATATTAATTAAACCACATCATATATTAAACCAAAGGAATGACGAAATTACGCGACATTGCAGACAAAATAGATATACATTCAACCACGTGAGCGGCACACGATAACACAAGTATTAAAATACGGTCAAATAAATACAAGATGGAAAATAATTAGATACATTGATACATATGATCGCATAAATTGAGATAAAAAAAAAGTTATACTCAGACGCGATATCCATTCGATTAGAAAATATTAAAAAATATCCAGAAGGTAGGATGCAGAATTTGCAGCGATGCCGATCACACGAGGCGGAGGTTACGATCGGAGGTCAGCGGAAGTGTGAGGTTGCCATTATTAAGCTCATAAAAACTAATTTGCGAGGGAGTTTACTCGAGCGATGACGAATATAAGCAGAGGAAAGAATTGTAACGAAAAACTGGTTTCGACATTAGGACCGTGGTGCGAATGTTACCCGTGAACCGGACGGATAGTGTTTGTAACAAACACTATCCGTCAGAGTTTGATACAGACTTTGATACAGACTTTGATACAGGTCAGAGTTTCACAGATCCGTTCAGAGAACACTATCCGTCAGAGCCGATAGAGTTTGTAAACAAACTGTGATGGATGAAGAAATGAGATGCAAAGGAAAATCGCGGAGCGTACGAGAAAAGTTAGCTTAAGGCAGTGAAACAAAGTTTACAGGTAAATAAGACAGAGGAATTAAATGAATAATACAACTAGCATGTCTTTGCAATACTAATTAAATTAGTAGGTATTTTGACGAATTAGTAGCATTATGTGATTCTTGAGAAGCAATGATATGGAACAAAATATGAATTGGAAATGTTATCCATATGTGCAAAATGAAAACATGGTAAAAGGTTATAGACTTTCCATTATGTGTGCGGATAGTTATGAACGTTGGACACAAATGTGGAGATAATATATCTTCATAGATAATAAAAGATATGACTATGTGCGAAAAATCATCAGAGATTTTATCATACGGACAATCTTAAGAATATGAAAATGAACAATCTATGCAAACGTCATAATATAATTTTCAGAAATATAATTCTAATTGAGCATCGGAGTTGATATTTTTTCAAACAAAATTTAGTGTATAATGAACGTGTGTTTTCTTTTATGTAATTATTTTTTTTTGCATGCTAATTATTATTTGCAATTATTATGAAATGTATATGAATATAAGTTGTATAATATTGCTAATATCGTATAATATTGATCGTACAATATGGTCATAGGTAAATTTACTGGATAATTATTATTTGGTGGTATTTTGATGTGTGTGCATGTTATTATGATGGTAATTGTTTATACTAAGGCTTTGGCACTTAGAAGGTTATTCCCTAATGATAAGAATATGCTGTAATATTATGTTAAACCTAAAAATGGTTAGCGAAATTGAAGAGGTGAGGTCACTATCTGCACAATTAATTAAATGAAAATGTTGTCGACGCAATAAGGAATCATATAAATGTAGATGATATGTACTGCTGAGGTTACGATGAGAAGCTAATGATAGGTGTAAGAGGGGGAACGGAAAAGGTGAGAGGTACAACGATGATATGACGGAAGCCGAAGATTGAAGTAATAGATGGTGAGAGGAGGAACAGAGACGTCAGGTGTTTTTTTGACAGAGAGGGGGTGAATGTCATAGGGACATGACAGTAGTGTCACGGCAAGGGGCAGGATAATTGAAAATTACGGGACGAAGTAAAATAATTGCTAAATATAAGAAAGAAATATGGCAAATGACGGGGAATAGAAAGAGAAAGGGGAGAGAGCCAACAATATAGCGAAACGAAATATATAGATTTTGCTTGTAGCAAGAAGTATAAGATAAAAGTTCAAGAGAGTGAGTTGCACTGAAAAGAAGAAACGAAGAAAGAGAAGACTAAATTTATGATGGCTATAAAACAGGCCACCCTGCTTGATGCCGGAGCATGGGAAAAAGTTAAATTAGCGGGATTATTTTATAAATCCCGCCCTTGATGCGCATTGGTGAAAAGAGGATTGAGAAGAGGCAGCCACGGACGAATGGCGATGGCATGGTAATAATATGACCAATGGAAATTGTAAGAGGCGGAGTCAGCATTAATAAGAGAAAATAATAAGAAATAAGATAGGGAGGCACATAAGAAGGAGAGTTAGTCAGAAGTTTGAGATAGAGGTAGTGTCAATCCGATGAATATGTACGGATAACCCCCGATGATATAAATATAAGTCATGGCCCATGCAAAGGAGCCCTAATACCTAGGAAGAGAGCGCTCCCCAGTGTCCCGTGCCAACTGTCTGCAAGGAGTGAAGGAGTCATATAACCGATGATGCGAGTGCCCCGGTGTCCCGTGTAGAGTGTCTGCCATGATTGACGGAGCCTTATACCAGACGAAGAAAGTGCCCTAGTTCCGTGCGATGATAATACAACGAAGTTCGTCCTTACGAGTGCCAGCCGCCCATCATAGTGATCGAACGGCCATCTTTCGAGGTACCGACTTTTTGCGTTTCCTTTTTATATTACCGTCATTGCTTCTCAGTGTGTAGCCTAAATAACTAATATAGAGCGCGATGATGATGTTATTCGAGTATAAAATGTTAAGGAGATGACCGATAATTCGTAAAAAAACAATTTAATTAATATGATGCTATGCTTATATATATGAGTAAATATTGGTAGTAATGGAACATGGATATATGAGTGATTATGTTTATAAAATGTTATCATAATAAGTGAATGAATTAAATATATGAGTCGTAGAGAATTAATTTAGTAGTAATGAAGTTGTGAGTAATGTGTAAATGAAGGAGGAAATATTTAGTAATTTGTATCGTATTATTTATGTGTTAATAATCAATAAATTAATTTGTCAGTGTAAACCATACTTGTTTCCATCATTTGGGAATCACAATTAATCAATGTACTAACCACAATCTTAAGCAATGAATTCAAAATCATAATTATTATTAATAGTATATTCATATTTATAATACCTCACCAATTATATAATAACTTCTCACCGCCACACGAGATACAATAAATGTTTTAAAATTTCTCAGTTTTATATGATTTCCTTAGATTCAATGTACCCGATTTCGCTTTTACGCGGAGCGTATCTTTCGCTCAAATCGGGGGATATATATATATATATATATATATATATATATATATATATATATATATATAGATAGATAGATAGATAGATAGATAGATAGATAATTTATAAAATTTTCCCAAGGATGGGAAAAATATTTATTCTCAAAGACTGCAGAGCAAAAAAAGTAAATGAAATTTTTCCAAATTTCATAATATAAGTACGATAAATCTAATAATTTAACCACCAAAATTTTCACTGTATCATTATCATACACTAAACTGCAAATATTTTTTCCCTCGTTTAAATAGTATCCATCCTTGTTTCCAGAAAGTTGTCAAATGCACAGCATGAAATACATAATAGTTTAACTTATAAATTTCAAAAAATTTCAATTCCTTACTTACAAGAAATTTGTGCAAAGAGAACTAATAAAAAAAAAAGCTTCTTGATAATCCACTGTCAGACAAGAAGGACGGGGACTATTGTTTCAATATTATTAATAGACCATCATCAGGCCGAAGAGTACTGGTACGTTTATTGTTCATAGTGACAAACTCAACAATGCTTTTTAGGCTGGATGATGGCTTTTAATTAGATCGAAAAAATCACAACCGTCTTTTCATTTGACCGTAGATTATAAAGGAGCCCCCTTTTGACTGCTTTCGTATCATGTTTCGAAAATTAATAAAAATTAACTGGTATATGTGATAGATAACATACCATAGTAAGTCCTTCTATGACTTCAGAGAGGGTTGGAGAAGGTACGAGCCCCCTTGTCCTCCCTGGGCATGCTGCTCGGTAGAAATTAGGGTGGCACCAGGGTGGTGTTGGATCACCTAAATGGTGCTCTCATTGAAAGCAACCTATAACTACCATGGATAAAGTGCGAAAGTCTTCATAAACAACAGCCTCGCATTGGATGTCGATAACAATTTCATATCACAGTAACTTCGTTAACTGTAGTGGTCAATTACCAATAATAATATCTCCAGCGCTCCAGGCAAATTTGGACCTAGTTTTCACACTTGTTAGGGGCTCCTTATCAAGACTTAGAAAATGAGTACGTTGGAGAGAAAGGGAATACCAGGCAACTTTGGACCTAGGTGTCACATTTGTTAGGGGCTCCTTATCAAGACTTAGCCAATGAGTACGTTGGAGAGAAAGGGAATACCAAACGCGGAATTTCCCTAAATGTTTAACGGTGACACACAAGGTGCAGTCATCGTAGCCTACATCGCAACGAACCATCGTTTTTCCCGAATGACAGAACATTCCTTCTAATTTTTCGAACAAAAAAATACGTTGCCAAGCCTTTAAGAATCAGTAATATTGTAGTTAGATTCACTGAACAAATGTTCTATAAATGTTATTAAAAGACTGACTTTACTGTGAACAAATTTATTCTCTTTCATTTACGATTCCTTTACACTTGAGTGTGATGTCAATTTTACACGCGAATGCACTTATATAAGAGTCGAAATTTAAAAATTCATGCCTTATTGTTTAGTACAAATATTTTATATTTAAAAGAGTACATTTCTTAAAATCGGAAAAGAAAAATTACTGTCAGTAGTAAATGTACTAAAATCGCTAAGTACCATGTTTAATTAATTTGATGAATGAATTAAGAAATCTCGCATATTTTGGTTTCTAAACTCATTACACTTACTTTCCCGTCTAAAGAGAGGAAAAAATCCCCTCCCCCCTCTTCCCCCGAATTAAATTACTTCTCAAAAGAATACTTGGAAATAATTTAATCTCATATTATCAAGACCTCTCTAATCACAAAGCATTCATTCCCCGAGAAACATTTACAGTTCATTCATCATAATGTAAGAATTTCCAAGCTTTCAGTGTATTCTTTTTCTTAGAAAGCATTCCCCCGGAATCTTTTGTTTAATGTCTTCAACAGCATCACGGGCTTATAATAGGTTTCCAATTTCACGGATGATATTCCGGCATTCATTAAAATAAAAATTACATTTTAAATAAGATGCCTCGCATAGCGGTTGTAGTTGAAAGCATTATGGCTTGCATGGAAATGAGGTCCAAAAAATACTATATCCTGGATATTATTTATGAGGTTTCTGAAGCGGGATCAGTTTTTAATTTCTGTAATGATTCTAGCGCATTCTGTTATTCGTGATTTGCATACGTTGAGTTTCTATTCTTATTTTTTTATTAATATTTAAATTATCTTACAAAATAATAATAATACGTAGTATTTTTTTTATTACTATGCTAACAATGTTTTCAAAATATTTTAATATTGTTTTCCTAAAATGATTTGCTTTTCATTATTTAAAGAGAGAAAAATAATTCAAACACAATTTTTTTATCTTGTATTGTTTGTTGCATAAGATAAAAAAAACTATATTTAAAAAAAAGCTTTTCCTTCTCCTTAGAGGGCTGTAACATCTTCATATACATAATTTATGAGCCCAGTGGCAAGGTATTAGATTAAAATAATAAGCAAAAAAGATGCGAAGACTTTTTAATGCAATTCAAATGCTTTGTATTATCTCTGATACTGTATGTGCTGAAACATTTGAAAAAATATTGAAATCCGTATTTCAACCCTGCTTTAGGAACTATTTCCTACCAGCGGTTTCAGCCTCTTTCTCGCAGGTGGAATGAGTGTCTTTGGGCATCAGGACGAGTGTTCAACAAGAACTTCAAACCCGACTTCCGATATAACTTTTGAAGCGACAACAAAGATTTGGGTTATGGAATTCCTCTGCTGCAATATTTCTAGCATTTTATCCACCAATACGTAATATATTTAAAAAAATTTAAAAATATATATTTAAAAAAAACTTTAAAAGTTTTTTAGCTCCTTCGAGAGCTGTAACATCTTCATATGCATGCAGTCGAACCCCGTTATAACGAACTTCAAGGGGCCACATATTTTGTTCGCTTTATCCGGTGGTTCGCTATAACCGAACCGTTGAGAAAAATACTAGAGCTCACAAAATACATAACTCATTAGTTGCAATGTGTGTTCAATAATGATGTATTAAAAATGATAAAATCTATTAAAAACGATAATTAATGAATTAAATCGACTAAAATCAATTACATTAAACTGCCACAATACTAATTAAATTACGTACAATAGGAAAACGATGGGACCAAAATTTTCGTTTGTTATATCCGTGAGTTCGTTATATACCGGGTTCGCTATAACGGGGTTCGACTGTAGTTTATGAGCCCAGTGGCAAGGTATTAGATTAAAATAATAAGCAAAACAGATGCATAGATCTTTTAGTACAATTCAAATGATTTATATTATCGCTCTTACTGTATGAGCTCAAACATTTAAAAAAATATTGAAATCCGTCTTTCAACCCTTCTTTAGGAACAATTTCCTACCAGCGGTTTCAACCTTTTTCTCGCAGGGGGAATGAATGTCTTGGATGAAGATTGGGGTTCAACAAGAACTTCTGATGAAATTCAAGGAATTCAATGCAACCAAGAATTCAAGGGTTAAGCTTTTATTCGTTCAAGAGCACAACTGAACAAATACACGCCTCGCACAAACTTCGAAGCAGCCAAGTGGCGCTACCAGTACGCTAAAAAATAATCTATACTAATATATAAAGAGAGACAGTGGATTTTGTATGTGGAGGGTAATCTCCGGAACCACTGCACCTATTTGAAAAATTCTTTCACTATTCGAAAGGTACATTACTCCAGATGGACATAGGCTAAATATTATGTATATCTGATCAGTAGAAAGAAAGTTAGTAGCCTAAATGTTGAGCTGATGCTTCACCTTTACAATTTTTCCTTTGTTAACCATAGTCAAGTAACCATAGCAACACATAAAACGATATTTTCATTTATTATCAGTAAAACATTTAACATTTGAATTTTCTTTGTCAACCATAGTGAAGTAACCATAGCAACACTTCAAACTACATTTTCATTTATTATCAGTAAAACATTTAATATTTTAAAGATTCAAGTGGAGGAGGTATTGATAAATGCAAAAAGAATTTTTGAAATCGGCAACGTTTAAGAGTTTATTGAAGAAAATTACATTTGGAACTACACTTTTTATTGAACATTTAAGGTAAAAGAAGATTTACAATTTATTGGCTATCAACTGGAAATTTATTGGTATAATATTACAGAACTTTATTTAACTTATAAACTTTATGTGTTTGAATTTATGTACAATTTTATGCACAATTTGCGTAAATCGAACTTGAATTATTGAACTTTATTCAAAAATAAGTGTGTTTCATTGAAACAATGAAATTTATTGATTATTTCTAATTGTTCTTTTATAAGTGAAGAAGTATTGCTTCAATTGAGCTGAAATTTAGTATAGATATAGTTGATAGTTCAGATTAAAACATAGGTATATTATTTTTTGAAAATAGAGCTACGGAGTTTTTTTAATTAATGTTTTAATGATTTTGCCCCTAAAAGTTGCTTATTTCGACAGCTGCCGCGGCTGTCAAAGCTGACAGTGAGACTATGGAGCTGAATCGTACCAAAATCGGCACGCGGGAGGCCCCGGACACGATTCAGTGACTGACTGACTGACTAACAGATAACGCACAGACCAAACCGCTGGACCTAAAGGGCTGAAATATTGCATTGCGGTTCTTCTTATAGTGTACGGACTAAGAAAGATCTTTGAAAAATTCTTAGACTTTTGAAAATTAAATTTTTAAGCTGTTTTTGGAAGTTTTTTTAAGTTTGCATTTAAAATAATAATTTGAGGGTTATAGAATTTATATCACAAGAAAAATGATAAAAATTCCTTTAAAATGAAATTTTTTTCGAATCGTTACCTGCTTTTTCTGATTTTTGATGAATTTTTAAAGATTAATTTTTAGAATTTAATTTATTATTTGCTGATCACGTGGTTTCTTTTTTGTGTGTGTGGTACTTTAAATAAATTTTACGTCACGTGCATAACAACAAATTAATTGACATAATTTTTTTTTCTTTCTAATGCGGCAGACGATTGGACGCTATCCAAAAAAAATATTAAAATACAGTAAAAAAAATGTACCTCAAACTGTACTATATTAACTGTGCTATATTCTTTAGTATGTTCTATTAGATTTAATTTGAATATTTTCTTCTAAATTATTTTGTCTGCACGAATTTTTTATAAATGTATTTTTTTGGGGCATTAATTGCATACATTTACAGTTGTATTTATAATAAATATATTTTTTTGTTCTTTTTTTGGCATTCATTGCATACATTGACCGTTGTATTTAATTTGAATGTACTCCGTAGCGAAGCACGGGTATTCAGCTAGTATATATATATATATATATATATATATATATATATATATATATATAATTTAAATTTGCAAAAACTTCATATCCGACTTCCGATATAACTTTTGAAGCGACAACACAGATTTGGGTTACGGAACATTGTTGTGTTGTTGTTGTTGCTTATGCCACTTGACCGACAGCAACATCAGATCAAGTCCCGAAGGCTATGGGCGATGAAGGGTGCGGCTCCTGTTTTCACTCTCACCACAAGGGTCGGAGTCCAACTTGGTCAAAGGACCAGACCGGAATTTTGAACCGAGTCAAGTGACGAGAAAAGAACACTTGACCCAGCACCTCCAGAGGTAATTTTGAGAACGTGGAGGACATTGCAGCCACGACAGATTTTACGTGCACCAGCCACCATTAGTGTACACGGCAGTGGATTTTTCAGAGATGAGCATCGAACCAGTGACTTTCAGATCACTAGCCCGCTGCTCATGCCAACTGGGCCACTGCGCCCCGTAACCAACATTAGTCATCTCAAGTGACAATGCTTTGTAGAAAAATTTCTTAGAGTGAATAACCACCTAACTTGGTATGTTATACGGCTTGATTTTTCTATTTCATCAGTTAACTAACATTACACTCAACGTACAAACATATTTTTCTAGATAGTTTTTTCTACAGCATACGTTAAAAAGGAAACTAAAACATTAAGAATGCCATTGACAAACTGTGATTGCACTTACAATGCACTTTACTATGATCCCTGATATATTCTTCAATTTTTCCTGACAAGCGTGTCAACTTTTGGCCTTTTGAAATCACGTGAGGCATTTACTGACCTCCCATTCCTCAGCTGATCTTTTAATTCCAACATGCCATTACTGTCCATTATTTTTCTTACCCTACAACTGACAGTGATGATGACCATAGTTTCTCAGCTGAATTTCCTTTTTTTATTACTTTCACGAGTAATAAAAATCGAGAGCTGAAATTTTAAGTAAATTTTGATGACTTTTTTGAAAAAGTACCATTATCCCATACTTGAATGTGAAGGAAAAAATTATATTTGGGGTTTCTTTAAAAAGTTATTACTAAGCTTAAGAAAAAGTAATAAATATTTTATAGTGCCTTATTGTTTGGTGCATAGGTGAGCCACTTGCATGCATGTGCGTACTGACAAACATGAATATCCTACCGATAATTTGTTTGCTCAAACTTTCGTACAGAAGTATGCTTTAAATTAAATTAATATTACATCATATGTTCACTATGATGTGGATTTGCAGGTATTTTCCTTGTGCACCAGGAAACCAGTACATAAGTGTACGACTAACAAGTTTACAAAATATTTATTAATACCAAGAATAATTTATTTGACCGTTGTAACTATTTAATTTTACAACAATTATATATGCAATAGTTTTATTATTTATACAATCACTTTCACCTCACCTCTTTTTCAATAGCATGGGAAAAATAAAATTATAATTAATAAAATTATGAATTCAAAATTAGAAATTTTTGAATTAATTAGTCGTTGATATTATATGGTAATTGGATTTTTTGTTAAAATTGATATTGACTGTATGTTTTGAATTATTTTTTAATAAAGAAATTTTACTGAACCTGAATGTGAAACGAAAAAAAAATAAATATTTTACGCGAAATTTATATGTAGCTTATATATTTTACTTGCTTTATTTTCTTCTTCATCTTAAAATTTTAAACTGCTATTATATTATAAAAAAATAAAATTTAATGTAACAGTCCATACAAATTTTGAAAAGATGTTTTATTAAATTCAACCACTATTATCAACACACAGTTTAGATATCCTGTGATATATCTGCGTTTTATCAAAAAGTAATCATAATTGCTGTTAAAAATACCAGTCTTTGAATAAACAGTTATATTTGTTCTTCAGAGAATAAGTATATTTGAATGAAAATTGAAATACAGTAATTTCTAAACCATTATTTTTGTACATTTTATAAACCAGAGCATATTTTATAATTAATGTATGGGATGATATAAATTTTACCACTATTAGCAACACATAGTTTAGATATCCGGTGATATATCTGTGTTTTATCCGAAAACAATCATAATTGCTGTTAAAAATAACAGACTCTGAATAAACAGCTATGTTTATTCTTCAGAGAATGAGTATATTTGAATGTAAAACAGAAATCCAGTACATTCGAAATCATTATTTTTTGTACATTTTATAAACCAGAACCTATATTTATAATTAATGTACGGAATGATATAAATTGGACCACTACTAGCAACACAAAGTTTAGATATGCTGCGACATATCTGCATTTTATCAAAAAGTAATCATAATTGCTGTTAAAAATACCGGTCTTTGACTAAACAGTCATATTTATTCTTCAGAGAGTGAGTATATTTGAATGAAAAATAGAAATCCAGTACATTCTAAACCATTATTTTTGGAATTTTATAAACTAGAACCTATATTTTTAACTTATGTATGGAAAGATATAAATGAATTGGTTTTATTTTAACAAAATTGTGTTTGGAAAAGACAATTAAAATATTAGAACTTAAAGAAATATTAAGTTGTAAGCCTTTCCCTCAGCACAGCAACTCTAAATCTTCCTTTAAAACCCAACTCACGAAGTTTCTGCTCTTACAGAGTTATATCGCAGAAGCTGTGCCATATATCATTCATACGGAGGCTATATTTAAAGTAGAGATCGCTGAAGTGGCTGCATGTACCCCCTATTCAGATATCTGCGTCTCTCAGAGAGCCGAAGTATTGAAAGCCAAAAACCACTCTGCGTTTCAGCCTTGTACCATTTATTTATCCTGCATACATTCATGAATCGGGTACCGGATTTCCAAATATCCCTCAAATACTTGACGGCAGTTAATTTTAAGCTTAGACTGCGTCGGATTTTCCCTTCCCGCCCCCCTTGAAAGTGAGGGGATTAAATATTTAGGGTTGAGGGAGAGTTAAGTAGATTGATCACGGTAGGTCCGTTTGTCATGATAAAGAAAGCTTTTGAAAGGGAGCTGAGGGGGAAAAAATATATCGGGAGTGCCTGTATTCATTGGGAGTAGTAGAGGGAATCCTTCACTGAATTTGTTGAATAAGGAAATGTATGCATGCTAATGTCTTTCATGTTAAATATTTTTATTGAACTTCACTTTTGCGGCGCTCTGTTTCGGTTACCTAAGTATGGATTTTCCCGTTAAAATTTTCCCGTTATAAACATGTTTAGGAGATTTTTTGGAAATTTCTTCCCCGATAGAATTAGTGAATTGACCGAAATTTACAACCGGAGATGTAAGTATACATATATGTATAATAATTTAACAATCATGGCAGCCACAGCTATTTGTGTGTTGAATACAGATTGGGGATATGATTTTACTCTTAAGTGGTAATAACGCAAATACATTCTACAGTACTGTGCAAATTAATTGGGACAAACATAAAAAAATTCTCTTATGTTGTTTAATTAGTATAGTTCACTTACATGCATGGTATGGCAATCGAGTAGCAAATATGTTCTCGCCTATCCTCTAGCCCTAATCCTCTAGCCCTAATGATATCTTGTAAACGTTTCGGCATGGATTCTACTAATTTAGAACATAAATTTTTGACATCATCGTCATCACGAAACCAAACTTTTATGACATTCTCAATCATTTTTCTCTTGGTTGAGCATTCCAGCCTTACTCACACGTCTTTTCACAATGCTCCACAAATTTTCGATGGGATTTACATGAGGAAAGAGGTAGATTTATATAAGGCAAGAGGAGATATGCAGTTCGAAGGAACTATCAAATACTTTTAAATATTAATATTTCTTATTATCATTTAAGTGTCATGTTGAACGTAAAATACATTTCGAAGGATGATCAAAATATCACGTGGGTCATCAAATTTAGTTTAATCATGAACATCGTTATTTATACCAGGTCTACTGAAAGCAAAAGGCATTTCAAACTATGATCAAATAGTCCTGTGTTACTGGACTACTAAAATAAATAAAATGTTCCTGTGTTACATCTTATTTATTTTAGTTATAAACACTGTTATTTATACCAGGTGTACTGAAAGAGTGAAAAAAAATTTAAAGGAGGACCAAAACATCCTGTGTTGCATATTATCTATTTTAATTATGAATTTTGTTTTTAACATCGACCAAATCATTCTAGTACCACGCTTATTCTCATTTGCTGCATAAATTGGTGTTTCTTAAAATTTGACTCACAAAAATCTCTGGCAACTGCAGTTTTTAGTATTAATAGACCCACACACTGTTTAAAAATTGATTGAAATAATAAACCAGTCATATATTTTAACTTTGATAGTTACAAATCTATTCTGTTTGGCTTCAAAAAACTTTATTCTTTACTACGGAGTAGAGTTAAAAAAAATCTTTGAATCCAAGTCGCAATCCTTGAAGCAATTTTCCCCATGGAAATGAAGGAATCCATTAAATCTTTTATTTCCCATCAGTCTTAAGTATTAAGTAATCCATTATACATAAATCAAAATAATTTAAAATTTTCCGTAATAGTCTACGTTAGGGGATAATTCAAGTCTTTCTGTACATTGTAATAATCAAATTATACATTTTACAACTTACAAAGAAAAGAAAGTTGGATATTTTTGATCTTAAATAATATAGACTTAGGATATATATAAGTCAACATATTAATATCATGAAAGGCATCTTTAATTTACTGAACTAACTAAAAATCTGGGTGCGGTGGCCCGGTCGGCAAAGTCGTCGAGCCAGTGATTTGCAAGTTTCTGGTTCGATACCCGTCGCCGACAAAACCACCGACGTGTACACTAATTGCGGCTGATGCACGGGAAAAATCTGGCGTTGCTTCAATGTCCTTTAATTTCCCTAATAATACCTCTGTAGGTGCGGGGACAAGTGGTCCGGTCTTGTCACGTGACTCGGTTCAAAATTCGCGGACCAGATAGAAATCCAACCTCTCCTGAGTCGATGACACCCCTCTTCTATGGATAGAGCATTTACCCTATTCGTAGACACGACAACAAGTAAACAAACTAACTAGAAGATTTAGCAAGGATTCACCAGTTTCTAAAACAGGCTCGCATATTTTAAAAATTTGACCCCCTGTTTTGGAGGTTTGGAGAGAATTCGACTAATACATTTTCAGGTCAAGTGCAATCTCTAATTACCACTTTTAAGCCATACGTTTCCGCTGATCAGTGAGATTATCAGAGCGGACATATAGCAGGACAAAATATTTATTTGAAAAACAGATAACTAAATATTTCAGATAGGAAGAGCTGTACAAATATATTATTCTCATGAATATGAAGCTAAAAAAATTCTCCTGTTTTATATTTTTGTACTTTTTTTAACGGATATAAAATCAGGTAAAAATATATTTTACTATTAACTGTGATTCCCAGAAATTAAATTCTTGGGTCGAGTACACGAATAGTTGCACCATTATAAAATTTATCCATAACGCTCCGAAAATAATATAGTGAATAAAAATGATATGGTTAAAAAACATAAATCGATTTTCATAGAAGAGTCATTTGCCAGTAACTTGGAGCATCTTCAATCGATTTTAGAGACTGATCTAGACTCTGATTATGGCATTCAGTACTCAAAAGAACGATCTGAGATCAAACGTTGCTTATGGGGTTTTAATAGTTCTATAGATTAGACTATAAAGTAGTAAATTACATAAAATTATTTATTTTTTTCCTCCATAAAAATAACATTACACTTTCACATTTTATATTAAAGATTTTATTAGTCAATATAAGAAAATTAAATAAAACGTTTGCACTTTGTTTCAGATACTACGTAGATAATATTATACACATTTTATTGTTATGAATATGTCTTAGGTTAATTCATTTACTCTTATTTCCAAAACAATCAGTTTATATTAGCAAAATATTTTATGTGCAACAGGTTCGCAAACTCGACAAACTTTTATACTTTCAAACATTGCTCGTTTACTTCTTTCACTAAAGTTTATTCGATAGGTGAACTCATCTTTTATACCCTTAGATGCTTTGTTTACTTATTTCTTTCCTGCTGTAATGGGTGAAGGATGAGTCGATCAAATCAAACACAGCTGCTGCGATGACCGCAGGTCATATGGCAAAATCTGAAGGACGTTTTTGTTCGAGCAACATCTGTCGCACTTCAAGGGAGTCCACAGGGAAATACAAAGTGGGCAAAAATTGTAGTTAAGAGTAAGGATTAAATTCCTATGCATTTCCCAATAATGGGTTTTAACTGTTATAAACAATGATTCAATGAATTAAGAAATATCCATTAAAGTATATTAAACATTATAGAAGCATATTTAAACAAATGTATGGTTCTTTTAATGAAGGTAACTTCAATTTAATCGTAATAAATTAATACGCCTATTTATGCATACGGTGGAGAAATTTTTAAAAAATAGAAAGTAAAATTTTGAAGAAATTGTCTATGATATTGATATTTAGTATGTTAATTTTTTATTAAAATCTTAGAACTTGGTATACAGCATATTTAATTTCAAAACACTGATATTTTTAAGGCATTCATCTTTGTTTTTTATATAATCTCTGCTACAAACTGGTCAAAATCTTAGTTAAGAGTAAGGATTAAATTCCTATGCATTGTCCAGTAATGGTTTTTAACTGTCATAAATGATGATTTAATGATTTAGGGAGTATCTAGTAAAGTATATTAATCATTATAGAAGCATACTTAAACACTATATGGTTCTTTAAATGGAGATAAGTTCAGTTTAATGGTAATAAATTATTTACGCCCATTTATGCATACGTTGAAGAATTTTTTTAAAAAAATTATCAAAAAGTTAAATTTTGAGAAAATCTGTATGATATTGATATTAAATACGCTCAATTTATGCTTAAATCTTAGTAATTTGTATACAGCTTTGTAAGGTATACACAAGATTCGATTCACAAGAATCGAACTTTTGAGTGAATTAAAGAAGCTGCTTTAGATATGCTAATTTCGGCATACGCGCTTAGTATAAATACCACGCAACGTCATTAATGAAAAAGGGGGAGGTTGTTAAGGTTGAAAAGGTGTTATCCTGCGCTAGTGCTTAGCGGGCCAGAAGTTTACGTGACAGTACTGCTGGTTTGACTTACTGTTCGTGAGTATAAAAATATATTGTTCTTGAAAGCTGTGTTTATACATTCCGTACAAGTAGTACGCATGCTTATTGCTGTAAAAGCCAATTATATGTGCAACGAATTCAATAAACATTGTTTCATGTATAAACTGTGTTTGCTTCAAATTCAAATAGAGTGCCACTTCAAATTATATACACCCAAGTCTGGGTAGAAGTGAGCATAGAAAGTAACTCTATAGCTTATGTAATTTCAATGCATGCTTTTTTTAATGCATTCATCTTTATTTTTGTTATACTTTCAGTTCCAGAAGATGATATTATTTGCATTGTATCACGCAGACTGTGGAGGATTAAGATGTCCTCCCATTTCCCCCTTTAGAATTGAAATTCATAGTTTTCTCCATCTAAGGGAATCCACATTTTGGGCGTTCTCTTAACCTCTTTAGGACTGGATTTTATAGTTCTGTAAATAAACGTCAAATACTTTCCTTCTTCCATGAAGACGTTTATCAAACTTTTTCTTCGAAAAAATTTATTTTTTTCAACTCTTGTTCTTGAATGAATTTTACATTATTTTTCTCAAAACAGCTAATATTTATATATATATTTAATTTTATAATTAATTCTAAACTACAATTTAAAAATATGCTTTTTATACTTAGAAGTAATTATTATCAAATATTTCAAGGAAAATGAATGTTGTGTGTTAAAAACTAATTAGAAAGAAATCGCTTTAAAGAAAATTGGTTCAAATTTTTCAGTATACAGAGGCTGTTCGCACATTTTTTAGACGATTTTGGTAAGCGATAATAAAAAATCGTTTGCTGCAAAAGAAATAATTGCAATTGTACCATGTTTTTAAAAGTCAAAATTATCGTCTCTGGCTTGAAAGTTTTGTTTTTATTCAAAATGCCGTTTTTAACAAAGCAGTGGTTCGAAGGCTGCATTTACGCTCTTTCCGAAGAAAAATATGCATACTCTGTTATCCAACAACGATGTGAGAGTCATGGTTTTGTGATATCTAAAGCGTCAATAGGTAATATCGTCAAAAAGAAAGGTTAAAAACGTCAAATTGGAGCCTCAAGTGGGACAAAAATACCAAACAAGTATCCAAAGAAAAAACGGACATCTTCGACTATTGCAAAGGTACGTTGTTTAATGTTAAAAGAAAATCCCCCTAGTCAAAGGACAGTTGCAAAATCATTAAAATGCTCGGTGTCCACTGTAAACAAAATGATAAACGTTGATTTAAATCTTAAGAAAGCGAAAAAACGCAATGTGCATCGTCTTCTTCCAAATCATATCGCTGAACGCAGGATACGCTGCAGAATTCTATATGAGAAACACTTATCCAAAGAAAAATGGAAAACAATTGTCACAATAGATGAATCATGGGTGTATTTAAATTATTGCAACATAAAAGAGCCATTTATTATCATAAAAGAGGAGAAAAAAATTTAAGTACATGGTTCAAAGAATCGAAAGAAAGTTTTTCTAAGGGATTCAGGATTGTTGCTGGTTTTTTTTAAAATGGCAAGTTAAAAATAAAGAGAGTGGAAAAAAAATTTCAAGATTAACTGCAAATACTATCAGGAACATATTTTATCGCCAATTTTTCTGAATGAAATACCATCGCTTTACCCACAGTGCCATCAATCTGTGAGACTCCATCAGGACAAAGCTAGCAGTCACACATCAAAATCCACTGTAAATTTCCTAAAAGAAATGGAACAAAAAACTGGTATCAAGGCCATACCCTTCACTGATATCCCTACTAAATCTCCCGATGTATCACCTATGGATTTTTGTGCTTTCGGACTTTTAAAATCTGCATTATCCAAACGTCAAACCCTTACAGGACTCTGGAAAGCTGTTCAGGAGGAATGGGATAGAATACCTCTTCTGACACTTCAAAAGGCATTATTATCCTGGAAATTGCGGTGTCGAAAGATAGTTCAGAATAAAGGGTGTCAAATAGAACATTTAAAACACAAGAATTTTATGTAATTTAGTTTTGTGAATACAATATACATCGTCTAAAAAGCGTGTGAACAGCCTCTGTAGTATATGTTGATATTTTATTTTGCGTTAGTCTGAAGAATTCATCAATTTTTTCTCAATCTAAATCTTGTACAATATCATTATATAAAACCATTGCAGACAAGTCGTTTAATTGTGTGTGTTACATATGGCTTTATTCCGTAAATTAATCCATACAGATCAGGCAGCCAACATTACAAAGGATTGGGAAACATAACAAAACAAAACAGCAACATAAACTAGAAACCAACAATAAAATATAGCAACAAAATAAACTAGTATAAAAGTACACTAACTTAGTAAATTAGTATACTTAACTAGAAACAAACTTAAATGTGTTTTACTGAGTTACGTAAATAGTTTATAAAATGCTCAAACTAACACGCGCCTCTAAAAAAAATAAATAAACATTTTCCACATTTAGGAAAGTTGGTTATAATCCAAGATTATGAATGCATTAAGTGACATAAACTCATCAGTTAAATCATGATAATGTATAATTTGTTACCCAAACATTATAAAGAAGATATAATTTTAGGTAGCTCTATGCAACGTCTTAGTACTTCTATAAGGTAAACCATCTCGGATTGTACGGTGAACTATAAATATTTTTTTTTTTTTTTTTTTTTTTTTTACTCTTAGTAATTTTACATTTAAAAATAATATGTAGTTATATAATCACTCCCTTCCCGAAACTATGTACACATATTGCACACGAATCTCCCCATTTACATAAAAAGGTGCCCCAGGGTCCATTTTAAATTCTATGTAATTATTCATGTTTTACTCCAAAAATTAAACTAAAAACGTTTTATATAAAATAGTTTCAATTATATATTATCCTGGATGCTTTACACACTAAATGAAAGATTAAAAAGCAGTTTTGCCACAGCTAAATTTTTATAATATATCATAACCATATTAATTAATTTTCTCACAATAGCATTAAAAATAAATTATTGTTATACAGCAAATTAAATATTAAAGTTTTTCATAAACGGCTATTTTTTTCTAAGTAAAGCTAAATTTTTAATCTTATTTCTTTATATTTTCACTTAATATATTTGTAGACTGCTTTATATAGCATGCTATTTTCGGAAACATATTTATAACTAACTGACATTATGAATATTTAAGTTAAAAACTTTTAAAAAATTAACAACCATAAATAACTATTAAATTTCAAATAAAAACAAGCAAACTGACTATTATGATGTAATTTTTTTATATTATTATTGTACATTTTAGGTATTTTATATTGCATGGTAAAAGGATTTTATATAATACTTTATTTTTTTCTATTGTGCAATGCATGTTTACTTTGGGAGGTGTATTATTTAAAATTTAATAGTCCGTTATATATTTTAATTTAATGGGGATAATTATAATACCAATTAATTTATTCTCAGCTTAAATGAATGCACTTGGCAGTATTGGAAATATAAATTTCTTTTGCATACTTTTTCATATAAAATCCTTTATAATAAAATTTTAGCTAAGTTATGATAAATATATATATTATATTCTTAAAAATTTTTTATACAGTCAAACCTGTTTTTGTGCGGTAGATAGGGATCGCACACAAAAAAGCACAAAAAATATTCAGAAATTTTATAAATAGCTATAACAAATAATTTTTTAAACGTATTAAAGAAAGAATACAGAGGCTGTTCGCACATTTTTTAGACGATTTTGGTAAGCGGTAATAAAAAAAACGTTTGCTGCAAAAGAAATAATTGCAATTGTACTATGTTTTTAAAAGTCAAAATTATCATCTGCGGCTTGAAAGTTTTGTTTTTATTCAAAATGGCATTTTTAACAAAGCAGTGGTTCGAAGGCTACATTTATGCTCTTTCCGAAGAGAAATATGCATACTCCGTTATCCAAAAACGATATGAGAGTCATGGTTTTGCGATATCTAAAGCGTCGATAGGTAATATCGTCCACAAAAGAGGAATAAACGTCAAATTTTAGCCTCAAGTGTGACAAAAATTCCAAACAAGTATCCAAGGAAAAAACGGACATCTTCGACTATTGCAAAGGTACATTGTTTAATGTTAAAAGAAAATCCCCCTAGTCAAAGGACAGTTGCAAAATTATTTAAATGCTCGGTGTCCACTGTAAACAAAATGATAAACTTTGATTTAAATCTTAAAGCGAAAAAACGCAATGTGCATCGTCTTCTTCCAAATCATATCTCTGAACGCAGGACACGCTGCATAATTCTATATGAGAAACACTTATCCAAAGAAAAATGGAAAACAATTGTCACAATAGGAGAATCATGGGTGTATTTAAATGATTGCAACAATAAAAAGCCATTTATTATCATAAAAGGGGAGAAAAATATTTAAGTACATGGTTCAAAGAATCGAAAGAAAGTTTTTCTAAGGGATTCATGATTGTTGCTTGTTTTTCTTATAATTGCAAGTTAAAAAATAAAGAGAGTGGAAAAAAATGTCAAGATTAACTCCAAATACTATCAGGAACATATTTTATCGCCAATTTTTCTGAATGAAATACCATCGCTTTACCACAGTGCCATCAATCTGTGAGACTCCATCAGGACAAAGCTAGCAGTCACACATCAAAATCCACTGTAAATTTCCTAAAAGAAATGGAACAAAAAACTGGTATCAAGGTCATACCCTTCACTGATATCCTTACTAAATCTCCCGATATATCACCTATGGATTTTTGTGCTTTCGGACTTTTAAAATCTGCATTATCCAAACGTCGTCCCCAAACCCTTACAGGACTCTGGAAAGCTGTTCAGGAGAAATGGGATAGAATACCTCTTCTGACACTTCAAAAGGCATTATTTTCCTGGAAATTGCGGTGTCGAAAGATAGTTCAGAATAAGGGATGTCAAATAGAACATTTAAAACACAAGAATTTTATGTAATTTAGTTTTGTGAATACAATATGCATCGTCTAAAAAATGTGTGAACAGCCTTTGTATTATGCGGTGGAGAGGGACCGCATAAAAATGTCTCACTTAGAAAATATGTCAAAGATTTACGAAATAGCGAGAAATGGCTTTCCAAACAAAAAATAATAATTAAATTACACGTGGAAACATTTTGAAAATTTTAAATTTTTTATTTTAAACAAGGAGAAATTTTCAAAATGTACATAATTCGATACTACTCGTCGTAGTCCAAAACGCGCATATTCTTTTATGAACTGGTTAGTAATCGATTTCGTCACTTGAAGATATTCGAGTTGATTTATTTTTTTTATTTTGTTACCATGTTGTCAGTGATAAGTTTTTGCGACGACGGTCGGTTTGATCAGCTGCTTGCAAACGTCGCAATAGCCAGATATACACGATCGAAGCTCTTTTTGGAATTTCAAATATATAATTTCAATTTTTTTCGATACATACTCATATACCCCATAAAACAAATCGCACAAAGTAAATCGCACAAAAACAGGTTTGACTGTATGCAGGTATTTTTGGACAAGCATTAAAATCAGTCAACGTCGATTCAAATGGAGAAATTTTTAATAAATGTAGAGGAGCAGTGACACATTAAGTTAAGTCAGACATGACTTTACATATTTTAATCATGAAGGTAAGTTTTCTAGTCTGATATCATTTAGTTCTTTATTGCATAGTGAAATTTTGCATATGCAAGTCAATTTATAACTTTTAAGTCATTGAAACATACAATTGACATTTTGCGCTGCCACATCTGAAATGATATATTTTATAAAGTTAATCATTTTAAACATTTTTGTTTTTATATTACAGGTTTTTCCCATAAAAAATTTTTTAAAAAATTACATTGGTATTTTTTCCCCCAGATACATAAAGTAAGACATATTTTGTACGTTCTTAGGGGAGGAATGAATTACGTTTTAATGGGAACATAGATAAGTGTATCATTTAGACTTTTTCTGCCAAATACATAAAGTATCATGTATTTTGTACACATGTCGTTAAATGGCGAGGAGTGAATGACGTCTTAACGGGAACATGGATAAGAATATCGTTTAGATTTTTTCTTCCAAATACGTAAAATATCCTGTATTTTGTACGCATGTTTAATGGCGAGGAATGAATAGCGTCTTAATGCGACCATAGATAAGAATGTCGTTTAGGTTTTTTTCTTCCAAATACATAAAGTAAGATGTATTTTGTACACATGTCGTGAAATGGCGAGGTGGGAATGATGTCTTAATGGGATCATTGATAAGAATGTAGTTAAGAATTTTACTTCCATAAGCATAAAGTAACATGTAATTTGTGCACGTGTTTAATGGCGAGGAATGATTGACGAATAATTTAGACAAAAATATCGTTTAAGGTTTTGTCTTCCAAATACATAAAGTAACATGTATTTTGTCCATACGTCATTTATAGCAAAGGATTTTATAACGAAAAGAGCATTGTATTTATAAGGTGTCGTTTGGCTGTTGCCTTTCTATCATGACAACAACTTCATTTTATGGAAAGCACGTATCCGCAGCTGGGATTTTGACTTGACTCATTATCAAAACTTGTAAATTATTTTATAAAATATCTCACTTTGTTGAGGATTAAATAAGTAGACATTAAAATATATTAATACACTTAGTTCTTTTCAATAATTCCGATTATTTTCTCCCAATTAATATTGATTTTGTTCATCACTTATTCACATTTTGAGAGATATCTGACAATGATTAAATAGTTTGAATTTAACATAATAGTGATTTTTTAAGAGTGTGGTGACTAACTATACTAATCCATCATGGAAAATAAAAATTTTGGTTTCAGAATATTTTTCCCCCTTCTGTCAATGTTAAAAGAAATTCTTATAAAAAAATATATACTTTAATTGTTAATAAATAATATTTAGACAGAGCAATTAATCATAAAAAGCAAACAACTTTGATTTCCCAAGCATTAAATATAGAAAAACAGTAAGAGCATAAAAATTATTTTTAATTCGAAAGCTTTGTGATTAGCAAGAACAAAGTTAATTAAACAAATTGCATCTATTTTTTTGTCAAATTAATAATGATTATATCAGTCACGCTATTAATTAAGAAGTTAATCAAGGTTAATTAAAATCAAAAGACTTGTTTTATGCATTAAGTTTTTTCTTTAAAATCAATATCGAATTTTTTCCGCTTGTCACTTTATAGAATTTATTTTTAATCGATGGGAAAAAAATATGTATTATTCTTTTCAAAGCATATTTTGTATGTATGTATATATATATATATATATATATATATATATATAGTGCCTATACATTTAGATGATTCTTACGTACTCTTACTCAACATGTGATAGAAATAATAACAACATTTATTGTCTTTATCCTGCGTCAGCAACAAGTTGCAACCCTTGATTGGGTCATCTGTGGAAGCATATTTACCACAATATATTTTCAACATTTCAGGTCAATATTTTTTTAAGAGTCTAAATGAGAAACGTTCGTGATCTGAAAAGTTACAACACAACTACTGGTGATTAATGCTCCTGAAATAGAAGAGAAGTGCTCAGCTCTCTGCTGAGCCTCACCGGAATTTCAATTGGAAAGAAAGGTAGCGGAGAGGCATTTGAACTTCGATCATTTATATAGCAGAAACGTACAAAGAAAAAGTAAAAAACTGCATAAAATTAGTCCAATCAGTGTTTCCAAACCTGCCAAAAATGTATATTTATTTCTCTGTTTGACGCGTGATTTTTAAGGTTTTGACCACACTATAGAGAAAACTGCAACCAACACGTCAAAAAATGATTGCTTGCACTCAATCTCTGTGAACTTGTCTGGGCAGTTGCGAAGAAAGAAGCCTAGAAGCAGTAAGATTGAAACCGACCGCCAATTACGAGAAGTAAAGATATATTGCAGTGTCTCGAGAAATTTAAAGCTATCTCCTAAATGAACATTAACAATTTTCTATATAAGGGTGTGCGAAGGAAGTCTACATCCCGAAATGGGATAACTTTGTGTGAATAGAGACCAGTATTTGAAGAAAACTTTACAGCTTTTCGCTCTTTTTATAAGTTATTTCATGGACACTTCAGCCGCCACCGCTTCTATTCAGCAAAAATATTCGATACAATTTTCACAACAGTGAAAAAATAAAAGCAGGCGCCGAATTGTTTCAACACAACTCCGTCTATATCTTCAACCAGGATGAATGGTTTTATTAGAAAGAATATTAACACCGCAAGTGTAGTTTGTACAAAAAATATAATGTCAAATCTAATTAAACATCTGAAAAGTGACTTTGAGCAATCGGCAGAACTCCGATGCAACTTTTATGAAATTTGATTAACAGGTTTGGTTAAGAATTAAACGCGAAAGTAATTTGAAAGCACTGTCGAAATAATTCTTTCACAGAAATGCACAAAATTCAACTAGTAAGTTTTATCAGCTTAATATATAATTACTTAATTCAACCACTTAGATCTTTACACATTTCCCCTTTGAAGGAGATTGGGGAAGAGAAAGTGTCCAGACAGTTTTGATCAGACTGTGCATATAAAAGATCATTAGAGGATTTCTAACATTTTAATATGACAGAAAATACTAAATTTTAGAATATTTGTGACATCAAATTTTCAAGTTCAATTAATTGTTAAATGCAACTCAAATGCACCAAAGAATTTGGAATCACTAATGATTTTAGAGCTATACAATACTATCATTAGTTTCATGAATATGTTCAAAAATATTCTAACTAAAATAAAAGCTTTGAATATAGCTGCTTCAAGTGCTTAATATGCATTTAGTCTTACTTTTTCACTGATGGTACATTGGAGCGTCATGTCCCATTTGATTTGATTTCTTTTCTGTAAATATCTGTAAGGATAGGAGACTCAAACTCATGCAAATATATTCGCAAAATTTATACACGAAATACATAATTTCAAGGAAATAAAATATATTAAAATTGGGACGCTTGCAATATTACTTTACTCCTGATTAATTAGAAATTAGAGCGTAGGAATCATTCCCAAGAAATAGCTGCCCTTTTTGCAGTGTAAAGATCTGTAAATAAATCTTAGCATAAAGCACTAAATATGTGATAAAAATCATGATGTTAAAGATGTATGTGCATTTTTGAAGTTAAATGTGCAATCGCTCTCAGTAAAGCAAACTAGTTTACCTTCCATAGTGGTTAAAAAGGGAATAAGAAATATTCTCGAGGACGTGATCAAAATATGGCAGGCCTTGTATTGTTCAGGAAAGTTGAACGAAAGGCTCGATAGAAATGTAGAATAAAGAAACATTGTGTATGCTTTATTACTTTATATTATTATATAGAACCTTTTTTTTGCATAACAGATTGTTGAAGAATGGTTATTATATTCACACATTCTTTGAACTTTAAAGATAATGGTTATATATATATATATATATATATATATATATATATATATATTGAAAAATATATAACAAGGAAAATGCAAATAATTCAACAGAGAATGCTATTATATTACAGGAAGAATGCAATGACAGTCAAACAAAATAAACAGAAATTCTGCACTTAGAGCTAACAGTCTTCCTGTTATATAATTGCTTTCTCTGTTGAATTATTTACATTTGACTAGTTATAATTTTTTTTTCAACATGAGGATTTGTTGCAACTGCGCAATCTTTTATTGAAATGTTTAAAATTATCCAACGCTTGTATATATTTATATATGTGTGTGTATGTATGTATGTATATATATGTATATATATATATGTATACATATATGTATGTATACATATATATGTATACATATACATATATATATATATATATATATATATATATATATATATATATACATATATATATATATATATATATATATATATATTATATATATATATATATATATATATATATATATATATATATATATATATATATATATATATATATATATATATATATATATATATATATATATATATATACAGTAAAAATCACAGCATTGACAAATTTTTCCTTTTTTACCAGAAAATTCCTGTGGAGAATTAGGGAAAGTTCTTAATGAGAAAATTTTGCAATAGTTCTTGAAAAGAATATTCCATTTAACCAAAGAATACTTTACAAAACCAAAGAGTCAATCATTTAAAGGAAATGGCTTTGGTATGTCTACTTCAAAATTATTGTAAATGTTGTTTGATTCTATTATTTTAATTTCCTTATGCTTTAAATCCCTTCCCCTTCTTTTCCATAGAAATATTCTCATTTTATAGATTTATAAACAAAAGAAAAGTTCTTATCTAATTTGAAGAATATCCCATTTAAGGGTCTATATCATCAGGAATCATGCAGAAAATAACCTTTCATTATAAATTAAGAGTTTCATCTGAAGAGGAAATTCATTTTACTAAACAATGCTGGCCATTCCAGGTTTAATCATATATGCAATTTAAGAAGAAACTTCCGAAATGATTAGGCACTGCTCGAAATAAATTATTTTCTTAACTTTTAATTGTAATTAATTATGGTGCGGAAATTAAGAAAGAGGATTTCTTTGGTAGCGCAAAACAAAAAGACAATGGATATTTCAATTTCCTCATTTTTGTGATTTCTTTTGGCGAAGAAAAGAAATTATTTCTAATTCAATTACAGAATTTTAAGATACGGAAATGAAATTTCTTTCGCTCATCCTATTATCCGCCTTTATTTATTTTTTTCTCTCTTTTTGAAACCCTGAAAAAAAGTCTGCTATCTTCCTTTGAACGCAAATAAATAATAATGACACTGGAACGAACGAAGGGAAAACAAACAGCTATGGTCCTCGCAAGCACTATTTGGAATTGAGGTTAAAATCACAACTTCTTGTCATCCGGATGAAGAACTTTTCGTTAAAAAGATTAGATTTTTCTGCTCCTAATTTTTACGGTTAATTAATATTGAGCATCGGTGACATCTTTAATTAAGGTTTTAATGTCGGTTATATATCGAGGAGACTGTTTTGTTAAGAAAAGTAAAAGTATTTGTTTATAATTTCCCCCCCTTTAAAAGTAGATAATTTCATTATACATGTACTTTATATATTTCAAATGGATAAGAATTCTTAGACTTGGATTGTTAGTAATCTTTATATCATTGAAATATTTTACTAAAATCATGGTAAACAAATTTGGGCTTAATTCTCCAGAAATTGTGTATAAATGACCAATGGCATTAAATTATTCTTACAAGGTATTAAAATATCTACAATGGCATTAAAAGTAGATAATTTCAGTATAGATATACTTTATATATTTAAAATTGATAAGAATCCTTAGACTTGGATCGTTAGTAATCTTTATAACATGGAATAATTTTTACTAAAATCATGGTAAAAAAATATTAGGGCCTAATTCTACAGATATCGCATAGAAATGACCAATGGCATTAAAATATTCTTTTATGTAAAAGGCTTTAATAACAATAATTACATTATATCTATAGAAAAGTATCTTTGAATAAAAATTAAAAGATTAATGCAGAATTTAAAATATTATCATAGGACAGTTGAAAATACCTAATAATTTTGTCATGAGGGAATTTTATAATATTTTCAGGAAGATCGGGTGATGAATTGAAGGAGATCAACATACCACTCTGGATTGCAGGAAGTCTGAGTTCGGTTTCCATGAACCTGGGGAGGTTAAAAAGAAGTTTTAAAGAAACAAAGAGAAAAAAGAAGTGTGAAGAAATGAGGAGTAGAATTGTCGTGATTACAATGGTTTCCAACAAAAAATTATGGAATTTTGATTAGGGGTCCCCCGGTTACTTTCGGTCAAGGAAGAAATTGATGCTCGACAGGAAGTTAGTGATATAGCTCTATTTGGTATAATATTAAAATAATTAGGCTTTTTGTGGATAAAAATTAACTTTTTGTTCTTTCGAAGCAATATAATGGAGAAATCTAATGGTTATCTTTGATCTAAACACATGGTTTGAAGTCAAAAGAATGAAATGCGATCGTCAGAAGATTCTATTGAAGGAGATGAAGTATTTCTTCGTTATTTAAGGCTTCTGTAAGTAGCATATTTAAGTGAAACTTGAAATAAATAAATAAATATATATCTATATATCTATATATCTATATATCTATATCTATATATATATATATATATATATATATATATATATATATATATATATATATATATATATATATATATATATATATATATATATATATATATATATATATATATATATATATATATATATATATATATATATATACACTTTCCAGAACTATGCTTATCTCACTAAGATTTTAAAAAATTAAAGCTGATTCACTAAATACTCGTAAATTCAAACTAAACTAAACTGAAACTAATGGCACAACAGTGTGAATGTGGACCAAAGCCGGAGGTGCCCATCCCCACTTTCATGACCATGGGCTTGGGGCACCATACAGCATATGTCTCGGTTAAGTGGTCAACCTGACGCGGGACCCCCAGAGTTAGTTCCCAAGCATGCTTGGTCCTCATTTTATCGACCCATTCAAGGGATGAAAGGCTGAGCCGACCTTGCCTTGTCGCAGGGTTGAACCCTGAGCCCGTGGTGTGGCAGCTTGAAGCTTTTAACCACTACGCTACCGGGCGTCATACTTGTAAATTACTGTGGCCTTTTCAAATTTATATTCTGATTTTCTAATAAGCGTACTCTTTCTGAAAAGAAGGTATATTACAATTTGATTTTAAGCTTATAAATAAGGGGTATCAAATATAAGGCTCGGTATTGGAGGGATACTTTTTGTTCTCGTGCAGTACTGGAAATCGAATGTACGGCTCCGCATGGAAAGATACTTGTTTGCTCTCGTAATACATCAACTATCTTAACTCATACGGTAATTGGCTTATCATTTCTTCGTAAATCCTATAAAAAACTCTTCTTGGTAGTGGTGAAGATGTTGCTGAATTTTTAGGAAACTCCATGTTACTGGTTAGCATCATCTGAAGTACAATAAAACCTCGTTAATCCGGATTAGATTTGCAGACTTTTTTTATGTAATGTTAATTTTTAACTATGATAGCAAGAACGTAACTATAAGTACTCCAAATATTCGCTTTTTAGTTTGATTTAATGTACAGTTCCTGCATAGATTGTATAATAAATTATAGTAATAAAATGATTTTTGTTGACTTTAAGAAAGTTTTATTACAGTGTCACAGGCCGTTGACATGGACTGGCCCAGAAAAGTTAATTTTATATTTTTTAATGTCATGTAAACAATACTATGTAATCTCCTTACAAAACATACTTTTTTATCTTAATAAACAGTCTGCTTAGTGAAGGATTTTGTTTTGTTTATTACCCATATCACCCAAATTATCCGGATTTTCAATTGTCCGCATTGCCTATGGTCCCAGTTAGTCCGGATAAACAAGGTTTTACTGTAAATAACTAAGGAGACTGATGAAATAATTAAATTTATTTAAGAATAGTCCTGTGAATTATAAAAACCTAGAGAAACATAAGTGAATCCTTCTCACAATAGTTTAAAAAGTATTCACAAGTAACCTTTACAGAAAAAATATAGTGGAAGAAAATTAATTATCGGGACAGTTGATCATCAAAATTCTTGGTAAAATGCTGTTATAAAAAAAGCACGCACGATATGATGATAGTAGAAAAGGCTGCGACTTATTTACTATGTTATTTAAAGAAAACCACTTCTCTGTGTCTGACTGCTCGAAAGAAAGAAAGAAAAAGAGAGAATTAATTTTGAAATGGAAGAAAGTGAAGTTGAACCGGATGAAACGAGATTTATCCTATCGTAAAATGTTAGACGCATGGATGTGATAAGAAAATAGTTCAAAGCAATAGACCCATTATTCTGGTTATAGATGCCTAAACCTCTGGAAGGAGTGTTACGATCTGGGATCGCTTCTAGGGTCAGCAACATTAAACTGTTATAAAATTATGTCAGCTAAGTATCTGAATCTACTTAATAACTGCGTTATCTTACAGGTGGATTATTTCTTCCTTGACAAAATGGTAGTGCAATAATGACGTAATTCATAAAAATAAAATTGGGAAGAGTCGGAAAGATCGATGTCTTTTTCACCTGAATGGAAACACCACAGGGTCTTGAACTGAATACCATCGAAGGTATTTGAGATGTACTGAAAAAGGGTGTAGAAAGTGCTCTGTCACCAAGATTACGACAACACAAATCTGACACAATCTACACAAATCTGAACAAAAATAAACTATAAGACATTAAACAAACTCTTAGGAACTACTATACTACGTCTGATGTGTTCCGTGCCTATATTTCTTCGCCAGACAGTGTAAGAATTTTCTATTGACTGTTTCAGTAACTATTAACATCAATGTTTTAACTTTGGGGAGACAAATCCTTTCATAAGTTTAACGCAGTGTGACTTAAAGTGATGAAAAATGATACAAAATAATATGTTTTGTATTTTAATGTATTAGCTAAATTTAATGTACACTGCTGGCCACTGTAAATGCAACACCCTGAAGGAAACATGCAAATAACATGAAATTTACAACATGCATTAGCGGAGGTGAGATATGCAAATGATTAGAATTTCAGCGCAGACGCACATCACGCGCGCCTGTGGCGCCACTTCAAAGCGCTATTTAAGGCTTGGAGATTTCGGGGATTTCGAGTTCGGCAATTGTGTTTTTCTTGTGGTTTTTTCAAAAAAACGATCAATTATGCATCGTTGGAAACAGCGATCATCTTTTGATCAAGTATCCGAGTTCGTCAGAGGAAGGATAGTGGCCTACCGAGATTGTGGATTATCTTTCAGGGAAATCGGTAGTCGTGTTGGACGAAACCAAACAACTGTAATGCGGATATGTGATCGTTGGATGCATTAGGGTACGACGGACCGGCGTGTTCGATCGCATCCACCTCAGCGCACCACTTCACGTGATGACAGGCAAATTGTGCGCATGGCAGTGACGGATCGCTCAGTCACATCACGAACCATAGCACAGCACATGCAGTCTGTAACGCATCATCCAGTGTCTGCGCGTACGATTCGACGCCGTTTACAGCAGAGTGGTCTGTCCGCAAGACGTCCATTGCTTTGTCTACCCTTGACGATGAACCACAGACGTCTCCGCCGCCAATGGTACGATGACAGAAGGATGTGGACGGCAGAATGGAATGAAATTGTCTTTACTGACGAGTCACGCTTCTGTCTGCAACACCACGATGGGCGCATTCGAGTCTGGAGACACCGTGAAGAGAGGATGCTGGACAGCTGCGTTATTCACCGCCACACTGGTCCTGCACCGGGTATTATGGTATGGGGCAATATTGGATATCACTCTCGCACACCTCTAGTACGCATTGCCGGTACTTTAAACAGCCAGCGCTACATCTCCGAGGTGTTGGAGCCAGTTATCCTTCCTTACCTTCAGGGCTTGCTCACAGCCATATTTCAACAGGATAATGCGCGACCACACGTGGCACGCATTGTCCAACGGTTCTTCGTCAATCGACAGATTGAATTGCTTCCCTGGCCGCCTCGCTCTCCGGATCTTTCGCCGATAGTAAACATGTGGTCCATGGTTGCTCTACGATTGACCCAGATTCCATCCCCAGCTGCCACAGCAGATCAACTTTGGCAACGTGTGGAAGCTGCTTGGTCTGCTGTACCCCAAGAACTCATCCAAAGTCTCTTTGAATCAATGCCGAGGAGTGTGGCAGCGGTGATCTCCAACAATGGCGGCTACTCTGGCTACTGATTTCGGCAGGAACCACACTTCACAGAAGTCTATAAATTTAATCATTTGATACTTGGTCAACATGTTATCTACAAAATAAATTTTGTTGTGATATCTCTTGTCTTTCTTGGTGTTGCAATTTGGGTGGCCAGCAGTGTAATAATCACAAATTGTCTTGACAGATGTTCAAATTGTCCTGATAGATAGTTTTATTTATTTATTCACTTAGAATCCCACCTCAGACAGACGTTATTTTCTGCTTTTGTTGTTGTTGTTAGAAATCCCAGATTGTCTATCAAGGCTAGACAATCTCCATGAAACCAAAAAAAGTCTAAAAAATCTAAAAACAGGATGGTCTCGAAGGACCTCGTCCTTTGTAAAACCCAAACAAGCCGAAAGATGGGCAGGGAAGGCCATGTCGATAGAGCACCAGTGACACTCTGGGAAGATCTTCTGACCCTGCCGAAAAGTGAGGGCTCCAATATGGTCACTCATGAAGCGTAAGAAGACTGTTTGATATTTTCTAGGCTTGAACTGGAAAGACCCACCCGGACTTCTTCCAAAGTACCATGGGTGGTAGGGAGGAGTTCGCCCAAGATGATTTAGTTCTGTCTTCTTAAGGGAGTAAATCTCTCTAAAAGTAAGAGCCCCACAAGGTCTCACGCACTCCTCAGCAGCAGTCCTGGCCAAAAGTCGGCCCTTTCATTACCGTCAATCCCAACATGGGAAGAGATCCACTGAAAATGAATAGTGTGTTCAGAAGAAAGTTGGTCAAGAAGATATCTAAGATGTCCAGGCTAGTCTGGTCCCCAATAAAAGTCCAGTTAGAGAGGTGTTGAATTGAATCACGACTATCCTTGACCTTACTTTCTTAAACATACATACGAATATGCGTTAATTATTTTAGAAAACAATAAGCTCATTACTATGCTGGAATCTTTGAGTTTTGTGCTGACATTTTTTTTTCAACAAAACAAACCCATTTATATGCCCTGCATACTTTTGGATTTATAATGCTCAACTACTATATAATTACACTCGCAATTTTTTTTCAAATAGCTCTAAAAACTATTTTCTCTTAATTATTCCTGAATATCTAATAATGGGTTTGTTAATGGGAATAGTTATTCCTGAATATTTAATAATGGGTATCAAATATTTGGTCAGTATGTGAGAGATATTTGTTCTCGTACAGTACTCTAAATCAAATGTACGGCTCAGCATGGAAATACCGAAATCTAGATAAAAATTATCAGTTAAAAACTGAGATACATAAGGGAGTTCACAGGGATCTTTAAAGCCCCATTTATAAGCCCATATTCATGCCCATAAACAAATAAAAATGTCTAATTTGTCTTAACAAACATACATACACATATGTAACACGAATAACGTATATTTATTAAAATTTCAGATAAACTTATCCTCTTTTCCTACCTTTTACGTTCGTAGAATTCAGAAAAGCTGGGAGGCATATCAATTCATATTCCTTACGAGTTGTTACGGCTGTTCTGACAATAATACGCTGAAATCCGATTAAGGGGAGATCTTGCTTTTAACTTTCAAGTGGCACTAGGCTTAAGAAGCCGAAAGTGGGACTTACCCGGAAAAGTATGGGGAAACTGCCATTGTAATTTTACACGCATTTCCATTTTTTTTAATACTGATATTGGCAACGGAATTGGATTCTAGTAACTGATGGGATTATTTTATTTGTTTTGCATAATGCCTATTATTTTGATCGCCCAATATTAGGAATTCATATGGCAAATACATTTATTTTGTTTTTCAAGCGGTTTTGTAAAGTAAATAAGATAAACTGTCTAATAGCATACATCGAAACTGTTTCAGACGGATTAGGTATTGAAGGATTTAAATAGGATCTCATTAATTCCATAAGTTTTCAAACGGGTGAAGGATGTTTTCCACGATGTAAGCTTCATATAATAATAAATGAAAAGGAACACATGAAATAGAAATGCCTGATGTTGTAGCATTAATTTTTGCAGATTTATGCATACATAGAAGAATAATTATTCCTATTCATGTAAATTCCTGTAAATCATGTTAGAGGAAAAAGTATTTAATTTAAAATTTATTATAGCTCTAAGTTTGTCACGCATAACATGCATACATTTATAACTGTCTACAATCTTAAGTACATTATTTTATTTCTAAAATATCCTAAAACTGTTAAAAATCCCAAACCTTGATTTTAAAATGTAGATAAATGATAAGGGGATTTTAAAGATAACGGAAATCCGTTATCCTTATTTTGAAAACCATTTCACCTCAAAAAGTGATCACTTAATAAATAAGTTTTTGCAATAAACGCTATTGCACCGGGTAGTTAGTCCAGGAAAGATTGTCTTTATAGCTCCATTGTTACCACACTTTCTCTTAAGGTTCCTTACTTAGACCCCTTAAAGCTGCTGTGTACAAATTCTACTGGATTCTCTCACGTCAGTGTTAACCTATGAAAAAAAAATTGTTTACTATTTACAGCTACTAAGTGATGATAATAAAATAAAAAGGATATTTTTAAATAGCCTGAACTATTCTGCACTTTGAAACAGGATTCATTTTACAAATTTTGTCCACCGAAGGGATTTATGAGCGTTTTAAACAAACAATACCTGATTTTTTACCCGAATAATTTATATGTTAAAATATTATTTGTATTTTTTTAAACGAAAAATGCCCCAAGGTGTAAAATTTCTTTCTCTATTGCGGAGTACACTTTTTCAAAATAATCTTAAAATCCAAGTTGGCAATATTTGGACAAATTTTCTGCATAGGTCAACATTAAGGTCAGCTAATCCAATAGGGTTAGTACACAAAAGCCTTAAGTTAATGTAGTTGAATGTCATATTTTGACTTCTTCTATATATTTTTGATGTCTTATCAACATTTCGTCCATTCCATGCTGGTTTCCTGTGCTGTATTTGTCATAAAAAGGAACGCCAGTATTTCGCTACTTTTGGGTTGATATATTTCTTCCTGAGAATAAAGTGCCAGATACATAAATAAAAAAGTAAATATTTTCTGCGATAATTTAAAAAGACTACTTTAGATCAAATAAAGTTAATTTAATAAAACCGAAATTTAAAACACTGAGACGCAACACCACCTATTATTTTCAGACTCAGCATCTCTGTAAGCTACTTATTCCTCTTTTTCTCCCAAAATTCGTTTGTCTTTAGGCGACAACAACAAGTACAAAAATTTTTGCTGTTACATTTACAATCCTGGTTCGTGTCTTGCAGCTGGTTGAAAGAATCTCCTCTATAAAAACTTTAAAAAATGTTTCGCGACCTCTTCGATGTATACATAAAAACTGCAGTCCCAAATGCCACGGGAAAAGACAGGACCTCAGAGGGAAAGAAAACTACGGTACAATAAAGAAACTGGACGTTCTTTGATTTCTCATAGAGTAGTACTCCTAAGAAATCATGGATGTTCAAAAAATATCTCTTGCTTAGGTAAGCAAAATAAGAGACACATGACAAGTGGACATTTAAAATATCACATATATATTAATCTTTTTCATCTTTCATTTAATATTATCGACATTTAAATTATATATATATATATATATATATATATATATATATATATATATATATATATATATATATATATATAGCGACGACTAGAAAGACGGCTGCCGTCATCCTGACGGTTTCGGACCTACTATTGAGCGCTATGTCTGTATTTATGTCCTCAGGCTTCTGAAATGTTATGACTTTTTCCAATTTTACGCGAAATATGCACACATATTTACAAAATTATATTCGATAATAAAGAGGGGGAGAAAATGTGTTGTATACCTACTAAGACTGAAAGCCGTCGATTTGACGGTAATATAGAAAACAGGCAGAAATCTTCAAAATAATACCGGAAAAATGTTAGTTATTTTTCGCCTCTTCCCCTTTTGCAATTAACAGAAATACTGACTCTTCGGAAATACTGGTGATGAAAAATAAGGACTGCACAAAAATATATTTTTACGGATACTGCACATGCATATATTTTTACTGATAAACCGTAAGAGGTTATCAGCTCGTCATACCTGCATAAAAATATATCTAAATATATATTAATTTATTATACACACATGGACAAAAAAATTAGCGCACCAAGAAATAATTGCGGGATTGTAACGAAACTTGCAATGAAGGTACATGTCGGGGAGATATGCAAATGATTAGAAATGCAGCGTGATTGCGCATTACGTATAGCCGGTAGAGGGCGTTGAACATCGTACTCTGTGGAGTAAAAAACAGGTAACCAAAGCTTGTTTGAGTGTGCTGAATCATTTACAAAGGAAGAGCTGAGATAGACATGCCATTACGCCGTGTTCGAAGACAATATAAGCAGTTGTCGCAGTTTGAGAGGGGGAGAATCGTAGGGATGATGGAAGCTGGGTGGTCAGCTAGGCGAGTAGCTCGTCAATTAGGCCACTCTGATTGTGTTGTGAGGAGGTGTTGGGACCAGTGGACCCGAGAGATGTCATGTACACGGAGACCAGGCTCAGGACGCCCTCGACAGACCAGTCGTCGAGAAGACCGCCACATCGTAAGAAATGCACGCGTACAGCCAACTGCTTCATCGGCCGCCATCCAGGCACAGGTAGCACCTTCACTAGGGGCCTCCGTGTCTTCTCGAACCATACGAAAGCACCTGGCTGAAGGACAGTTGGTATCGCGGCGCCCATTACGTGTATTGACGCCCACCCATCGACGCCTCCGTTTGGAGTTTTGCCGCGCACGAGGAAACTGGACTGCAGCGGAATAGAACCAGGTCTTATTTAGCGACGAATCCAGATTCAATCTCGGCAGTGATGACAATCGTGTTCGTGTGTGGAGAGCCCGTGGTGAACGCTTCAATCCTGCCTTTGCTGTACAGCGACACTTCGCTCCCACAGCTGGTGTGATGGTATGGAGTGCCATTGCCTACAATACACGGTCACCCCTAGTATTGTTCCGTGGCACCATGACAGCCCAGTGGTATGTTCATGAAATCCTGCAACCACATGTGTTGCCACTAATGCAACGGCTCCCAGGAGCCATTTTTCAACAAGACAATGCTCGGCCTCATACGGCAAGGGTGTCAGAAGACTGTCTCCGCCCTGTTACTACCCTTCCTTGGCCTGCCCGATCCCCAGATTTGTCTCCAATCGAGCATATCTGGGATCATTTGGGACGACGAGTTGGGCATCCCACGAGTTTGAACGAACTAGAGGCAAGGTTACTGCAAATATGGAACGAAATGTCACAAGACATCATACAGAACTTGTATGACTCAATGCCCGATCGTATCGCATCGTGCATTCGCGCTATAGGGGGTCCAACGGAGTATTAACTCCTCCGTTCTTTTGCCTTTTTCTCTGAAATAAATTATCCTTTTTCTTTGATTTTCTTATCATTTACTTATATCAAAGTAGTCATTACGTATGTAAAATTTCGTTTCATTTTGACGACTCCTTCTTGGTGCGCAAATTTTTTTGTCCATGAGTGTATATTGGTATGAAATAGTTCAAAATTTAAAGTATTTAACCTTTTAAAAACACATTAACTACTTTAAATGACGGCGTTCAGTCTTTCTAGTAAGAAAAAAATTCCCGTGTTTCTAGTGTTAAGACACGATAGAGACTTTTTTTTATTAAACAAATGCCACGCCGTTGACCACCAGGACATCAGGCAACGAGCTCTCCGATATTTTTCAACAATGCAGTCCAAGTCATTTAGTGCAAAACACTCATCAAGATGAGCATCAGTCATGTCTTGTCCATAGTCGCACAAAACACAATCACGTGAATTAGTAAAATTAATACGAAACAAATGGACAACAAGACAATCGTGTCAGGTCAAAATTCTAAACTCGGCCACAGCAGCTGCACGAGGTGAATCCGGGACACAGTGAGATCCACAAAGCACACTCCAGGACCTATCTCCAGCAGCATGGGAAACCACGCTACGAAACGAGATAACTTGTTTTTAAAGAAACCTCTTTTCGACGGCCACCCCTCTAAACGGTCACTTTATTTGGAACCATTACTGGCCGCCATAGAGAAGGTTCACTGTATATACTTATATGCATGTGTGTGCATGTTACACAAAGAATTATGTCTCCTCTAAATTAACTAATTAATTGGATATATAAACAGGATATTACATATCTTTATTCTGATATTTAAACTACTACTATTGATGGACGCAGTTTCATCAAAAACCAATGTGACAGATCGGAACTTCAGATTTCCTTAACAATGCTCATGCTTACTAAACATTTCCTTTTGATTCTCTATACTTAAAATATCCAGGAATGTTTTCTGCTGCATGTCCTTGCCCAGAGTCCATCGCGAAATCCATTTTGTCTAAATTTGATCTTCTCTATTATATATGCTTTACTCCACAATGAATTGGAAATGAAAGGTATGAATATAGAAAAATTAGGTATTTTCAATAATTATAGAAGATTTCAAACGTGGTATGAGTATAATTTTCCTAATAACATGTAGAGAGATAAAATAATTTGAAAAATTAAAATTGAGAATTATTTTATTTCATTTTTTCAGCTATTTAAGAAAACAAGGGACCTTCAATCTCGATCTTCTTTAATGTTCAATATTTTACTCTATATACCCCACGAACATAATATTCTTTTCCATTGCATTTAAGGTACTTAGAATTCACAAATTAGTATTTTGTGGGGAATAGGACCTGCTTATCAAAAAGTTCTTGAAAAATAAATGAATTTTTCAAAAGGCTCCATGCGTATTCATTTTCTTCTGATATCTTTCAAATTACTCAGAATTGTTAATTGAAGTGTGCATAATTTTTAAATCACAAATATTTTTCAAATTTATAGATCATAAAATGAAGTAAAATCATAAAAAAATAACAGACAGAAGAGAAAAAAAAATATTTAAGACGTTAGATTCATATAAAAAAGTTAAATGCACATTTATATTTATATACATATGGTAAACTTATAATAAAAATTTAAGAATTTTAATTGATATATAATGCGCATAGAGCATTTTGAAAAAGTTAGCATTTTTGAAATTTTTTTTGAAAAACGGGAATGATTCTTCAAAAAATTCCTTAATTTGAATTCTAAGGATTTTCAACGTAGTAAAGTAGAAAATTAATTATTCTCATTTTGTATATGGAGTTAAAAATTGAAAATTAAAAAAACTCGAATTTGAAGGTCCCTTTTCCCCTTAAGAATGCAAAAATGGATTGAACATTTTAATTTTTACACTCGCAAAGAGAAAAAATATCGTAGGAACACTCGGGGGAAAAAACGGCATTTACCTTAAAGATATATTTATGCAAAATAATATTTTCGCAGCAAAAATATTTACTGAACTATGTAATAAGTAGCCTATATTTACCGAAGTGACAGTGCCTTTGCAAAGGTTACAGTTTTGAAAAGAATCCCTTTGAAAACAATCTACATGAAGGCTGAGTGGTGCAGAAGGAAAGCTAGTCATATATATGTATCCAAGAAAATAAAAAGTGTAAAAAAGATAGAGAAAAGAAAGGAATAACGTAACAAAAATGATCCAAAAGATTTAAAGTTTCTAAAAAAAACGAGTGTGTTTCTGATGTTTCTTCTCGATCTGACAGACAACGCATTCTGCACAAACATCTACTCTCGGTCAAAATCCTCCTGAAGAAGCTCACATGCATCCCAATGTTGCCATTACTGTATATGGCAGATAACTGAGAGTTTGCCTGCGAAGTTTTTTCTGTTCCTCCGTTTTGTCATATAACTGCTCCCATAATACATAAAAATTATTTATTACCTATTGTAATTCAAACGCTGCTTGTCATTCTACGATAACAGCATGGGCCATTACATTGCTTACCCCGTGCTACAGGGTATCGAGACATAAATGCATTGGGAAATATGTCGTTTGAAGTCATTTTTTCTTTATAGGGATAGATGCAACAATAAAAATCACTGGTGGTGAGCTATAGCATAGCCTTTTATTATTGCTTTACGCATTCTTATTTACAGTTCGGATGTAAGGGAAAGCAACCGAGCGCATCAGAGTGGAGCATTTTTAAAAAGGGACGTTGCAAGGGAGAGAACGATGTGAATATTTCGATAAAATGGGAACAGGGGTCTTTAAAGGTCTACTGTAACACGTAGTAGGGGTTGGATTGAGTGAACCGGAGTAAGAAAAAAGCTTTTAGGAAAGATAAAAAAATATTAAAATATCGAAATATATGAAAGGTACATCTTGTTTTTTTATACCATAAAATAAGTTTATATACCTATTTATTTGATGTGTTCAGTTATGGAAAATCTTTTCATGAAGGAAAAATCACGTAATACATTTAAATCATTTAAGGGGGCATACGTTTGTCAAAGCTTGAATTCTTATTGATTTCGTATCATTTTATTCTCTGAATTCAATACTCGCTATTGTCCATGGGGGCTGACGACATTACATCCCAGTTCGGTGTACATATGAATACAAGGAAATAGAAACACACAAATCACACAATCACAGAAGAATTTTATTAACAAACCATGACACCGGTGATGGACGATGGGTTGCAGCTCTTTTGCAGACTTTGGGGCTCTTTTGCAGGTGGAAGACTGACCGGTTCCCCAGAATACAACCAAGTCTTATGCGAAAATCGAACCCGCGCCCCGACGTGGCAGGCTGATGCCTTAACCACTTAGCCACTGGGTGACGTGATACATATATGATACTTTTAAAAGGAAAATTATAAATATGAAGTATTTTTTTATATAAAAAGTTGTAAGTTATACAAAGTTCGATTCACAAGAATCGAACTTTTGAGTGAATGAATTAAAGAAGCTGCTTGAGATATGCTAATTTCAGCATACGCGCTTAGTATAAATACCATGCAGCGTCATTAATAAAAATAAGGTTGTTAAGGTTGAAGAAAGGTTGTTAGGGTTGAAAAATGTTGTTAAGGTTGAAGAAAGGTTGTTAGGGTTGAATAAGGTTGTTAAGGTTGATAGATAAGCGAGAGGGAGCTACGAGAGTATGCAGCTCGAGTGCTATCCTGCGCTAGTGCTTAGGGGGCCCAAAGTTTACGTGGCAGTACTGCTGGTTTGTGAGTATTGGCAAAGTATATTTTTATTGAATGCTAATATATATATATTCCGTACATGTAGTACGTATGCTTATTGCTGTAAAAGCAAATTCTATATGTGCAACGAATTCAATAAACTTAGTTTCATGTATAAACTGTGTTTGTATCAAATTCATTTAGAGTGCCACTTCAAATTATATACACCCAAGTCTGGGTAGAAGTGAGCTACATTCTCTATAAAGTAATGTTCTCCCCTGTGAGGAAAGCTTTTCAAAACCATTTCATCCAACAAATAAAATTTAGGTTTTAATATTACAACTCTGTACCAGGGTATAACTAAACTCCATTTAATACCTAAGTACGATGGTTTTCAAATTTAGGTTGAAAATAATATGAAAAAAACAAAATTTTATAGATGTTATAGCACTCTAACCTTGGACAAAATTAAGAATCACTCTTGAAGTATATACATTTTGGTCAACACTTAATGACTCTAATACATCATATTCCTTTTGGCTAAAAAAAATCATCAAATAGTAACTTGTAGTTTTTTGTTTATGGAGCAGCAATGATAAAATCTGTTTGGAGATAAATTACATTAAAGGATATACCTTTGAAAGAGTAGTAATTTTTGTTACCATATATTTGGTCGTCTTTCGAGTTATTATAGCATTTTTTCCTCTGGAATCTTTTAAAAGAACTCGGGTAGGAACAAACTTCAAAAAGTATTTTTTTTTAATTTTCAAACGTTTTTAATTGTATAAAGATATTATCAACCTCAAGTGGTTAAGCGTCAAGATTCGATTCTAGTTTATGTCTATCATCGGTAGTTTGGACATCCGAAGAAATTGAGACACGGGAAAGTTCTTCCAATTTACTGTGCTTTTAAAATTATGATTTTATAACTTTGAGTATAAATTAATCTAATTTAAATTCCCAAATCTTCCCCACTAGACTTATGTCAAAACAGTAATATACTATTTAAAATAAATAAAAAATCATCCTTTAAACTGTTCATTCAGTGCATTAAACATGTTTAAGGTAATATAAGTCTTTAAGTTAGTAAATTTCGCAGGAAAGTACCAAGATTCGGGGATCTAAAAATTAAGCGTTTAAGCATCTTCAAAGAAATTCTATGAATTTTCAGGATAATACCTTTGATCAGCTAAGCAAAGACTTCCCGATATTAAACTACTTACTACAAAATGTATCTTGTGTTTACTTAATAAACATAAATTTAGTGTTAAAAAGTTTCGTCTTTTAGGTGAAAATTTTTTTTTAATGCAGTGCTATAATAGTTCCTCTCAGATAGATTATAATCTCGGTAAACATTTTCTGATTTTATTTTGTCTCATATTTCCGTGAATACACATCATTCTAAATTTAACTTTCAATAACCATGTTCTTATATCTTAAAGTCAAACTAGTTGCTACACGTCAAAACATGACGGCTAGATAGTAAATAAATGTACTAAACACAAATTATACTCAACAAATCATTGCCAAAAGTTGAAAATCATAATAATGTCAGAAACAAATTAATGTGTTTTAGCGGCCTCGTGCTTAGTAAGTATCTAAAGCCAGATTTAAAAATGTCACTGAGCATGCACAGAAAGTAATTTTTTTTAAAATTGTAAATTATCGCTAATTAAACAGCCAAAAATATACAATTTCCATGAGGTTTACTCTTATATTTCACAAACATATTTATCATAAAAATAAAAATGGCAGAGAGAGATCTAGAGAGACTCCTAACGTGTTTATCATTAAAACAGTGGCGTACGCAAGGGGGAGATGATGGGGGTTATAACCCCCCCATTGGTTCTGATTACATATATTATTTAATTAGGTTTACGCTTTGCACTGATTGCTCAAAACTACTCTTTCATAGTAATAGTCCAGTCAAATTTACTCAAAATGGCGGAGAATCATGTATTAAATGAAGGGGTTGAGATTTTTTCAGGAATGTGTAGGGGTTGATACCCTGAGCAACGCCTAATAAAGTCCTCTCGATTTCAGGCGCCGCGGGGGGGGGGGGTGTCCAAAGATCCTTTTTTCAGTTTTTGGCATTTATCTCGAAAACGGTGCGTAGCACAGGAAATTGTCAAATTTAAAAAATAAAGCTTATACAATTCCCTTCCGAATGGTATATCCATGTTTGTACCCAAGTGTTACCGTTTTCGAGATATGAGCCGTTGAATATGAAAATTTTTCAAAAAAAGTGGTAGCGGTTCAGGTATCTCGTCAAACTTCCTCTTCTAACTCTTTCCCCTTCCATTTCTCAGAAAACTCGTGATAGAGGAAGTTGTAGAGCGAAAATTTTTCTTCAAAAATTTATATAATTATGCTAATTTATCTTCCCCAGGTAAATAGTTAGAGCGTTTTGAATTTTAGGGGTACTTTTCAACATTTTGCTTGTAAAATGCTCGTCACTCAAGTTTAGTTTCCATGATCTGCAACTCTCTTAATCACTTTGTGTGCTGTTTAATTAGATACGTATAGTATTCATAACCCATATAAATAATAAATTATGTATACCTGTACGTATAATGTATATCTCATAATATACAGAAGAACACTTGTAGTACAAAGGAGGAAGTAAGAAAACAAACCAAAATGTATAAAAGTTGTTCATATAATCAAAAAATGGTTATCAAAAGTAGGTTCAAACAACAGTTACTTACATTGAATATATTATATAAATTTATTTCATCAACTTCTTTCCTATATATTAAAAGCAGTGAATCTGATACTTCGAAAAAAGTTTCAAACAAGTCAAAGTCTTCACTATCATTTTAGCTTCTGTAGAATGTCCGAATTTTCCCGAAATGATTTCCCACTAAAGTGGCATCCCACTATAATGCCACGATCAAAGTCACTAAGCTCCTTTGACTTACTCATCGTCTCACAAACGCATAAATATGACCTGCCAAACCACTACCAATACTTTTATAGCTTTTGGTTACGCATCAAATTACGTCACCTGCTAGATCCAATTCTTTAGGGGGATGTCCGGATACTTTTGGCCAGATAGTGTATAACGTATTATTGAATATTAATGGATTATATAAATTATTAAATTTACTTAATGAGGTCAGCTGAATGATAAAACCTGAAGATGTTGGGAAGAATAGAGCCTGTCTTCTGTGTTGCCCCGTCCGGCCTTCATGAAAAACACATTCGTGTCTCGTGGGGTGAGTGCCACAAGTAAGACGAGCAGGTCTTACCTATCTACTATCACCACAGTTGAATGAGAGGTGTTTTGCCACCCACCTCTGACAATACTGCAGTTAGCATCTCCTTTGGCTTGTAGCGTACTGGAAGTATGGGGTTAGTTTTCCCAAAACCTCACAGAGTGCGAGAAACACAGCTGCGTGTTATCGGGACAGTTTTTGGCCGGTTCCCATCGTTTTTAAACACGTGCAAGAGTTTTGGCCTGAAGATTAATCCTTGGAATGGCGGTTTCCCTAACAAGTGGTGAGGGTAACTCTTTGGAAAACAGAAAATGGTTTATATCACCGTAATAAAGCTGTCTTCTCTTAGCGATAACTTCATGCGAGTGACATCGGCGGGCGACAAAGTTTCGGCGTTAAGAAGAGCTGTCAGCCGATAATCTGCTGCCCCCCCCCCCGGCTGAAAATTCAGACATCTAGGGAGAGGCCGCACAGAATCCGCCTTGTGTGGACGTGTTTGTTTTAAGCTCCTGTGTTGGGACTGTATAGGTCCGGGAGCGTGCATTGTAGATCTGCACAGAGTTAAATTGAATATGTTGTAACCTTAAATGTTAAATTTTTTGTTGTTTGTAAATAAAATTCCTCGTTAAGTTTCTGTTTTAAAAATTGGCTTCGCATTTTATTTAGGACTTCTTTGTTATGGATCCAATAGTTGTGAAATTTTTTCAAAATGCCTCAGAGAGTTTACCCTTGTCGTGACGCCAGAGGCTGTAGTAGACTGTATATCTCTTACATCCAAGACCTGAACTAACATAGTAAACAGTTTGGTTTCGCTCCTTTCACTGGAAAGGAAGTTTTCCTGATGAACAGTAGCCACCATGTTCTTATTGAAGTCAATATCCACTGATGCTTTACTTGATGCTTTCCGATGTTGTTCGTCTCTTTCCGTGGAGTTCGTGTCTTCATAACCATCAAAAAACACAGCTGAACTGCTGCCGTAATGGTTGATTATGTACGATACATATTGATCGCATATGGAGGCGAAGGTGGTGTTGGTGTTCCACTTTACTCTATGGAGCAAGAGCCGCCATCGATTACCGTGAAACTGTTCTTCACATTGATCAATTGATTACATTTTGGGAAAGCATCATACAATGCTAACTTTTTGATTTTTCTCATTATCCCCTCGGCGAATAGAGACATCGGGTATGGGGCTAACTCGTACGTTAGCAACTCCTCTACATCCCCTTCTTTCTTCTTGGTGATCAGAATTCTTTGAAATATCATCAGAGGCTCTACCACCACTACCTCATCATTAACTTTGATTATATTGCTCATCGCAGCTAAAGGAACCACTGAGTCTTTCTTGGATTGTTTCACGTCTGAGAAATTCATTCCAACAAAAGTGTTCATTGTGCGGGTTCCAATTTCCAATGCCTGGTAGCAGTTGACGTTGCTTGTTCCAATTACTCCCGTTGAAAGTGACATCGAACAATTACGTTCAGCAAAAGGCGGGTGATTAGCCAACCATTGAGCAAGCTTCCTTCTGTCTAGATCGTCTCTAGTTATGCGTGATGCTCGAAACTCAACATGTTGTTCTCCTCTTGCAGTATGGACGCCACAAACATCTCAAATGAATTACATATTGCTGTAGCTGTGCGTGCTCCCCCAACTCATTTCGCCAACACTGAATCACTAAAGTCTCGCCCACGTGTTACTTCTCCTTCATTCTTCATGTCACACATGAGTGTCACCTGAATTGCCATGTTAGACCACACACCAGCCATTGGTGTTCCAGTTCTGTTGACAGTGAAGTATCCACGATCTATAAAATCCTGTTTAAGTTGAAGGTGGCGAGTTGTTAGTCCCAGCATGTGTTGTACATATAGGTGAGTACACTTTGCATAATGAAAATGCCCGCTGGCATGGAAGTAAGGTATCATCAGTTGGGCGCATGTCATATGATCTTTCCAGTATGATCTTTCCAGTCCGTTCATCAACACCACCATTTCAAAGTACTGGACCCACAAGGCTTGTGTTGGGCCACTACCTTTGAGACGTGACAATTCGTTGCTCAATTTCCACTGAATGCTGGCAAGGGAGGTATTTGTGGAAATGTGTTGTGGAGTAATTTCTACTGAGGTCTGAAGTAACTGAACTACTTCTGCTTTTTCCTATGGTGTGATATCTAAATTTTTCAAAATAATCTGAGGTAAAATGACACTTCTATACATTTTGGTTTGTTTTCTTACTTCCTCCTTTGTACTACAAGTGTTCTTCTGTATATTATGAGATATACATTATACGTACATGTATACATAATTTATAATTTATATGGGTTATGAATACTATGCGTATCTAATTAAACAGCATACAAAGTGATTAAGAGAGTTACAGACCTTGGAAACGAAACTTGAGTGACGAGCATTTTACTAGCAAAATGTTGAAAGTACCCCTAAACTTCAAAACGCTCTAACTATTTACCTGATGAAGATAAATTAGCATAACTATATACCTTTTTGAAGGAAATCTTTCGTTTTACAACTTTCTCTATCACGAGTTTTCTGAGAAATGGAAGGGGAAAGAGTTAGAAGAGGAAGTTTGACGAGATACCTGAACCGCTACCACTTTTTTTTGAAAAATTTTCATATTCAACGGCTCATGTATCGAAAACGTTAACATTATATATATAATAGCCGTTGTCTCTGTATAACACTTCCGGGCTGTACTCGTGTTTCAATTGAAGCCCTCAGTAAAAAAACAGTCGGTTAGGCTTAATTTCAATTTCAGATGTGGATCAGAATTTTTTCTTACCTAAAAACTAATATCTTCTCCATCAAATCACGTTTGTTCAGCCTATTTTTCTGTAAAACACTCAGAACTAAAAAAAATGGATGCTTTTAGCTGTATATTTGACAGTTTTTAAAAATCTGTTTACTTTTGCGATGAATTCTGAAAGTAAACAAACTTGAATGTGAATGAATCATGTAGCTCAAGTATTCATATCGCGTAGTGAGCTGTAAAAAACTGGATGGCAGTCTACTACTCCAATCGCATGAAAAACTAAATAAATAAAATATAATGAAAGGGTTTGCTTTTACAAATTGTGGATTAAATAAAATATTGTTAGATAATTCGGGATATTTTTTAACTTTCATATACTTTTTCCATTATGACGTCAAAATGTCGGGTTACCTTCTAGTTTGTGTATAAACATGGATATACCATTTGGAAGGGAATTTTATAAGCTTTAATTTTTAAATTTGACAATTTTCTGTGTGACGCACCGTTTTCGAGATAAACGCCGAAAACTGAAAAAAGTGACCTTTGGACCCCCCCCCCCCCCCCGGGGAGCCTGAAATCGAGGGGACTTTATTAGGCGTTGTTCAGGGGAACAACCCCTACACATTCCTGAAAAAATCTCAACCCCTTCATTTAATGCGAAATGGAAACCTAATTTGACTGGACTATAACCCCCCCCCCCCCTTTGAAAATTTCTGCGTACGCTACTGCATTAAAACATGTCATTGAGCATGCGCAGAAACAGTGAGTTTCTAAAGGCAGGTTAAAACATGTCACTCAGCATGCGCAGAAATAAATTTTTAATTGTAAATTATCGCTAATTAATATAAACTCTGGTTACAAAAACCAAATTTGACAAATCTACAGATTACAATCTTTTGTTTAAGACCAAAATGAAGTAAATTGATGCAGTAGTTTTCTCTCACGGACTGCCCAAAGAATCGGCTTAGCAACTTAAATATATAGATTTATGAAATAGTTCAAAATTTTAAGTATTTAACTATTTTTTTAATAAAACTTTAAATATTTTAAATTCTAGATTTTATTTTTAACCATCAAAATGACGACGTTCAGTATTTTTTAGTAAGAAAAAAAATTCCCGTCTTTCTAGTGCTAAATGTTTTAAAATTAATGGTTTTTTATAAATTAGAAATGCACATGCCACACTACATCTAAGCCTATTTGCTTTTTTTTTTTGTAATTTTCCATCAACGTGTGTACATAATCACACCGGGTATACCGGCTCATGTCAATAAGAATTTCAGAAAGTAAGAATCTAAGCCAGGACCCCCTACTTCCTTTCTTAAAGAAAATACGTAAAAAGTGTATTATAGGCATGCGCCAGGAAAAGGTCAGCGAGGTATATATCAAATAAGACACGTACAATATAGATCTGTTGTGCCGAAATCTTAGTTCTTTGTTGAGATGCATGGGGCGTGAAGTTGGGGCCGTTCTATTGAAGGCTCAAACATAGATGAGGGAATGAGCAGATGTTCTCTCCTCACGCCTTAGAACAGCCCTTTTTTTTCACCTCCTTGCGGCAGAAAGTTGTTCATTTATGATGGGTGATGAAAGACGGGATTTTTATGATATTTTGTTCGTTTTCTCTTCGAACGTCTGGATGCTAAAGGTATGGAACCTAGAAGACATTGCGCATTTCTAAGGAATCCCCTTTTTTTATTAAATTTAAGGAAGAGGGGAAAATATTTTGATACAACTTGGTAGAAGGAAATTGAAAAAAAAAAGATTTAATAAAAGTGAAGTTTAAAAGCTGAAAAAAAATAAAACATATTTAAAAATGGTAACTGAATGAAGTATTTTTATTACATTTGAAAAATTCATTATGAATTTTATTAATAAATTGCATTTCTGAAACTCGGAAAACATATACGTGATAAAAGTGAAGCTTAAAAGCTGAAAAAAATAAACAAAATTTTAAAAAAGAACCTGAATGTAGTTATTTTTATTGTAATTTAGGGAGTCCAGGGTACAAAATTCTTAAAATTTTAAAAAAATAATTATTGCATTAAAATATTTTGTGTTCTTTTCCGCTTAAAATGACGTTTGAATCATGTTTATATCTTAATTAGAACAGGAGATATTAATTTTACTTTTGCAGCATTCTAATACAGCTAGTCTTTGTTTAAACCTGTAAATGCGTTTTTCTACGTGATGGGTTTTATTCACCATTTCTCGCCTTTAAATTGTTATAAGTCAAGAACCATTAAAGATACTTGATTCAAACTTGGAACATGTCTTTTTCAATTATTTTACTTTAATTTCGATACAGCAAATTTGAAAAAAAATATTTACTTTTGAAAATATGATTTTAAAAAAATAAGTTACATCAATTTTTTTGAAATATTTACTCTAAATATTTTTAATTTAAAAAAAAAATTAATATTTTAAAAAACGATGAATCAAAATTAAAACTTATATATTTCTGTTTAATTAAATAAAAAAGTTTTGAAATTCGACAAATAATATTTCGAGTTATAATGATTTTATATTACCCCACTTAAAAAAAAATTTAATTAAAAAAATTTTAAAAACTTTATGAGCAGTTTTATGATGCGATTTTGTTTAGAAATTATATTATTAACTATCACAAAAAATTCAAAATTTTAACTCAATAAATAAAAAAAAAATTTAACTGTCCTTGACCCCCTTAAAATATTCATCACGCATTTTATATATAAATTTCGTTTCTGTAACTGTAACATGACCTGTAACTGCAGACACGTCTCGGATCGAAATATCAAAAAGAGCCTCTAAACCTGTTAAGTAGAAAGAATAAAAATAATTTTTGTTCATTACTGGGGGAGAATATAGTCAAACAAAAAGTTTGAAAATTATATATAACATTTTAGATACATCCTATTAACTGTTTTTAATAGCAAGATGAAAAATTACAAAATTACAAAATAAATAAATAAAGTTTTTCTATCGCATATTATGAAATCAGAAACAAATATTCTAATGTAAAACAAGACATACGCCCTTGAAAAAATAACAAAATTGTACAAATCCATAAAATATCTAGTGTTTCATTTTTAATTATTATTTTAACTATTTTAGTTAAAACTTTCTCTCAGACCATCATTTCGTATACCAGTTTAATTTTTAAATCGTAAGCAAACAGTGCGCATTATTTTATGACACAAATCCCTCCAAGAAAGTACCTTGTACTTTTATACTCAAGCCTTGTATTTTTAACTCATTTGAATATCTCATAACATGCTATCAAATACAGGTTTTCTAACCTTAAAGTGAAAAATTAAATAAATAGTACTTAGTCTTCGAAATTTTGAGATTTTTTTTTTTTGCAATAATTATTTTACAGGACATTACACTATTAATACCTATCTTTAGAATATTAAATCTTTCTTTAAAAGAGCTCATATTTTTTTTAAACACACGCGCAGAATTTAAATATCTAGTATCAGATGCAAGAAACAAAATTTAAAAATTCGCTGATGAGTGGTTAAAAAATTCAGCGAGTAACATTTCCTAAAGCTTGTCGAAATTGCAGGTTTGCGAAGACAACTGGTCTTCCTTAGTAGGATGCAGTCCAAGATGTTGTAATATATATATATATATATATATATATATATATATATATATATATATATATATATATTTATTTATTTATTTATTTATTTATAGTAGAATCTTGATCGATTCTTTCCCGAATCGTCGTTTTCCCGTATGTATTGTTTATTTCACCCAGGCCCGACGATCATATTTCTTTGTTCTGTTCCCTCATCTATCATTCTGTTCAGTCGGTCCCTAGAAAAACGATAGATCGAGATTCCAATATATATATATTTACATAACACTTTCAAGCTCTTAAGTTCTTTGACAATATTCTTACCCTCTCGTTCATGATTAGAAAAACTAAGGCAGTTTATTTTAACATTCTGTAAAAAAGGATACATGTGCTGTATTAACGTTAAGGGGGTAGTAGAACACTTTAGATGAGGAACCCTGTATCCTCTTTTCTAGTGTCCCTCTTCACTTATTCGCAGTCATCTGGAGTTGACTGTTATGGTACAATATCCTTCCCAAACGTGGACAAGCCCACGCGATTCTGCTCATAAAACCTCGTGTCTATAACTTCACAATAGTTCCGGATATGCCGCTTTATTTCTCCCAGCATGCGCAATAAATAACACAGCATGTGCTTTCCTCCTAAATATTTTCGCGGAGGCCCGGCAGAGAAGCGAAAGAAAGTGGCTTCTCACGGTTTACACGGCTGAATAAAAGCTCGTTGGCCCTATCACAATATTAACGCTCGCACTCGGAGGTAGTAATTTTGGGGGCATATGGCCCCAGTGGCCGTGAATTACGGCGCTAGGTTCTGTTCTCGTTAGGAGCACAATGAAAGATCGTGCAGCATAACGCAATTTTACGTGTCATTTTCTCTAGTGCCGTAAGCTCCTCTTTCATGCCTCGGCAATGGAATTAGAAAAATTGAGTGAAAATGGATAGTAAGAGATTTATTTTGGTTTTTCGTGGTCCTCTTGATTGTCTGCTGTCTTCGAATCAAATAAATATCGGACAAAAGTGGTAGAATTTTTAATATGGAGAAGTGGATATTTTTTTATGTATTCCAAATATTCATAAATGTAGGTAATTATGAATATTTTATACATTAGCACGTAAATAAATTATAATTAGTGAAAAAATGTACACATTTAGAGAAATATTTCGTAAGATTTCATTATATATATATATATATATTATATATATATATATATATATATATATATATATATATATATATATATATATATATATATATATATATATATATATATATATATAAATGGGGGGGACTCAAAATTTAACCCGTTAACGCCCAAATTATTTTAAAATGAGAATTTTTGAAAATTATTTTTAAATTACATTTCATATATCATAAATAGAGTAATTATTAAGTATTATTCATTTATCGTGATTAGAAGTTGAGATAACAGGTGATCTATAAATAGATCGCTGGGCGCTTGTGGTAGTAAAGGAGAAAGTGACTTTTCCCTGATCTTAAATTTAGAAAATTACGAATTTATTTATAAAAAAATTAAATTTTTAACAAAATTAAAATCAACTAAAGAGATTTAAAATAAAAATCTTATTTTACTAATCTAAATTTACTTAGTTACATTTTTATACAGCAAATTTGCAATAGTCAAGTGTGATATAACGGAAAACATTTCACACAAAGCGAAACATTGCACTTTTTACAAAACGTAAGACGTCTTCCATTACATTTTTTTAAAATTGGCATCTTCTTTGTGCGTTTAGATAGCAAAGACCATGTTATAGGCAAAAAACAAAACCAGAGTCTATCACTTTTCGTCTCGATGACATCATCAGAGGTCTCAAAGCTTTTCCTAGAATTTGTTCCTCGTTGGAGGTACGAAACGGCGATATATCTTCGGATGTCTTTTATACTTTTCTTTTCGTAATTTGTTAAATTAAACAGAATATACGTATTTACGACAGCCATGTCGATAACACTTGTAAAGATTGTATCATTTTTTTTCCACGGATTTGAATGGATTGTTATTCTAAGAGTCAGTCATGCTGGTCAACACCACCCATATTTTTGTTATACTGGGCTCCGGTACGAGGTTGCAAAATTTGGGATTTTTCTTTCAAACCTTCTTGATACCTTGAAACTTGGGTTAGAGCCTCTATATAATCAAAGTTTGTTGCTGTTGTTACACACTTGTTATCCACCCAGTTAACTATAGTAATTTCATTATTTTCGTCGAAACAGTAGTTATAAGAACCATGATTTTTGTTTTCTAATACTCGCATCTTATCAGTCATTAAAGGGCAAAAAGCAGTTTTTTTGTTTCTAATTGTTCCCGTGGCTCTGAATCCTTGTGTTTTTAATTCTACCAGCAGATCATAAGAATTTTTTTAAAAATGTCAAAAACAAGGTGGTTATTAGGATCAGTTACTGGTTGTAGCATTTTTTTCACCACTGGTGTTCCAAACGATTATTTTGAAATTTCTGAAGTATTGTCAAAACTCTCCTTGCCACAATATAAGTCAAAATTATAACAGTAGCCCTTCACTCCCCACATGGCCCAAAATTTATAGCCAAATCGTATGGGTTTACCCCTAAGAAATTGCTTGAAAAAATGATAGCCGTAATATCTGATCAACACTCTTCATCAGTTAATTTATCTACGCCAGGCGGTAAAATAATTATATATGACTCAATTTCCTTAGAAAACATATAGTCTAACGCTTATTCGGCGGCTTGAAACACTTTACGTCGAGACATCCTGGAAGCAATTAAAAAGGGGAAAAATGATATTAGTTACCACTAACGCCCAGCGTTCTATTTATAGATCAATATGTTTAAACTTAAATTTTAATGATAAAAATTGTTATTTGTCTAATCTAAGTAACTCAGAACAATTAAAGAGGTATTCAAAATATAGAACACATAAGAAAAATATAACTTCCTATTAAATTTTTTTCCGTTGGATACAAAATCGAAAGCTGCACTATGGATCTTCAAAATGGCTAACTTCAAACGTTATCTGCTGGACTGATCTGTGAAAAAATGTTTTAAAACTCGTTTGGGAGTATGGCCTCTAGTGTAAAGAAACCAGCCAATGACAATTAGAAGTGATTAAAAGATATCGATTTCAGTGGGCGTTCTGAAAAGAAGGTGATCCATAAATAGATCACTGGGCGGTAACGGGTTAAGCGAAAAAAACTAAATTCTAGGTATCAAACATAAACCAAGAACAACGCTGGTAGACATAGTTTCTTATATAGTTTCACATCGTACTGCAAAATGCACTACTTTCCAATGACTAAAAAATGATACAGCTAAACACTTACTGAAAACTAAGACTTAAAGCAAAACTATATTAAGATTTCTCGAGAGATTCAGTTAAATGCCAACATCTCTTTACCAACAGTGCCAAATGTATTATTAAACAATTTTTTTAAAGATACAATCTTGACAGCGCACCTTATATTTGATAATCTTACATGAAAAAAAATGGAAAGAAATTCGTCTATTAAAGCCGACTCAATTTGCTTTTGTGTTGCCAACCAAATATATATAAATAGATAGATAGAAAGACAGAGTCTGCAAATGTAGTTACTTTCATTTGTTTTTTCCCTTGTAGACTTTGTTTTATTTAAATTATAGATTTGACTACTTCCCTGTTAAATTTGTCTGGTAAGAAGCCAGTGTACTCACAGAGCATCAATTTTCATGATAACTCCATTCAGAAACGATTTTCCTTTAAACATTATGATGACACATTTGAGTAGGAAACATTTATTTTACTTTCCTTTTGTAAGGTGATCTTTGTATTTTAGGTATCAACTTCAGTACTTTAAAATGAAACTTATTACTACAAAAAAACTTCTCACTCACATCTAACTATTGAATCATATCATTTCTAAAATAAAAATGTTATTAAGTGTGTTGTAATTTTTATCTTTATGATTTTCTTCTTTCTACCTTGACTATCATTTCTTAAGGACATAAAAATACATAATTCATATAAAATATTCTTATAGATACATGCTTCATACTTATGAAAATGCTTCAGAATGCTCATACAATATTTATGAACAAATACTTCTTATGGTCTATATATATAAAACAGTTCCGTAACTGACTGACTGACTAACAGATAACGCACAGACTAAAACGCTGGACCTAAAGGGCTGAAATTTTGCATGGCTATTCGTCTTATGTTGTACGGGTGCACTAAGAGAGATTTTTGAAAAATTCTTCTTAGATTTTTTAAAATAAAATTTTTAAGCTGTTTCAGTAACTTTTTAAAAATAATAATTTAAGGGTTATGAAATTTATATCACGGGAAAGGTCATAAAAAATCATTTAAAATAAAATCTTTTTCGGATCTTTACTTCCATTTTCTGATTTTTGGGGAATTTTTAAAGATTAATTTTTAGAATTTAGATTATTAAATGCTGACTTCACGTGCTGAATCACGTGGTTTCTTTTCTTTTTGTGATACTTTAAATTAATTTTGCGTCACGTACATAACAACGAAATAAATTGACAAAAAAATTAAAATACGCTTTAAAAAATTTACCACTAGACTAATTGAGATTGAAGATTTTTTAAGAATTTGATTCAAAGTAGTATGTTTTATGGATATTCAACATACTAATTAATTGCATACATTGACCGTTGTATTTAATTTGAATATTTTCTTCTACATTATTTTGTCTATAAAAATATCAGTTACAGATTTTATGTATATATATATTGGCATTAGTTGCATACATTGACCGTTGTATTTATTCTAAATATTTTTTTTATTTTTTTATTTTTGGTATTAATTGCATGTAATCACCGTTGTATTCAATTTGAACGGGTATTCAGCTAGTCTATATATATAAAACAGTTCCGTAACTGACTGACTCACTGACTGACATATAACGCACAGACCAAACCGCTGGACCTAAAGGGCTGAAATTTTGCATGCCGATTCTTCTTATAGTGTAGGGGCGCACTAAGAAAGATTTTTGAAAAATTCTTCTTAGATTTTTTAAAATTAAATTTTAAGTGGTTTTAGTAACTTTTTTAAGTTTGCAATTGAAATAATAATTCGAGGGTAATAAAATTTATATCACGAGAAAGATCATAAAATTCCCTTTAAAATGAAATCTATTTTGAATCTTTACCTCCTGTTTCTTAGTTTTTGGGGAATTTTTAATGATTATTTTTTAGAATTTAAATTTATTAAATGCTGATCACGTGATTTCTTTTTCTGGTACTTTAAATAAATTTATTGTCACGTGCATAAAAACTAAATAGACAAAAATTATTATTTTTTCTTGCTAATGCGGCAGATGATTGGACATTATCCAAAAATAAAATATTAAAATACAGTAAAAGATGTGTTTCTCAAACTGTACTATATTAACTGTATTATATTCTTCAGTATGTCTTATCAGATTTAATTTGAATATTTTCTTCTATATTATTTTGTCTATAGAAATATCCCTTACGATTTTTTATAAATATATTTTTTTTCTTTTATTTACATTAATTGTATACATTGATCGTCGTATTTATTTTATATATATATATATATATATATATATATATATATATTTATTTATTTATTTATTTTGGCATTAATTGCATACATTGGCCGTTATATTTAATTTGAATGTACTACGTTTTCAGCAAGTATAGTATATAGAAGTATATACTATGTATATATTATGAAGCATATTTCTTTAGTTGATAGTCTAATTATTTTCAATTATTTTCTTCAAAAGACAAGTATCTGAATTAGTAAACATATGATACTCTCTTATGAAATACTTTTATCTATCCCATGTATAAAAAACAGAAAATAACTTCGATTTTCTCCCCATGTCCATGTATATTCATGCCAGCCAAATATGGTACAATTTCTGCGTACATATTTGCTGAAAGGATTATCTCTCAAATGAACTTACGTGGAAACTTCACGGGCGAATCCTAGTTCTCGAAGGGGAAAAAAATGATAAATAATGAAAGTTCTCCCAATCAGGAAACTAAACTTTTCTTACAACACTCTGGGATAGTTGGCAAAGGGCTCGATATTTACCCAAATCGAACTGTGTTATACTTAGTGCAAACTTGGTGCCTCACACTGTGAACAAACGGAGAAGGCATTCATCAAATAATGAACAAACAGAGAAAAATAAGACTCAGTTGTCATTTCTGAGTGGACGAAGTTTTAGTTATCTTTCATATTTCTCTACATAACAACATGGATCGGTTTGATTAAAATAAATAACTTCTGTACTTTAACCGTTAGATATAAATAAAGAGAACAAAAAATTTGCGGTAACGGATAGTTTTCGTAAAAAAAAATCTTAGATGTGATTCTGGTTTTATCTACCACAAAAATATACACTTTGATTGGCGGAGCAATTTCCAACTGATATAATTCTGTTAAATCTAATTTTTCAGCATTATAAGATTTCAGAAAAAAATGATTAAACTATACATGAAAAGAAATATTTCCTGAATTTGTGGACATATATATTTGAGAATAAAGAACGTCACATCAAAGTATGTAACATAAATATACAGTATGTTACATATATATACAGTGCCGTAACTAGGCAAGGGCCCACTTGGAAGGGGGGGGGGTCTAAAATACTGAGCACAAGAAATTATATTTTTAAATTTAAAATTTTTCCTCCTTTCTACTGCGCGGTTTGGCAATTAGAAAGGAGCAAATGAGTTAGATGGTAAGAAATGCCCATGTTGACTGTAATGGAAAGATAAAGAGTGAAGAAAGCTTCATCAACCTTATTCAGTCACATGAAAAAACGGGAGAAGGTTTATGGATTGAAATTTTAAATAAACTAGAAGTTGATAAATTGGATATTCAGGATGGCAGGGGGGCGTGGCAAGGATTTGACAGTTAGTACCAATATGGATGGCAAATATAAGGAAGTAACTGCACGTATTTTGGAATTTAATAATTTAGCAACATTTGTACCATGTGCTGCTCATAATATAAATTTAACTGGTGTCTACGCTGCATCTACAACTCCAGAAATGATTACTTTTTTGGTAATGTGTAGAGATAATTAAATTTTTTTTCCTCAACAAGTTGGGACATTTTAATGAAGTGCCTAAAATTATCACTTAAAAGTTTTTCGGATACAAGGTGGTCATGAAAGGCCAGTACAATCTATCCGTTGTATTTATAATTTCCCAAAGTAATGAAAGGACTGGAAACGATTGCGAACGATTTTTCAAATCTATAATCTGTATCAAATGTAAAAAGTTTGATTTTGCAAAGAAATTATAGATTTATCTGTATTCAATTCTGTACAGAATAAAATTCTAAAATGCATCAACTGAACAAATAAAACATTACAACAGAAAAATTTGACAATAGATTGTGGAACAAAAATAATTGCTCGATTACGTAGCACATTACAAAGACTTTGAGATATAGGTTTGGAACAAAATTTCCAGGAAGTACAAAATTTGGCTGAACAAGTGGGTGTAGAGAAGGGATTTCTTATTAAACGAAAAAGAAGAGTTAAGATAATAGAAATAGATGATACACCAGCTGAAGGAAATAACTTGACACCGGAAGAATTATTTAAAATACTAATTTACAGTGTTCTTGACACTCTATGGTCTCAAATAGATTGGCGTTATCAAAAAAGGAAAACTGTGTGGGACGATTTTTGCTTTCTCTATGGCTCGTCTGAATAATAAACTAGCTGAATATTCGTACTTCGCTACGGAGTACATTCAAATTAAATAAAACGGTCAATGTATGCAATTAATGCCCTCCCAAAAATGTATATACTTATAATAAATACAACGGTCAACGTATGAAGTTAATGCCAAAAACTATTTATAAAGAAATCGTAACGGATATTTTTATAGACAGAATAATGTAGAAGAAAATACTCAAATTAAATCTAATAGAACATACTAAAGAATATAGTGCAGTTAATATAGTACAGTTTGAGAAACATTTCTTTTACCGTATTTTAATATTTTTTTGGATAATGTCCAATCGCCTGCCGCATTAACAAGGAAAAAAAAATTCTGTCTATTTCGCTGCTATGCACGTGACGCAAAATTAGTTTAAAGTATCACAAAAAGAAAAGAAACCACGTGATTAATAATGTGTGTAAGCATTTAATAAATTAAATTCTAAAAATTAATCTTTAAAAATTCCCCAAATATCAGAAAATGGAGGTAAAAGAATGTTTATGATTTTCATTTTAAAAGAATTGAAGGGGGAATTATTTTAAAATCCAAGAATTTCATTTTAAAAGAATGTTTATCATCTATCTCGTGATATAAATTTTATAACCCTCAAATTATTATTTTAAATGCAAACTTAAATAAAAGTTACTAAAACAGCTTAAAAATTTAATTAAAAAAAATCTAAGATGGATTTTTCAAAAGTGTTTCTTAGTGCACCCCTACACTATAAGAAGAATTAACATGCAAAATTTCCGCCATTTAGGTCCAGCGGTTTGGTCTCTACGTTATTTGTCAGTCAGTCAATCAGTCAGTTAGTCAGTCAGTCAGATACGGAACTGTTTTATATATATAGATGAGTATTTCTGATTTTTTTAAAAATCATCTACAGATCTCGCTATTAACTATAGCAAAGATTTCGAAAAGTATAAGAATCAATATGTGAAACTGAATTTTTGAAGTTTGAAGTTATGACTGTTATACAAAATATAGAATTTGCTTCTCCGCTCACTATCATACAGGCTCTTCATGATTTTGGTTTACCCAAATATCATTATCGCTCTTCAAGTATTTCTAACTCTTCCCGTTTCTATTGCTTTACGTGAGAGAAGTTTTAGCAAGTTGCAATTCACAAAAATATATTTCAGATCAACTATGGGAAAAGAACGATTATCCAATCTTTCAATTATTTCAATAGAATAGAATAGAATATCGTTAAAAATATTAATTATGATGATATAATTGATGAACTTGCTGAAATGAAAGTCAGAAAACTGCAATTGAAAAATCGTATTAAGTATCTATTGTATTGTATTTGTTTTATTATTTTCTCAAAAATATTAATTATGATGATATAATTGATGAACTTGCTGAAATGAAAGTCAGAAAACTGCAATTGAAAAATCGTATTAAGTATCTATTGTATTGTATTTGTTTTATTATTTTCTCAAACCTAATTAATTAACGGGTCTGAATGCAAATTCTTGCACAGGGCACAGGAATGGCTAGTTACGGCACTGTATATATTTACATACATACATAAATATCAGATCCAGGGACATTAACTATATTTAATTAGGTCGGTTTTTACTAAATCTAAAGAAATTAATATGAATAGATAACCTTTAAACGTTTTATTAGCCGGATGGGGAAAGAAAGAGTCAAAAGATGGCGATACGTAGTCTATCTCTCGGGTTAATAACGTAACATTGGGCGCGACCGGTGCAGGATTATGTCACCAAAAGTACAGGCGGGAAGCGCGTGACAATGAGTCACCGATCATGGGATGTTGACCAGCGCCCACGTAATTGCAACGCCCGAAAAGAACAAAGGCAGACTAGGGTTCTTCGGCGTTTGATGTGGTCGCGTGTCGTGGGCTGAGCGATGATAAGAAATAATGGATTGGAATGAGTTATAATTAATGTTAATAAAACAAGTCCTTAGTTGTTGTTTAAGTAGTAGTTATTTCCATCGGCCTATTGATGATGACTGTCATTTAGAGTACATTAGTATAGAAAAAGAATTATGTGGTGTAAGAACCACGTCATATATATATCATCCCACCTATGTAATCTAACTTTAATTCGAAATTTCTCCCTCCCCTTCTTTAGTGTCTTGTCTTCCAATAGCTTCTTCCCTACATGTCATTAAATATTCTAAATTATTTTTTGCTTTTACATTGAAATCCTCTAGTCTAGAAGATTATTACCCCCTTTTGGCCAAAATCAGCTTCTTAGCATCTTCGAACCGCATCACTTTGTTGAAAGCGTGGGTTTGCAATAAAGAATCCTCTCAAGACTGACTGCTTCACATCAGTTCTGTTATTAGACAGTTTGTTAAAGATATACTCCATAGAAATACATAATTGATCTCACTTCTTGGGCTCCTACCCGTATTGAAAACTCTGATAAAATGTTCTTCAAAGTTTTATAAAGAAATGTCGCAGATAAACGACAAAGGGAGCTTGAACTTATAGAAAAATCTTATTTACAAAAATAAATAAATAAATAAATAAATGAGGATACCTTAAGAGATTATTGCATAAATGAACTGAGATTTTAACTATAACTATCTGCTACGAGATTAGAAGTATAACAGTATTGGTTTCGGAATTAACGTACTATAATTACCTCACTCCCCCCCCTCCGAAATCATAGGCAATATTCATTATAATAAAGTCAGCGCTGACTATAGAACTAGTCTAGATGATACTGTAAGATTATTAAAAATCTGACAAAAGAATAGCATAAAATTTTAGTATATTTTAGGAGACATGACCTAACAAAAAGTTATGTATTGATCATAAACAGAATATATAATTTCCTTGATAACAAGAGGATTATATATTACGTTTTTCACAATTTTGCTCCTTCTCGACTTATGTTCTACCTAGAAACAAATTATGATTGTTATTGCCAAGCACTACTTTTCGTGTGAATCTTATTACCTTTACCTTATCCGACTGACCTTCATACTTTATATACTTTTACCTTGCTTAATATTACCTTTGGATAGAGGCATTCGAACTGAAGCATACATATATTGGTGTTATTGACCGTTGTTCTGACCAAATCAAAGTCCTTTCAGTACATTTGAATGTCTTTACAAGCATCTTGCAATGGTCACACAACTATGGTCACACAACTTACGTGTCTTATTGCTGAAAATGTAACAAAAATCGAAAATATATACTCAAAATATTAAACTGGTACAAGTTTTAATAACATATTCCGTATTGATTCCAAATATTAATCTTTTTTACATGCAACTGATAGATCACACAAATGCCGAGGAGGGAAAAAGAAAAAAATTATAAAAATTCACAATCTTTCGTTATTTTTCACGTCACCTATTCTCCTAAACTAGCATTTTTTTACTCGTAGAAAAAGTTAGAAATGAGCATATATTTATAATTAAAAAAAACTATTCAAATGTTATAAATTGATAAAATGCCACGTAAAAATATAAAATTGAGTCCAAATATTTAAGCATATTTTTTTTTTATCAATACGTTTAATATGTCAATTTCTTAAAGAGAAATGAATAGGGATAGAAAAAATAATTATTCGTCATCGCCTAATAAACCTTCGATTTCAATTAAGCTCTATTACTGCGTTCTGGATATAGCAGAGAAATAAATATCATACAAATCCTCTACATATAACACGCTGTAGACAAACCTCAGCCTATGTGACTTTGTGAAGAAAAACATACGGGTGTTTTCCCATGACAGGAAACTTAACTTTCTTCGCAAGAAGAAACCAATACCGGGAAGAAGTCATGTTATTTGCTCAGCAAAAGTTATCTCTCTTTCTCTCCGGGTGCGAGGTGAAAGCACTACTTAATGTACACACACATGAATTTGAGACCGTCTAAAGTAGTAGTCAAATAAACGAGATTTGTTGAATGTATGGTCTCTTAGGCAAAGAAAATGATCTCAGAGACTGGGGATGAATTGGAAGAGTGTCTGTCAGGAGTTTGCGTGCGGGTATATTTTCTTCCATGACATGGGCTTGAGACTTTATGTTTGTCGAGGGAAAGGGGGGAGGGATACTGTTAAAAGAACTGACCCTCCCAGAGGAGGTCAAAATTCTTGGGACATACGCACGTGTTTTAGTGTTGATAAAGTTATAAAAACAAACGGAAACAAAATTAAATAGTAATGTTAAAATAATTTCGTTCTATGAATGGAGAGATTAAGCGAAAATTGATTATTAACTTATTAATAATGAATGAAAATGGTTGATTCCGGCTGATGTTCACAAACAGTCACAAACACAAAAGCTCGCATGCACGCACTCTCTCACACACACACACGTGTATACATATATATAAATAAATAAATAAATAAATATATATATATATATATATATATATATATATATATATATATATATATATAACTAAAAATAAATAATCCAACAGAACAAGATTTTTTTTTTTTTACCTATGGCTTTATTTGGAAAATTAATCCATATTTAAAACAGAACAAGAAAATTATAGGAAGAATGTAGGCAAAAAACAAACAGAAAACAAGCACTTAGGGCTCCACGCACCAAAGGAAAGATTCTGTAGTAGTGCCGGAACTAAACCAGAAATCGAGGTAACTGACTGGTCTCTTCATCAGGGAGCCTAACCAAATCAGTTACCCCAAAGGGAACTTTCTGAATAGGATGCAGGTATAACCAAAAAACATCTCAAGGCCCCGAGATTCCCATTGAAACAAATAGTCAAATGAAATGTAAGGACACGGACAACTTGCACTAAGAGCTCAACGCACCATAAAGGCAAGTTCACAGACAATCCTAATTCAAAGACAAAGCAAAGGTGCATACGTACCTTAAAACAGTAAGTGACGGTTATGGTAAAACAGCAGCCCATTTTTACCCTAGAAGATACGTCAATGTAGCAGAACCACAGCGCCACACCCCAATGAAGTTTAAAAAAAGTATGAAACAAAAACCCTATCCTAAACGTCTTTAAAATATACCCGAGTCTAAATGCCATTTTTTAAAAACTTTTAAATTGTCGAAATTTTTAGATAAATTGTTCTTACGTAGGTTTTCCTCGAAAATGCCACATGCCTCCAAAGAACCTTCAGCGTTATTACAAATGTTTTTTTTTTATTCTGTTAAGTTATGAGTGAAAAATATTATAATAAATTTTATAGTTCAGGTTGCTATGGAAATCGGTAAACGCAATAACCTAAAGTTAAAATCTAATCTTTTATCATATATCCCAGTTTTTAATACGCTATTTTGAATTTTAACTACTCGTTATTTTTAACTACTCGTTAAATTTAGGTTCGTACTACTCGTAACGAACCTAAATTTTGTAGGTACTATACGGAATTTAATGTTCGAAAAAAGGTAAGGGTATTTTAGGCTATTAATCTAAAACTTAAATTTTTTGCTAAATGCTAAAATTCTATTATCTTGGTAAAGTTAATTTTTGATAGGCATTGTTTAAGTTATACTTCCTAGAAATTAACTGCTTGAAATAATCCTTACTCATAAAACCAAAGATATATACATGAAATAAAATCATTCCACCTTCATTAACAAAACACCTATTCGAAATTTTCCCGTGTTGTTTCAGTTATGTATCACCCCTTAATCCAAATTCTGACCTAAAGATAACCAAATTAACCAACTAAATTATCCCCTACTACACGTGTAAAGAGTAAGTTGTTTTCAAAAACAGAGTGATGTAACCCTTCTCGAATGTTGGATGATATTCAACGAGATCACCTCATCTGATGCGAGAGGTCAGATGATCTCAGTTAACCAATTAAAAGTTTTGGCGCTCTGGCATTTTCGAGGTGAACAAGTGTTTTTCTGCGGCTTTTTGTGTTCTGCAGCTGTCTGGGTAACATGTCTTTTTAGCGCGCTGCGTTCCTTTTTCGATTCTTGTAGTACTCCGGGGGGCCGGAATGCTTGATTGTGAAAATATGCTATAACTGTGTATATCCGATGTATATCCGTCCAGTAAATGATCCAATAATAAAGACAACTTTATGATGATGGGATTACGTCTTATTCAGGCCATGACTTTGTTTTATGCGTGTCTCCCCGGTACACGACTACCCAGCAATTCAACGGTATCAATATAATGACTGTTATTACTTCTACACACACACACACACACACACATAATATATATATATATATATATATATATATATATATATATATATATATATAAATATATATATGTGTGTGTGTGTGTGTGTGTGTATGTATGTGTGTTAGTTAGTGTTATAAATATGTTAAAATGTATATGCAATATAAATTTTACATAAATGTGTATAGATTATAAATGTATAACCACGTATAGAAAAATTAAGGACATTAGTTGCGAAAATCAGCCATATTACCACTAAAGGATTAATATGAAGCTGTCATATATGGAACTCGATGGAAATACTTTCATAGCGAGGAACAAGTGCTGTTTTATGCTAAGGGAATATATACTGCAAAAATAGATTAAAGTAAAATCTAGTAGTATCTAGAGTTAAAGGTTATAAGTAGAAAGGTATTGTGAGTTGAATAGTACTATCTCATCTCTAACAGCGCTGATGTGATCCTCAAGGAGATAATTCTTCCTGAAAATGTCTAAATTTCTTTACTTGATACGAAAACATCACTTTTTTTCATCTTATCCGTATACTTCAAAGAACTTTTCAAATTTATTTGTGACAAAACTTTGATTTTAAGAATCATAAATAGTCTCATCATATAATTCTTTGATAAGTAAGTTCAGAAAATGCTTGGTAAAGACAGCATTTTATTTTCTGGAATTATATTATTCTCTTGTAAAATATGAATTTTGTCTCTTGTTTTTTATTCTATTTTTAAATGAAGTATTCCGTTAGAGGAATTAAACGAGATATTTTATGAGATAAGTTCTTGCGATAAGTTCTTACGATGGCTTCTCAATATAGCTTTCAACACCGAAAATACCGAAGCGTATTTTAAATGATTGCGACCCTCCAAGCAACCAATTTTCATATTTTACTCTAATACATATTAATTTCACAAACAGATTGCACCAAAAGCAGCATAAAACGGGAAAAGACTAATTAACACTAGAAAGACGGCTGCCGTCATTTTGACGGTTTCGGACATACTATTGAGCGCTATGTCTGTATTTATGTCCTCAAGCTTCTGAAATTTTATGACATTTTCTAATTTTACGCGAAATATGCACCCACATTTACAAAATTATATTCGATAATAAAGAGGGGGAGAAAATGTGTTGTATACTTACTAAGACTAAAGCCGCCAATTTGACGGCAGTCTATAAAACAGGCAGAAATATTTAAAATGATACCGGAAAAATGTTAGTTTCTTTTCGTCTCTTCCCTCATCTGCAAGTAACAGAAATAGCTTCTCTTCGGAAATATTGGTGGAGAAAAATAAGGACTGAACAAACCATGCATATATTTTTACGGATTAACCATACCAGGTTGTCAGCTTTGCATACCTGCATAAAAATACATCTAAATATATACTAATTTCTTATATATTAGTATGAAATAGTTCAAAATTTAAAGTATTTAACCATTTAAAAAACAAAACATTAATTTTTTTTAAATTCTTGAATTTATTTTTAACCTTCAAAATGACGGCGTTCAGTGCTTTTAGTAAGAAAAAAATTGCCGTCTTTCCAGTGTTAAACATGAACCTTACTTAAAACATCCTTCATCAGAAAATAGAGATTAAAAACGGCATGGCGCTCGTTTGTATTCTAAAGAATGGCAATATTACTTTGAAATGCTTAAGGAAACGTACCTCCAAAGTTTTAAATAATTGAGAAACGTCATTGTAGCATAAAACATAATGATTCGTTACAGATGTAAAGAAGTAACAAAAACAAAAACAAAAACAATTATTCACAAAGCGCTTTTCAACACATATTGCTAACATTCAGCAAACAATGAAGATGTACTGAAAGACTGTCCATCCGATTATACAGGCAGTATTCAAAAAGCGTAATGAGATTTTTTTTTTATATGTACCCACTCAATCATTACTGGAGTTCATTATATGCAAAATGAATATAATTAATGGCAGACAGCAATTATCAAAATGACAGCAGTTTCTGGAGTACAAAAACCAAGAACGAGCTAGTAAAAGAATAAATATATTATCTTCACGTCAATGAAAAGCAAATCATTATTTCTAAGAAGCACCATGAGTTATGATAAAATTAGTCTATGTGATGCGCTGGGTTCTAAGTAGATTATTGACTTAAGTTTGTGAGGCTGATCAATGACATGTATTATATTTCATTTCTTAGAGTAACCTCTAGGTGGTAGGTTTAATTCCTGTCTGACCCTAATTCGTTAAAAAAAATGAAATGTGCAGTGGAGTCCAATGTTAGAATATATATAGATAGAATATAGTTTTCTGATACTAACGACTGGTTAATTCTTTACAAGATGAATATTATTTAATATTGTGGAAGTTTATAACTATACTTTTGTGCCTTTAGATGGAAGATATTGGTATAGTGTTTGGTTAATATATTAAATTGCTAAGATGATCACTGTCACGGCACTCTACGTTAGAGGTTTGAATATCACCCTGGATGCCAAAAAAAATTAGATTCGACTCTTAATATAGTCATAACACTTTTCCTATGCGAAAAAGACTTCAACGAATAGATAATTTCGTTCCGGTTTATTTACAGAATCATTGATCCTATAGCGAATGAAAAACCCTAAACATTCATTACAAATTATCAAAAATAATCTCAATTCGCTTTTTTATGACATAGATTTTAGTATTTAATAAATAAAGTTTCTTTTTGCTAAAATATACTATTTTTTTTAAAAGTTTTTTTCCTAATTTCAATTGGTGAGATATTTTCTATTGCAGATTATATATTACACGGGTAATATAGGCTTCTTATTAATATGACGTAATTAGTTATTGGGATAAAACTTTTTGGTGGAGTGACCTACTGTTTTATCCAATATATCTGAAGTGACATTGCTGAAACTTAGTTAATTACGTTTACTTAAAAATGCAGATTAAAGAGGATTTTACTTATAAATCGCTGGAGAAGATATATTCTATTATATGACCCATGAAAAAAAAGTTTCGAATAATATATGTCCTAAAAAAATTTCACGTGATTTCGTAATTTTAGAGAAATTGCTGTAAAGTAGCTAAAATATACGAGAAAATAAAAAAAAAATTGTGTCGAAGGAGCTTGAAAAGTTAGTTTAAATGAACCAATTTTAGTGCATCTCTGAAAGATTGTTAAAATGTGGTTTAAATCATGCATGATGGATGTATAATGCCATTTTGACTTCTAATAAAGCCAATTTGCGCTTCTGTTCATCCTCACGGTATGTTTCTGATTCTTGTTCAATGAATGGAAGGTTAACTAATGTAACACATTCATACAAGTGCTTGTGCAATTTTAGTATAGTGTTTATCTAGTCCTAAAATCTTATACAATCATCCTTTTAGAGGTGCGATTTAAATTCACTTATTCATTAACCGTTTTAATTAAGTTTTAAAATGGATTTCAGGTTTGGATGATGAAAATGCATATGGTTATAACAGAATCAGTTTTTTTCTTGTAATGTTTAGATATATAAAAGAAAACATTGCGTTAAAATTTTGGTAACTAACAGTTCGTCAAGTAACAGCTGAAATTAATAGACACTTTGGAACTGTTTCAAATTAAAAAGAAATAATGTAAGTTGATTACATATAGAGAAAAAATTATGCAACTATCATCATGTTATTTTGCATACACAGCTGAATAATAAACCACTCTTTTTAATTAATTTACAGGCCTTTGTTTTGCAAATAAAATATTACAGTTTCAAATCATTAAGGGAGAGATGTATATAATACAAAACATTTATTTAATACTAACTTTCAAACAAAATATTTGAATTAAATTGTGTAGAGCTTTGATGACATGCTGTTAATATGAGATGTCCTTGTAATAAGATACGTTTAATGAAGCTACGAAATGAAAAGCGTTGTTTTTTTTACCAGTAGCATTAATCGTACAGAAAAAATCCTTTTTTTCTAATCAAGAACGTATCCCGTAATGTGGTTAAGCAATCTACCTTTACAAATGCAATTATTTTAGATCTGAAAGTAGTTTGAACAATTTTGCTGTTTTTTATTTTATTAGAATAAAACGTATTTCTTCTTTTTTTATCAAACTAAGTGATCAATTCGCCCTAATTCTTAGGAAAAAAGACAGCGTCAGTTCATTTGATACAAGTAGCATTGTTAAATTTAAGTCGGTTTAACACGTTGTATCGGGTCAGTATAATGAACAAAATGTGTACCTGAAATAATCTCTATATATAAAACAGTTCCGTGACTGACTGACTGACTAATTCCATACATTGACTGTTGTATTTAATTTGAATATTTTCTTCTACATTATTTTGTCTATAAAAATATCCGTTATGATTTTTTCATAAATATTGTTTTTTGTTTTTTTGGCATTAATTGCATACATTGACCGTTGTATTTAATTTGAAGGTACTCCGTAGCGAAGCACTGGTTTTCAGCTAGTCTATACATATAAAACAGTTCCGTAACTAACTGACTGACTGACAGGTAACGCCCAGACCAAACCGTTCGACCTAAAGGGCTGAAGTTTTGCATGACGGTTCTTTATATAGTGTAGGGGTGCTCTAAGAAAGATTTTTGAAAAATTCTTCTCAGATTTTTTAAATTAAATTTTTAAGCTGTTTTTGTAACTTTTTTTTAAAGTTTGTATTTCAAATAATAATCTGAGGGTTATAAAATTTATATCACGAGCAAGATTATAATAAATTTTTTTACAATGAAATATTTTTCGAATCCTTACCTTCATTTTCTGATTTTTGGGGAATTTTTAAAGATTAATTTTTAGAATTTAATTTATTAAATGCTGATCACATGGTTTCATTTCTTTTTATTATACTTTAAATTAATTTTGCATCACATGAATAACAATAAAATAACCTGACAAAAAAAACTAAAATACAGTAAATTATAAAATTTAACCACTAGACTAATTGAGATGGACCTTTTTTAAGAATTTAATTTAAATTGCGAAGTTTTATGGATATTAAACATACAAATTAATTGCATACATTGACTGTTGTATTTAATTTGAATATTTCCTTCTACATTATTATGTCTATAAAAATGTCCGTTACGATTTTTTTTATAAATATATTTTTTTTTGGTATTAAATGCATACTTTGACCGTTGTATTTAATTTGAATGTACTCCGTAGCGAAGCAGGAATATTCAGGTTTTTTTTTTATATTTGATTAAGTTATATTATTGTTTTTTGAGCTTATTGCTAAAGAATATTACTTGATAATCGAGTAATTTCAGTTAAGGTTAGATTTTAATACTTTTTCTGTAACAAAAATTATACTTATGTATGGATTCATTTCTGGTATAAAAGATAGAGATAAAAACCTATTCTGAACATAATTGTTACTGAGTACCTGTCATTATAAAGAGTAAAAACTTTTCGCTAAAATGCCTTGAAGTTACTTGTCCATTGTCTGTAATATTATAGTACACTGTAACACTGCAACAAAACAAATTTTTCAATAAAAAAATTTAACTATTTTAACGTATTGTTGAGAGACATCTATTTTCCCTATTCTGCACTTTGAAAAGAAATATAAAGTAATAAGTTCCAAAAATGAGTGAGAAATTTTTATCTCTTGAGAAATAAAATCGGAATGAAATTATAAATTGTCGTGGACAATCATATATCAGTTTGATGGGACAAAAAGTTTTAGAGCAACATTATACAAAACTCTGATAAGTAAGAAAGAGACAAAAATGAAATAATAGAAACAAGTTTCAGTCAGAAATTGCTGAAATTTAAAATTTCAGCCTTTTAGATTTTTGTTCTGTTAATCAAGAAATGGGATGAAAATGCAACACTATAAACTTTTATACTGCATGAAATTATGGATTTTCCTGCATTTATGACTTTGAAGAAAATATTTCTTGAATAAGGCAATATAAAACATTTTCCATTATTGCATAAAATTTTACGTGTGAATTAAACAACTATTTTTATGCTACAGTATAAATAAGAATACGTTATTATTTATTTATTAATTTTTTTTAGTCAACCCTTGACAAGTTTATACAGATATATCATGATAATACTTCAGAGGGAAATCATATGCACACAAATTTGATAACCAGGCATGAAAAATGACAATAAAAATTAGGTTGTTATGAGGACATACAGTTCACGACAACAGTCTTTAGATTAAAAGAAAGTTTCAATCGTAAAAAAAAATCAAAGTTACTAGAAAGCTAAAAATATTTATTCTAAAATCTTTTATAAAAAAAAATATTAATAAGCTGAACAACTACTCTTAAATGAAACATTTCCTAATATATGATATTAAGATTTAACTTTAATTTGTCATTCTTCAGAGAAACAATGAAACTTTACCACAAAAATATAAATATTAATTCTAAAAACTTCTATTATTCAAATATTAAATCATTAAACAACAATAGTCTTTCAATTAACAGAAAATCAAATGTTAATTACCTTTCATAAACCAAATGCTACAAAAATTTTACCTCTGTGAGATTCGTTGTTTTTTTATGTTGCATAACATCGTCGAACATAATTAATACATTTTTCCATTCCCTGCTCTAATTGCAACTGCACCCTGAGGCATGTAATACTTCAAAACAAGTTTTTGTTACGAAAATTAATCCACAAATATGTATGAAATAAGAATTAGGCTGCTAGAAAATTATTAGAACATCTGCATTCATTTTACTTTCTTCAGCTGTAAAAGTGTTATTTCAAACATAAATCAAGGAGCGAAAAATATATTAATTCTGTCGCATGCTATAGTGTATAGATGACAATAAATAAATATTGCAAATGTAATAATGTACTTTATCCATGAAAATCTGTTTTTTTAATTCTTCTTCTTTTTTGTATCTACGTTGAATGAATAAATTTTCGCAATCATTCTTTCCACTTATATTTTACACGAGGTGAAACTAATTATAAAACTCACCTCGGTGAACCTACAAAAGTACTCGCATAGTCTCAGTGTTTTTGCTCCTGTGATTTGTTTTCTTTTAAATTAATCTTCTTTTTTTATCTACTTGAAATGAATGACTTTGAAATTATTCTTTCCATTTATATTTTACACCTTGTGAAACTAATTATATAAAACTCAACCCGGTTAACCTACAACATTATTCGCAAAGTTTCAGTGTTTTTACTCGTGGGATTTTTTTATTTTTTATTTATTATCGTTTAAGTCACTAACGAATAAGTAAATTGGGACTTTCCTGAATGGGTGAAATCTTGAGAGATTGTGATAAATATAGCCAATGAGATTTGAAGAAAGAAAATTGAAAGGCGAGAGAGAGAGAAGGAGAAAGGAGACAAGAGAGAAGCGTAAGAGTTTTGTCGGGGCGAGCTTGCCCGATCCTACGTTCCTATTTGGAGGGGACCCGACTTCCGAGGCATAAGGACAACCGGTCGACATAGTTCCCGGACCTTACTCGTTGGATCCAAGAAAATATCGAGCACCGGATCCAGAATACAGCGGCTAGACTTCACCGAACTCCGGAGACCAAATACGGAAGGCATAAGGAAGAAGCAGTGACTTTCCTGTGAAGCAAGACCCCCCCGATTTCCAGACAACAGCGAGCTGAGATTCCAGGAAGTGAACGTGCGATTCAGAGGGAGAGAACCGCAACCCTGCTGTTTCGATGATTATCCTGCCCCTGCGAAATAGAGTGAGTAAAATACAATTTTTGATACGTTCAGTCCCTGGTCATTTAAAATTTAATGCTTGAGCGTGGAAAAGGAAAGTTAGGGTCATAGATAAATACTTGTGTATGAATAGTTTTTCCGTATGCTCCCTGCACCTCGTAAAGTAGTAGGTAAACGATTAAATGTAAGGATTGAGGATATGAACGTAGATGATTCTTTTTTTTATAAACTGTAAATAATATGTAAATTGTAAATAAACTATTAGTTTGTGTTAAAGAAAACTTGATTTCGTTAATGAGTTGATTTCCGTTATTTATGAAAAAAGATTGTTGGTTAAACTTTTATAATCTGTTCGTAGGCCAATCATGTCCAGAGTCTGGGGTGTTATTCAACCAAATATCTGAACACAACGCACCCAACTACCCTTTTAATAACATAATTAGTACTACCACAATTAAATACGAATTCACGCCCAAACCAAATAAAGTCAGGACAGACCTTATACGACAGTTAACCTACAACATTATTCGCAAAGTTTCAGTGTTTTTACTCGTGGGATTTTTTTATTTTTTTTTATTTTCAGAGTTTACCTTAATTCTTGAAGCCAGCTTCAATTATTTATTTGATAGACTCGTATGAACAATGTATTTTTTGTGATGAGTTCATTTTGTATTTTTCTTGCCCATTATTTTATCGCAGGAATGTTTCTTTTGTTAAATCAACTGAAAATCATTGGGCTTTGTTTCATCAACTCATGCTGTGGCTCCTGATGAAGATCTAAGGATAAAGAAAACTTCACTTAACTGCCCAGTGACAAAGTAGTTAAGGCATCATCCTGATCCTCCTAGGACATGTTCGAATACTGGGTTACGCTAGGTTTTGTTTAGAGCACTACGGTCATTTTTTTGCTACACAAGGGCTAAATAGGCCGGGGCCTACTGCTTAAAGCCGATTCTGAACGGCTAAAAACGCCCATGCAAAGAGTGGAATTCGAACCCACAGACTCTGGTACCGAAAGCGAGCGCCCTGGCCATTCGGTCATCGTCCGGTTACCGGGTTAGGCATAGATGTAATGCTGGGGTAAAAGTCATGAGTCCGCCTGCAAGGAACCCCCTTTAAAAAGAGGAGCTGCGATCAACAGACCATCGCCGGGGGGTACTGTATGTTAAAAAGAATATTTTTATGTTTGTGTTTGCGTCTACTTCCTGTCATTTCTTCATATTGTCGCGTAGATGGTAGTCGTATGGATTGAACACACACGTAGAGGGAATACAACGCTGTTTATTAGCACACAACACTTAGCTGATAGAACTCAGAACTGAACTCACAGGTTGAGCTACTTGCTCTTTTATCCATCAACAGAATATTCTGGAACGCCGTTCCAGGAAATTAAAGAATGTTCTAGCAACTTCTAGAACTAACAGAAATAGAATTAGAATTAAATTAAATTAATGTAGAGCTTCGAACCGGGGACCTCTTGCTCAGCAGTCCGGTGCGTTGACCATTCAGCAACAGAGTCTTTGACGGGAAAGGCTTTAAGCGGCAATATGAACATCGGACTGGAATTTCGTAGTGAAAAGCTCACGGACATTAGGATCAACAATAATATGTAGTTGTCTTAGGGTCAAAATCGGATGATTCACATATGTATGTGAATAAAAGATTGAAAATAACACTTCCTTGCATCGCTGTGTTAATTTACTTAGTCGAACACCGGCCAAAAGGTATGGAGATGCGTCATCGATTCTCCTCCCTGCCACATAGACATTACATGTCTAATGAGTAGTTAACATTCGTGTTTCGATATGGGTTATTATTTAATAACCTCAGGATGGCTATGTAAAGTTATTCCTTTTTTATATGGGTGATTGTCAGGTTAAACCACTTCTTTTGAAAAGTGTTGCTATAATAACCAAGACTGAACTAACTATAATGCTTCTAAATTGTTTTTTATCGTTTCTCGCATGTTTGCAACCAGTAAATTCCCAGAAGAAGCTTAATGGGGTCATACATGCACTGCTTACCCAGAAAATCTCACGGCTCAACCACATAGCTGTATCACACTGGTAGAGAAAATAATTCGACCAACCCTGTATATGGTTAAACTCTGAGAATTAGTGTACTAGTTGTGAATGACGCCTAATGCTCCGAGCCTGTTAAATACTGAAAAATTGTTCACAGAACTATCTTTAAGTACTAACTTAACAGGACATCGCAATTAACTCTTTGCAAGAGGAAGTCAACTGTTTTGACTTCACACTGAAATATTACCATCTATACTGGTAAAGAAGGTAATTTTCCTTTCAACGTCCTGCATGTTAATAACGTATCAGCTTCTCCTACTCCATAGCTTTTGTTTATCTGTATAATAGTCGATATCACGGAATTTTACTTTTTATATAGTCTTCTACTGCCTCAAGAAAGTGTGACTTTTCTCGACGTTTTATAAATCGCTAATTAAATATCGCAATGCTGGAATAAGTATGAATTTGTTCTATGTATGTTGTAAACTAACTCAAATAATTTCAATTTCCTTGACGAATGTATTCACAATTATGAACACTTTAATTTAGCCATTTCATCGTCCTACAGGTTAATAACGTATCAGCTTCTCCTACTTCAGAGCTTTTGTTTATCTGTATAATAGACGATATAACGGAATTTTACTTTTTATATTGCCTTCTACTGCCCCGAGAAAGTGTGAATTTTCTCGACGTTTTATAAATCGCTAATTAAATATCGCAATGACGGAATCAGTATGACTTTGTCCTATGTGTATTCTAATCTAGCTGAAATAATTTCAATTTCCTTTACGAATGTGTCCACAATTATGAACACTTTATTTTGCCCTCTCAAACTCAACCTGAATTCCGAACCGTTCCACGATTTTATTTTTGTTACCTAGAGACAAATCCCTTTTCCTTTCCCCCAAAAAACTTATTTTACAAACGTTTTATTCCGTTCCAGTGAAAAGTAGTCCCGACAACCGCGGGTGTAATGGGATGCAATTCCTATCGACTGACGCCTATCGATAAAACGTCAGGTGGGGGGATAATAGTCGAAAATGCAGACTTCAGCGAAGATTTGCTTTGCCAGTGAAATTTTATTTGCATTTTTAAATAGGAGGCCTCTGTGGCACAGCGATTTTCAGTGACTCATTCTCGGAGAATCGATGGTGCAAAGCTGAATTCTCTTTTTAAACATTTTTGCCGGTGGAAAAAGCAAAGTCAAAACTTCTTTTACAAAGTTTATTGCTACTCTTCTTTTCTATCGGAGAACTCTGGGAAAAAAATGAGTTTTTTTCTACAGAAATTTCTATACAATTAGCACTGCAAAATAATTATATTTTCTGCTTTATCACTAGTGATACGTTATTTTCGTATTTGTGAAATAGATGCGAATAAATGTGAAATTTGTCGATATGAGCGAATAAATGTGAAAAATATTTTTTTACTACTTTTCGGTCGAAAACTCGGTGATAAACGGCTTTTTAAGCGAAATTAGGTAATAACAGTAACAATTTATTAACATAATTGCTTAACTAAGAGCATCCACGGTCTTTATCTCACCCTCGAAATTTTCTTATTGCTAAAGACTTAAGGAAGATAATGTAGAGACTACTACGATGTTAGCTTTTAACTAAGAATTTTGATACTTACCTAATCAAGTAAGTAAACTTATGATTTTCTTTAATAAATACGAAATTTTTGAGTTTATAATTTTTGTTTTATTTTTTGTGAATAAATGCGAAATTTTATATATTGTAATTTTTTTTGTTGCGAAATTTCGATATTTTTATGCGAAATTTACGTACCCCTATTTATCACATTTTGGACGGTGTACTGTGACTTCGGTCTTGCCTCAGTTTCAGAACGTTTTTGGAAAATATGTCAAATATGCATGCACCTATTCGAAACAATGTGAATATTTCATTATCTGAAATCTTTCATTAAAAATTAGTCAGTAGAGTTGTATGAGCCAAATGTCATACGTGGAACTTGTCCCAAATTCGTTGATTAAAATGGACTGCAAACTAATAAATCGTATCGAAACTATTGTCGACTATACGACATACGAATTGATATAATACTAATTTTATCAACTTACACATTTCTTCATTACTGATGTATGAACCAGAGTCATACAGGAAACATCGACCATACGATGTGCGAGTGCATGATTAACTGACTTGTTCTAAATATAGGGGGCGCTCAAGGGCGCGTTTGGCGATTGCCAACATATCCATTGGCGCCAACAATACTTATTGATAGTGTTAGTGGTGTAATTTAGTGATGTTGTAGCAAAAACATATTCCACTATGGAGAGGTACATAGCAGAATTAATAAATATATTGCGTTTCGCTGCTTCTGTCATGTGCAGTGACACTACGACTAGTTGCTCAATGCTGAAAAAAAATTCCCTTCTCGTCACTCACCCACTATACATTAATTAAATAATACTGAATACCTTATTAAGACAGTTTGGAGTGAAATGCGCATCTATTTTTAAGGCATAATAATATTTTTGCCTCATTTATTAATATTTAAATTGATAATAATAATATTAATGCAAAATAAATGTGTACATTAAATAAATAATGCTGAATATCTTACTAAGACAATTTGGAGGAAATAACGCCAGAATTATATGCGGGATTTACGCATATATTTTTAAGGCATATTAATAATAATTTTTGCCTTATTTATTAATATTTAAATAGATAATAATAGTAATAATAATGCAAAATAAATGTTCAAATTAATAAAAAATATTTATTTCAAACCGACATCTTCATTGAATGTTATCAAGATCAGTGTAGAAAACTTTATTCATGGGATCGGGGATGAAAGATTCTCAAAAACAGTATATTTCATCTTCTTGGCTTAAAATATACAATACAAATTTTAGAACCAAGCAACAAAACAGCAACAAAAGTGCATGTCTCTGCAATGATCATATTGCGAGATGTAGCAATTTTATTTTGCACAGTATACGTGCCCTGCTATACAGGAGTGCTTAAAATCTCAGAATGGAAGTTTTCGTTATTTGCCATCTCTGAAAAGATGTCTCCGGAAATCCTTGAAAGATATCTCTATGGAATGTTTGGAAAATTTCCTTTGTCCTACTTCCATTTGAATGTCTGCAGAAGTTTTAATTTAAAGTAGAAATTTTGAGAATGTTTTACCTGAAGCAAAAATTACTTTTTGAAAAATGCATTTTTGCACTTTGAAGTATTTAAAAATATTACAAATATATGCTTATCGGGGAAAAATTAATTTTAAATATTGCTTGCGAAAAAAAATATGCAAATAAAGCCATTGACTCTGCAGCTATATCAAAAACAGCTATATCAAAGTTTTAATATTTTTTTCAAAGACCATTTCCAAACACTTAAAGTATCGCTTCGTGCAAAATTATCTTTATATAAAGATTATAAAAAATCATTAGAAAATGCTTAAAATTAAAGAAAAATAATAAAACAATATTGTTGGGAACCCTTTTAATGATTTCATCTCTTAGAAATTATTTGAAAAAGTATTCGTGTACTACACTGCTATCAAATGATCTCCCAACTCGATCTTCAGAGTCTCTATTATCGTTAGGGGTACGTAAATTTTGCATAAAAAATATCGAAATTTCGCAAAAAAAAATCACAATATATAAAATTTTGCATTCATTTGCAAAAAACTCTCTCTGTCTCTGTCTATCTATCTATCTATCTATCTATCTATCTATATATATATATATATATATATATATATATATATATATATATATATATATATATATATATATATATATATATATATATATATATATATATATATATATAAATTAAAAAATTTCGCATTTATTAAAAAATCACAATTTTACGTACTTGGTTAGGCAAGTATCAAAATTTTTAGTTGAAATCTAACATTGTAGTAGTATCCAAATTTTCTTCATTAAGTCTTTAGCAATAAGTAATAAGCAAATTTCGAGACATATATCAGTAAAAGATCATGGATGGTCTTAGATAAGCAATTATGTTCATAAATTATTACTATTATTAGCTAATTTCACTTAAAAAACCGTTAATCCCAGAGTTTTCACCGAAAAGTTGTAGAAAAATTAATTTTCGTATTTATTCGGTCAGATCGGGAAATTTCACATTTATTCGCATCTATTTCGTAAATACGAAAATTACGTATCCCTAATTATCATATACAACGTAACGAGTAGTTATTTTTCTCGGCAAGTGGCAAAACTTGGGATTTCTGACTGATGCTGCATACTGATTTAAAGAAACACAGTTTGAGTGGGCCGCTGTAGATAATTATTCATGTCGCAAAAGGCATTTTTTCTCTCTCATACCCAGACTGTATTCATTATTGAGGAGAACTTCGGTTACTAGCGTGTTCCAAGGAAGAAGGTGGTCATTTGGAAGGCATGCTGTAACCTATTAAACCTCGAACACTTTTCTTGAAAATTGTGATTTAACAGTACATCAATGCATATAAACAACAGAGATTTTTTTTTTCTGTGGGGGTTGCATGACTTTTCCATCGCACTGTATATTTACCAATGGGTGCCAATAACAATAATCGAAGAAGATCCGAATTAGTACTGAATTCAATGTTTTTTTCCCCTTTACTCAAAGGAGATGATCAATCTTATGGCATGATATTCAGTGGACACTCAACTATTCGAGGAAATATCTTTAACACTAGAAAGACGGGATTTTTTTTTCTTACTAAAAAGACTGGACGACGCCATTTTGACGTTTGGAAATAAAATCAAAAATATAAAATATTTAATGTTTTTTTTAAATATGGTTAAATAATTTGAATTTCGAACTATTTCATACCAATATATAATAAATTAGTATATATTTAGATATATTTTACGCACGTATGCTGAGTTGACAACCTGGTATGGTTTACCCGTAAAAATATATGCTTGGTTCGTGCAGTTCTTATTTTTCAACACTAATATTTTCGAAGAGCCAATATTTCTGTTATTTTCAAAAGGGGGAAGGCACGAAAAGTAACTATAATTTTTCTGGTATTATTTTAAATATTTCTGCCTGTTTTCTATATTGCGATCAAATTGATGGTTTTCAGACTTAGTAGGTATACAACATATTTTCTCTCCCTCTTTACTATCGAATATAATTTTGTAAATGTGTGTACATATTTCGCGTAAAATTATAAAAAGTCATACAATTTCAGAATTCTGAGGACATAAATGCAGACATAGCGCTCAAACCGTCAAATTGACGCAGCCGTCTTTCTAGTGTTAAAAAATTAAATTAGGTCAACTTATATTTTATACCTACGTAAGTACAAACGACTGTTTTGAAAATAGATATTTACTATACAAAGTTTCAAGCAATGAGAGATTAATGTTCATTTTTAGCTTGATGTCATTATTAATGGGGATTTTTCATTGATTATTGAGGAAGAAAGAGCTTTATTTTCCGAAACCACAGTTTAAAAGAGGAAAAAACAGTTTGTTTGAAGGCTAATCATGTGAAAAGAAATTGCCAAGTTTCAAGTAATGTAACAAAAAAAAAATTATAAAGGAACTTCCATCACGGAAGAACGAAAACTGGATTTTTCAGAAAACGTATTCTAAAGTTGTGACATACATTTTTTACAATGAATTAATTATTTGAGCGTCTTAAAGTTCTTCACATTTATAAGTCATATCTTCTTTGTTTCCATCTCTAGTTAATTTTTTATTTTCCTTTTTGAAGTAAAGTTATCTTTCCGAAATACTTCCGGCCATTTGAATGTAAACTCCAATTACGTTTTCGTCAGGTATTCACAGTAAAAAAAATACAACTTCTAAGATATTTTTCACACAGTAAAAAATAATGCATAATTTTTAAGGTAATGAATATGAATATAAAATGAGCGAATAAAGAAATGTATATTTTTCTTCAAAACCGTTTCAACGTTAGTGGATTCCTTGTAACACCTATCTGCCCGGGACGAGGGTCGTATTTAGATATATATATATATATATATATATATATATATATATATATATATATATATATATATATATGGTTCCCGGTATGAAAGGCTTAAGTCAGAATCAGTGATTTAAATATACCAAGTTATTGGCTTTTATTCCAATTGCAGAACAATAATTTCGACTTGAGTCTTTTGTACAAAGAAATGTACTTTTGTATACAAAATTGATAGACTTAAGCCTTTTATTCAAGTCAAAGTAAGTTTTTTTTTAGTAAGATAGTTTTTTTTCAAATATCTAAAAATCCCTTGTTTTGACTTAAGCCCTTTATACCGGGCACTATATATATACTGGGTGGGCAAAAAATCCGTAAAAACTTTAAAAATTCATGAAAACCGGAAAAATAACCAAAATAAAAAAAAACGTTTGCAGGGTTAGCATTGGTAGGTTAAGGGATTTTTTTTAAGACAGGAAAAAAAAATAACTAAACAAAATGCTGACAGGCGGTGCTGACGTACACAAGTCAACGGGTGTATCTATCTTGTCCATCCAATCTTTTGGTAACTGAAAGATGTGATCCGCCGAGAAGTGTCATGTATACATTCGGACTTGCTGGACTCTGCCGTTGCTGGATTTGTGACTCGCCTGCAATGTATTATCCCCTGTGTTGGGAGTCATGTGGAACACTTATTGCTGTAATAAACGATTTAGAAGCAATCTTTTCGTTATTTGCGTATCTTTTTTTTTTACTTGTTTACGTCAGCGCGACCTGTCGGCTTTTTTTTTGAGAATTTATTTCCTGTCTTAAAAAAAAACCCGTGACCCAGCGATGCTAACCCTGCAAATGTTTTTTTTTATTTTTATTTTGGATATTTTCCCCTGTTTTTATCAATTTTTAAAGTTTTTACGGACTTTTTGCCCACTCGGTATATATATATATATATATATATATATACACTGCTAAAAAAAATTAGGGGAGCAAGCAAAGAAGTTAAGAAAACCGTGCGAGACAGCCACGTATTGGCATAAAATGGATAGTACACGCGTATCAATGCGCAATACAGAAAAAAAGACGTCAAAAAATTTGTAATTAAGCTTTAATTCTTTCAAAATATGGAAAAAACATGAAAAGATGATTGAGGGCAACAATTTGGTTACATGTAAACGATAAAAAAAGTATTGTTTAGAAATGATGCAAGATTTTTAATATGGCGTGTGGTCTCCTCGAACAGCTAAGACTGCTGCACACCTGTTTTCCATGAATGCGATGATGTTATCGATAAGACTTTGGGGAATACTGTTCCACTCCTCAAGAAGTGCAATCTCTAAGTCTCGGAGAGTAAAAGGAGGCCTTGGTCACGAAGCAATGCGTCGTCCGAGCATGTCCCAAACATGCTCGATTGGATTCAGGTCAGGAGAGCACGCTGGCCATTCCATACGCTGTATTGTTTCAGCTTCAAGCATGTTCTCCACAAGACGAGCTGTATGCGGTCTGGCATTATCTTGCTGGAAAACAAAGGAATCTCCAATGGCTGCAGCGTAAGGTATGACATGAGGTCTCAGTATCTCGTCTGCATACCTTCGGGCCGTCAAAGTACCATTCCGAATGTTATGCAGGTCCGTGCGTCCACCTATGCTGATTCCACCCCATACCGTAAAACCAGATCGTCTGTATTGTGACCTTTCACGAATGAATGTGGTTTTATTTCGAGTGCCCCTTTCCCTCCATACCAAAACACGTCGAGTGTCACACTCGAGACTGAATCGGGACTCGTCTGTAAACAGCACTTATCTCCAATCATGTTGCTCCCAATCTCGATGTTCAGCAGCCCATCTTCTTCGGGCCGCACGGTGGCGTGAGGTCAACAGAATGCAGACCATTCGCCTACTTGCATAGAGACCTCCCTGATGAAGCCTAGATGATTTTTAGAGTCTATTGGGGAGGCACTTACTATAGCTGATGTAAGCAGCGATGATTGGTGGCATCGACGACAGGGACCCAGAGTCATCTCAAGTATAAGAACATCTTAGTGGGATATTGGCACTTCTCGAAGACTCTGAGGGAGACGAGAGTCTCTATCATCTAACTTTGAGGAACCAAGTCTGAGAGCGATCTGCTTCATCTCCAATTCCTTTCGTCCTTGGCGGAGTTGTTGTCCGTTTACAGGGGGCCATTCTACCCGCCCCTCATTTTCATTGGGCAGTGGGCTGTTTTTCTTTCAGTGGTTCCTGTCCCAATTGGTTCTTTATTAAACAGCCACTGTCGCCTCTGTTCACAGTCTACGATGTAACTCCCCCACCATAATTTTATTTTGCAAAACAACTTGCACCCTTCTCATCTGACGTTTTTACTGTGGACCATAAAATAACGACCATCCATCTTGTAAAATTTAGACTTTAGATCGCTATCACTGGCCACACCGACAGCTATTCTTCTATTATCCATTGGTTTACAAGCTTCTATTTACCCCTGCCTCTGCAGCCTTTATAATAGATTCGTTATTGGCCACACACCGTGGGGAATTATACCATTCCACTTCTACACTTTATATATTCATTGCCAACGATGCTGACTTCTCTGTGTTAGCAATGTAATCGCAGACGATCTCAGTTCTTTCCCTTCTTCCTGATTTATTATGCTATCAACGATTTCTGTTGGATGTCTTATTAAATGCGACTATTGACTCTTTCTGTATTCTGTATAAGTGTGTAAATACATGTGATGTTCTTTTTCAGACCGTCTGTGTCAGTCTGTGTCTATCAGTGTTGCAGCCTGTATGTGTTTCACCGACTATTAATAAATATCTAATTTCCCCGTCCATGGAATGCTTGTATCTCAACTACACTTGTATCTTAACGCAGTTGCCTCTTTTATTCTAACATCTCCAATGGTTAGGGACTAATGTACATAACGACCCCCAGCCAACGTCGAGGATCGAACTAATCTCAAGAAACCTCCCGGCCAGTTGTCTCCCCACTGAACTAACTTGATCATGAGATTAAATGTTATTTCGAATGACTTTCCCTCTCAACCTTTGAATATTCAGTAAATTATATATTATTTCGAGATTTATGTATCAATTAATATCGCCCTCCCACATAAATTTAGGTCTAATTAGTCCTCGGGAAGAGAATATTAAACCGTTGCACCCTCACACAACCAACCCACATAAATTTATCACATCCCCCTCCCCCCCCCCCAATCTAGTCATCACATGTGCTTCCGTTTCTCCTGGTCCCATGAAAAGTTAAGTACCATCGCATCGTCTATTCTATTTAGGTGAACTATTAATTGGCCCATAGAATCATTAAGGGGTGTGAAACAAAAGCTGTTTTTCAGTAAATTACCATCCTATCATTTATTTAACTTTCAAAAAAATTAACAAAATATTTCTTAATACGTTTAAAAATGCGTCAAAATAGAGTTCAGTATGACTTACATGTTTTAACAGAACACACAAAATATTTTATTTATATAAACTATTTAAATTATATTACCTTATAATAGTAATGTTTTAAAATCTAAATAGCAATATTTTTTAAAAAATAATACTTTTTTAAGTTTATTTTAAATACATTTATAAATTACTCAATTTTATTTTATTTTTCATTTGTTTGGATTATTTTTAGTTATTTTTTCTTACGCTTATTCATCCTACGCCAATTTCATATTTGACACTTCCATTACAGTTTAACTTCTGCATTTTGGCCCACCACTTTAAATAATTGTTTAAATATGAAAAACGCTTTACCCATTTGATGCAGTATTTTCAGTTACGCTTTTACTCAGCTCCACTTCCGCAGCTGACTCCTTGTGTACTGTTTCAATAGCTCAGTCACCAACGATAACGTGTTTTTGACTCTTTGTTCAGACTTTCCTTGTGTACTTAGGTTGGATTTTCGTCAAAATTTTTAAATTTTTAAAAAAACGTTCATTCAGCACAGTGTCTCGCCACAGTTATATAACTTATAATATATCCTCAGAAACCATGTATTTTGGTTTCACTTGCTCACGTGGTGGCTACTGGAGACTATATATGTGTAAATGAGAAACATTTTTAGTTGTCAAAATGGATAAGGCGCACCAAAGAGGCGGAATTTAAAGCAGTTTTATTTTTTTAGAGTTGTTACTCATCGACAATGTTTAGGCTGTTGCCTACTAACACAATTGCATTCGGTCACCTTAGTATTAACCCATGGGGAAAACGTGTGTACTATTTACGGCTACATAAGTGTTGATAATCCAATAAAAATGGTATTTTCAGATGACCTTAATTTTTCTGCCCCTCGCAACAAGATTCATCTTTTATTTTATAAATTTCGACCACCAAAGGAATTTATGAGCGTTTAAAGCACACTTCTCAAGGTGTAAAATTTCGTTCTTCACTGCGGAGGTTTTTTTTTTTTTTTTTTTGGTTAAATCTCGAAATCCAAGTCGGCAATCCTTGGATAAATATTCTCTATTGGTTAACATTGAGTTTAGAGAATCCAATTGGGTTAGTACACAGAATCCTTACGCCCGTTCGCTAATGATTCAATAATACATAATTAGGGATACATAATTTTCGTATTTACGAAATAGATGCAAACAATAGCGAAATTTGCTGATAAGAGCGAATAAGTGCGAAAAAATTTTTTTTACTACTTTTCGACAAAAATTCAGTGATAAAAGACATTTTAGGTGAAATTAGGTAATAATAGTAATAATTATTAACATAACTGCTTAACTAAGACCATCCGCGGTCTTTAACGGAAATCCCACTCTGCTTCTGATTGGCTCCGAAATTGACCCGGGCAGTTTTCAGTACCCGAGTCGAATCTAAAAATCAAACTGCAAAACTCAACCATTGAGTTTTGTGGAACAATTTAGGAAATTTAAGAATGTCTCTTGAGCGCCAAAGTTAAGGGTATTTCAGCTACTTACAGTTGTCAACCAAGATATTCCTGTTGATGTTTTACGGATTTTAATTGCAACGAAATGCTGCTACCTTAATTTTTCGAAGACAGCTATACAAAGCCTCTATAGTCCCGTTAACAGAGTAGATGCTGAGATATTTTAGCATGTACAACACAGTAATTATTGACAGAAGGCTAATACTTATGGAACAAAATCTGGAGAGTACTTCAATGCTAGCTTTTAACTAAGAATATTGATAGTGCCAAGTAAGTAAAATTGTAATTTTTTTTTAAGAAATGCGAAAATTTTGAATTTATACTTTTTTTTGCGAATAAATGCGAAATTTTATGTATCGTATATTTTTGTTGCGGAATTTTGATATTTTTTATACGAAACTTAATTATTCCTACACATAATAAACAAACACAAACACAAACAAACTCACACACACACACACATATATATATATATATATATATATATATATATGTACAGTGCTCGATTTATAGAAATTGAGGTGCCGGAACTGTAACATTCCGGCTAGTGTGGGGGGTATTTCGAATTATTTATATATATATATATATATATATATATATATATATATATATATATATATATATATATTAGGGTTTTCGATTTTGAGCAACTTTTTTAAAACCCGGGTTTCGGGTTTGAAGGGTTTTTTAATTTAAAACCCGGGTTTTCCCGGATTTATTTGGTTGGTTCCAGGGAATCTAGCAAAAAACTATAATAAATAATTTAGTAGAAGCATTTAATTTATTTCAGAATTTGAAATATAAAAAGTAACAGTAAATAAATTTAATGTTGATAAACATATACATATATATATAACATAAATAAAAGTGGTATAAATATCTCATTTTTTATAAAACTGCCTTACAACCATCATTGCACTCAACGTATCATTGAGTCGGCTTCTAAGTTTATTAGCAAAGAGACCTAGCATTTCAGGTCGGCTTTTTGTTGCCCGAAACAACTCAATTTCTTTTCTTATGATATATGGACCAGATTTTGATTTTTTGTGATTTCCCTTATTATCATCCTTCTGCAGAAACATACTAAGCTCATCAGATAGGGACATTTATTTAGTACAAGCACCAATACTCGTAGCATGATCTTCAATTCCATCTTTAACTCCCACCTCAACTGCTACTTCTGTTTCACACTCTGACCCATTGTCATTTACATTGAATAAACGTTTTATTGAGGTTGTTGCCAGATCAAATATTTTGTTTTTAAAGATTTTACTACCAAACTCATCATATGATTGGGATTGGTTCCAAATTGAGGAATATAATTGGTATTCTGCTGTATTAGATAAATAACTAATTCCCCGGATTTACATTAACAATTCCCCGGGTTTAGGGTTCGGAAAATCTTTGAAAAACCCTGGTCATAAACCCTAATATATATATATATATATATATATAATAGGCCAGGTCACTAATAACAAAGTAATATTTCATTAAATAGGGGAAAGTAGGGTAAGATGACGAAGCGATTAAGATGACGAACTCGGTATTTCGCCTACGCAATCATAGATAGCAGCATCTCTCCAGGAAATTCTTAAGACTATAGTATTGGGTTATGACGCCCACTACAAGTAATATAAGTTGAGATCGTTTTGTACGTAGTGGCGGCTCAAATGTATTTATTTAACCTGTGTTTGTAAATTTTGGACTTCACAGCGCAAAGAATCACCCGATTACGGTAAGTTATTTTTTCTCCTCCATTTATCTGTCTCAAAATACAACTCATAACGTTAAAAATCATGTATTTTATAGTTTATTTACGATAAGCTTGGATACTGATAAACAAGTTGAAATCGAAAATGGCGTTGTGGGGTAAGATGACGAGGAGTCTACCTTAGAATTAGTACTGTCTAGATTGCTGTGAACGGATTCAGAGCTACCGGCATTGAGCCTCTAGACAGCAATATTTTCACAGACGAAGATTTTCACGCTTCATACACCACTGATGTTGTTGAAAACAACCAGTTAGACCTTGTTGAAAACAACCAGTTAGATTATCCTACCATTTGTCAGCAGCACATTTCATCGGCCTTTCCTCCTGGACGTACCATTTCATCAACCCTATCTCCACAGCCATCAACTTTATAGAGAATCTATGCTCACTTCTACCCAGACTTGGGTGTATATAATTTGAAGTGGCACTCTATTTGAATTATATACAAACACAGTTTATACATGAAATAATGTTTATTGAATTCGCTGCACATATAATTGGCTTTTACAGCAATAAGCATGCGTACTACTTGTACGGAATGTAAATACAGCTTTCAAGAACAATATAATTTTATACTCACGAACAGTAAGTCAAACCAGCAGTACTGCCATGTAAAACTCCTGGCCCGCTAAGGACTAGAGCAGGATAACACCTTTTTCAACCTTAACAACAACTCCCTCTTTTCATTAATCTTATTAATGACGCTGCGAGGTATTTATACTAAGCGCGTATGCCCAAAATTAGCATATCTGAAGCAGCTTCTTTAATTCACTCAAAAGTTCGATTCTTGTGAATCGAATCTTGTGTATACCTTACAACTTCCTCAGCTCTTCCTCCACTTCCGATGGCCAGCAAGAAAACAACCAGGAAAACAAGGAAGAAACTGCCTTCTTACCACATTTCTGGATCTCCTGTAACTGGTCATCTGATGAGTCATCACAAGAAGAAGTTCCATATGTGGAGGACGACGACTATGATACTGAAACATTATTGGAAAAAGACTGCATTATTTGCGGGGAGGAGGGAAAGGACGAATTATCGTATCAGTGCTTCAGGTGCATATCTTGGGCACATGCTCAGTGTTCCGGCTGGGATGATAATGAAGCGAAAGGCAGACCCTGGAAATGCGATTTTTGTATATGAACTTTATATCCTATGTTTTTTTCTTAATTTTTGTATCTAATTCTTTAAGTTTTTGTTTCATTATGGGTAATCTGTCATTGTATTTTTAGTGTTATCTGTGCCCATTTTCACTAAGTACCTAAGTGAAATTGTTTATCTGCATTTTTGAAAATAAACCTTTATATCCTGAATTATATTGTTATTGATTCGTCATTTTACCCACCGCCCTTAGTCATCTTACCCCACCTAATGGGTAAGATGACGAAAATTACTTTCTTGGGGGGAAGGGAATATTTTGCTATCTTCATAGAGGAGATGGAATAGTTTAAATTTTTTTTATAAAACATAAAGGTTGAAAGAAGTCTTTCTGTAAATTTGAGGTTTTTAAACCACTTATTGGATTCAGGAAAAATATTTGAAGCCTGAATGTATATGTATGAAAAACATTTGAAAAATGTTCGTCATCTTACCCCACCTTCTCCTAAATGTTTTTAACTGTAGTAATTTTTTTTATAAAGAGAGGTACCGGAACAGCCCTGTATATATATATATATATATATATATATATATATATATATATATATATATATATATATATATATATATATATATATATATATATGTGTGTGTGTGTGTGTGTGAATAATACCCCTTTACTCCCGGCTAAATTCCATCTCTCTTTCCCTCCCCTCTAGGCCACACATATGTGCTTCCGCTTTTCCCTATCACGCCATAAATAACAAGGACAACCATCTTAACGACATCATCTGGACGATCCATCTACAGTCTCTTCCTTGTCAGATTAAACGCAAATCTCCGTTCTACATCCTCCCAATAATTTATAACCGACCCCCTGACGCTAACCCCACAGGAACGCGAGAAACACCTGCTCCAGCCCCTCGTTTAACGACGGGGGCGTGATGGAGAGCACTCCCTGCAAACGTGTCGCAAATTTCCCCTGAGAAAAGGGGAGACGTTTTTCACCTCCCACCGGGTATTTTTTTCCCTTTAGATGTTCCTTCAAACTTTTGCGCCGTTTACTACAATCAGGAAATTTTCCGGACCCTATAGAAAACGGGGGTAGATGTACGTATACCGGCGAGTAAACTCACAAGCGCAAACCTATTTGAATATTCATAGGCTTGCCCACAACCGTTTTTTCCTTCTTTTTTTTTTGTGTGTGTGCCCCCACTTCTTTCTCGCCGTAATAAATTTTTGCGGGAATAACTGGGGTGTAAGTAATTAGCGTGATTATTAAGTTATAGCGCCAGCGGGATGTTATTTTCCGTGAATTTGTCATGGCTTGTTGATTTTTTTATCCTTTCTGACAGCGGGTTTGCAAGGGATGTAGGAAAACAAGAAATGCGGAATTTTTTTTTTTTATGCTTCAATGTATTTTTTCCCCACACCATACCTGTAAGCTACGAGTCAGTGAGTTTTCGGGGTGGATTGAATAGAATCGAACCTCGGAATAAACGTTGTATTAGAGATAGTCGTTATGAAAATAGCAAGACACCTGTTTAAATTCTTTTTAAAGTCGCAGTCAGAAGTCAAAGCAATGCGTTGCCCCCGAAAAGAGAATTTTTTCGGTTAAAATTTTTGCTGCGAAACACATAAGTCAATGATTTTTTTTGGAGCCTGTTTTCTTTACAGAATTTGGTTCTTTTGTGCTTTTATTGCTCTGAATTCTTCAGCTGTCTGTATATCAGAGAAGATTTCTAAAAAGAATTAGAATCCTGACTTCACATTTTCAACATCTATTTAATACCGAAAGACTAATTTTTTTAAAAACTTGTAGTTCATTACAATGAAAACTGCACCGTCTGTATATTGGAGATGATTTTTAAAAAGTACTAAAATGCTGGCTTCACATACAGCTTGTATTTGAAGTTTGTATTTGACTTCCAAATAAGCCATCTATCTTTTACAGCTTGTATTTAACTTCAGATTTTCGACATCTATTTAATACTAGAAGTCTAACATTTTAATTTTTTCACTTGTAGTTCACTACAATGAAAACTGCGCAGTATGTATATGGGAGATGCTTTTTAAAAAAGTACTAAAATGCTGGCTTCACATACAGCTTGCATTTGAAGCTTGTATTTGACTTCAAATTTTCGACATCTATTTAATACTAAAAGTCTAACTTTTTTTTCACTTGTAGTCCATTACAATGAAAACTGTGCCGTCTGTATATCGGAGATGATTTTTAAAGAGTGTTAAAATATTGGCTTCACATACAGCTTGTATTTAACACTAAAATTATTGGAGGAGAATTACTAACTGTAAGGAACTGAAATTATTAACTGTAAGGAATTACACTGGTAATTCCTTACAGTGAAAACAGCGCCAACGCTTCTAAAATCCCGAGGAACCCAATCAAATCAGAAATCGTTAAATTAAGGCCTCGGGTTACGGAGTTAAAAGTATTTTTAATGATACTTCAGTACATTATTGTTTTTAAAGTTAGACGTACGATTTAGTGTATTATTTAAAATTTTATTTTTGCCATCTATTAAATGAAAAAAGGATCATTTTTATTAAAATGATGTCTTCATGTACGACATCTATTTAACACAAAAACTTTGAGCTTTCCTTTTTTTCCACCAGTAATTCATTAAAGGGAAAACTGTACCGTCTTTATATCGAAGACGATTTTTAAAAAGTATTAAAGCTCTAGTAGTAAAATTCTGAGCTATCTTTTTACTTTTTCCCATCAGTAATTCCTTACAGTGAAAACTGCGCCATAATTTTAAGACTACATACTTCTAAAATCAGAAGAAGCAAAACAAATCAGAAATCGTTAAATTATGGCCTCGGGTAACAGAGTTAAAAGTATTTTTAATGATACTTCATTATTGTTTGTCAAGTTAAACGTACGATTACGGTTTTATTTTTAATTTCGTTGTTGCCGTCTATTGCATGAAAGTAGGACCATTTTTATTTTCTGCTAAATCACTTTAGCTTCATTAAAATGGGAGTAAAATTTTGGTAAGTGTCTCTAAAGCTTCAATGTCGAGGATAAAGAAGGGAAGATGATCTAGAATCTAGGTTGATGACATATCAACGGATTGTGGACGCCAAAGTAAACACGCAGAAGAAATGAACTCAAAATAATGAAGTATAATTAATTTTGATTCCTGTGAATAACACAGATAGTTTAAAATATTTAATTAAATTGCTTCAAATCAAACTTTTCATTTCGGCATTATTTTAAAATTAGACATAGTTCTTCCTAACATCTGAATAGACAGCGAAATGTTTGAAAAGTGTTCCAGTATGGCTCAAAATTTAGAGAAAAAATATCAAGATGTTAACCTGAAAATAATTTTAGCGAGAAAAATAAAATGAAAAAAATCGCGATAAAGAAGGAATTTAACTTACTTATAGAATACGATAACTTAACTAAGAAACAAATAATTGATGTTTGGGAATTATTCAGACAATGGTAATTGTAACATTTTTGGACCCATAGACATTATTCTCAGTAATAATACACCAGTTTGTGAAAGATGTCGCATTTTAGGAGCTTACACACAAAAAATATTCTAAATTTACAATATTTTGCAGTTAATAATTTCGTAAGCAGAATATTCATTACCTTTAAATTCTGAGTAAAATCACCTTTCATAACATTTTTTTATACCACACTATATTACAAGAAAGGATTTCATTAAATCTGTAGCCAAGCTTATAATTAATTGCCCCTGTTTTTAGACTAAGTGCTAATGACTATCTTTAGACATTACTAGAGAATTAGAAGCTATTATCTTATGATCAATTCACAACTCTTTGGATCTGTGTGTCTGAATACAGGCGAATTTAATTAGTCGGAAGCTAGTCACAATTTGTACTATTTGGTTGGATTTTAAGAAACTTACATTTTTAGTATGATTTTTCTCAACAAGTTCCTTGTAAGTACATTTCTGAAAGATATTTCTAACAGTTTTAAAGAATTTCACATTAATATATTTTAGCTACCGGCATTTTATATTTTTTGTTAAGAAAAACGCATTTTGAGAACATGTAACAATAATCTGTAAAATCTGTTCTCCAGTAATGCCAAATAATATTATTTCCATTTATAGCATACATATAAGCTTCCATTTGCAACATAATGTTTCGTTACAAGTTGATTGTAAGTACTATTTCTTAAACATTTAAAACAATCCAAATTACAAGCTTTTTGCTAGTCGATACTTTGTGTTTTTTGCTGAGGAAAACGTATTTTAAGAATAAGTAACTAGAATCTTTAACAGTTTTCCTCAGTTTTTGGCAGCAATACGATATAATATTACAATAGCTGTAATTGGATTTCTTGGTATATTTAGTAAAAATTTAAAGAAAATTAATAGGATTAAGGATCAGGGGTTTTATTGCAGATTAACCTAAGTGGATTCTACTTTAGCCAGTGAGCCCTGGAGTTGGAGAACAATAAGTGACATTATTGCTCGAAAGAACAAACTCGCATCACAATTCAGTTTTAATATTTTTTCCTGCCGAAAATTTTTCAATTAATAATTCAATGAAATGATCCCAGAAATGGCTGTCCTTTAATATGAAATTCAGAAAATACACTTTTGATTATAGACTTTAAAATTTAAATAGTATCTTGAACCACCTCTAAAAAGTCCTCATAAACACAATTTAAATGCTTTCTAAACAATATTCTGATACATAAGTTATGTGACCATTACAATATGTTTGCAAAGACATTTGAATGTACTGAAAGGAATTTGATTTGGTCAGAACAATGGTCAATAACACCAATATATGTATGCTTCAGTTCGAATGCCTCTAACCAAAGGTAATACTGTTAAGCAAGGTAAAAGTATATACAGTATGAAGGTCATTCAGATAACATAAAGGTAATAAAGACCAAGCGAAATTTAGTGCTTGACAATGACGATCAGAATTTGTTTCTAGTCAGAACATGTGTCGAGCAAGAGCGAAATGAAGAAAAACAGAATGTATAATCTTCTTGTTATCAAGGTAATTATATATTCTGTTCATGTTCAAGAGTGCTGGGTCGGTTAGTACTTTTTACAACCTTGCTTATTTCAGGTCTGAATGCCTGCTCTATTCTTGATATATCTTCCTCCTGGGAAATATTACAGGACGTTGGAGAGCAGTGTGTATGAATCACTTAAAGAATATCCCCTGACAAGTGAGGTAAATTTTATTGATTACTTTGTGTGAGTGAGTAACATCAATATTTTACAATGTATGGCTGAGCTCGGTTAATTACTAGACCAGTGGTTCCCAACCTTGGGTATACGTACCAGTACCGGTACGCGGACAAGCAGCTACTGGTACGCGAATGATTTTACAATTTAAAACAAAAATCTATTAAAAATCTGTATTACAAAAAAAGAAAAGAAATGACTATTATAAATAATAGTCCATATGTTTTAATATTTTAGTTTGGAATTTCTTATCCATTGTTTGTGTTGTAATACTTTATTGGGATTTACCTAATCTCAAAAGATGCCGTCTACACCTGAATGTGTTATCTATAACCACTCCATAAAAATTTGGCACTCACCTGAGAATTATAACTGTGTCTATAAGTGTGTTTGCGAATTATAACTGTGTCTGAGAAGTTTCTTGCCAAGCAGTAAAATTTTTAATGCCATTTGCAACCACATATTTCTATGAAAAAGGATTTTCTGCCATGACTGCGATGAAAACCAAATATAGAGCTTTGCTGGACATTGAATCGGATCTTCGCCTTAAACTGACAAACATGGATCGCAATATTACTGGTGTAGTTAATAATAAACAGACCCAACCTTCTCACTAATTATATATATTTTTAAAGTGATTATTATATTTTATGCATATGTTCAGCAATAAAAATATATCCCAAGTTACTTGTCTTTATTACAAATGTTCTCCATTGCATTTTATTCCCCATTTCAAAATTTTTGGTCTACCGGTATGTCATCTAATTGTTTACAACGTACAGGTACGGTACTATAAAAAGGTTGGGAACCCCTGTACTAGACCATTTCTCGTTGCACAAATCACAGGGCTATTATGAAAGAATCATTCAATTACAAAAAATTAATATTTTCCATAATTACAAACAGAAAATCATAATTAATACGTTATTGTAAAGGTAAAATGTTAAATTTTTAGTCTGTAATATTTTTGACACACAACACACAAACTATCACACCACTGGATTGGCCACTGTGCAGCCGATGATTAGGTCCTAGACAGCTACTCTCCTAGCTCACCGGACTTAAAACCCCATGTGACTTCTTCCTTTGGGGATATGTCAAAGATCTTGTGATTGTACCAACTTAAATTACAAGTTTACCCGAACTTAAACAACACATTTGGGATGTTTTACAAACAGTTAATAGGGAAACGACACAATGTGTTTGGCCAGAAATGGGATATCGCAATGATATTATTCAGCTAACTAAAGGAAGTCACCTGTGAGAAAAAAATTAACATTTTTCTTTTACAATGACAAATTAATTATAATTTTTTGTTTGTAATTATGGAAAATATTAAATTTTGTAATCGGATGATACTTTCCTGATAACCCTGTATTTTTCGTAAATATCAATCCTCAAAGTTAAGTGATTTAATTTTATCTAAAAAGTTACGCTTCTCTCATTGTCAGAAAGAAAGAAAAAAAACCTAGTTTGAGGATTCCATAGTATAATTTGAAAGCAAAACCTGAGTCAGAAAAGCTAGCCTGATCCTCTTAATACTCATGCAGGATTATCTGTTTCCGCCCTCTGTGGGATTTAGGGGAAGATTGGTAATGTTGTTAAGGATGTTGAATACTGACCCTAGTGGAAACGATCAGCTCAATGTTAATCTATGGAGGAAATTTGTCCAAGGATTGCCAAATTGGATTTAAAGATTTTTTTTTCAACGTAGGATTGTGTAAATCCATAACGGTCCTCCGGAGAAAAAAATTTCAGACGCTAAAACCGTCCGTCGTAGCTAGTTATAATTTTGACAGCGTGCCAAACCCAGTCTGTATCGCTTGGGCAAGCAGTAAACAGTTAAACAGAAAAGTACCTAAATGCGTCAAAATTTTGACAGACATATATATATATATATATTCAGTGGAATCTCGATCGATCGTTCTCCGAATCATCGTTTTCCCGTATGTGTCGCTTATTCCGCCCAGTCTCGATGATCGCATTGCTTTGTTAAGTTCCCGCATCTATCATTTTCCCGCATTTATCGTTCAGTTCAGTCAGTCCCTTGAAAAAAGATAGATCGAGATTCCACTGTGCACACACACATATATATATATATATATATATATATATATATATATACAAAAGAGGTAAGCCACGATAAGTAATCCTACGTTAATAACCCACGGTAGTTTCGTTAGAAGAGACTACCTGAATTTTTTTTAAGTTGTACTCCGTAATAGAGAAAGAAATGTTGCACCTTGGGACATTTTTCGTTTGAAAAAAATTCAAATAATATTTTAAAATTTGAATTATTCGGTGGAAAATTCTGGCACAGCGTGTTTAAAATGCTCATAAACTCCTTTGGTGGACGAAATTTCTGAAATGAATCTTGTTTCAAAGTCCAAAAAAGTTCAGGCTATCTGAAAATACCATTTTTGTTGGATTATCAGCATTTATGTAGCTGTAAAGAGTAGACAAATTTTCTTCCTAGATTAACACTGAGGTGAGCGAATACAACAGGGTTAGAACACAGCATCTTTAAAGAAAACCTACATTTTAAACCTCGCATTATAAAATATCTCGACTGGAGTGTATGCCTATTACTTATTAGCCATGTTCCGGGAAATGAATTTATGTCCGAATACTCTAATACTGAAAAACTCAATCTTCAGTCACTTCTGTGAAAGAGGGTTGTGAAAATCCTTCTGCTAAACATGTCTTTCCGAAAAGGTTTCAAGCTGCTTTTTATTTTTTCAAAAATATCTTGATAGTTCTAGCCCTGCATACGAGATTGTTTAAAACGAAATTGGATTAACCAGAGTAATCCGTAAGAAAAATCCAAACAATGGTTGGCATAAAATCTTATCAGTTTTGTGAATATTCTCACAATTCTTAACAGCTAAAATGCGGCAAAAATAAAATTTTTGAATAGGAAGTTTGTAGCTTTTTTCAAATGTTCGAGTAAATTTTTTTATTATATTATTGATTTTTTTCATCCTTTGGGTCTTTGGTTGTTTTATCTTTAGAGATTCCCGAGGGACAATGAAGAACCAGTGAGATACACGCAAAAAATTGTACTGTTGAGAAATCTCAAAAATCAAGATCAAACACTCCGTATCCGTGATTCTTTCCTTGGCACGTTTAGAAAACTTCCTTCATAAATTAATATTTACAGTACATTAAAAACAAAGGTTAAACATTTTTGGAAGAAGAAAAAAAAATAAAAAACTGTAAGAACCGATGATTTAGTAGAGTAAGGATAATCACGTTTCCTTGGCTCAAAATGTTTTTGTTATAAGCTCTTCCAAACTTACGACAAGAAAAGATATACAACTTTTTAACTCTAAATTTGTGTATAACAAAAAAAAGTCTGTAAAAAATTGTATAATAGACTTTCATACATGATTATTACAGAGTAATGACCAAATCATAACAAAGTTTAAAGTAATGGAATCAAAAGATCACAATTTGCTCAAAACATTTTAATAAGAGGATAATGTAGTAGATAGATAGATAGATAGATAGATAAAAGGCTGTAATATATATATATATGAAATAAATTTCAAACCTTTTCGTTATCGTTAAAACATCAATCCAAAATTCTTTCATTCTATTGCAATAAAGCATTATCCCTCAATTTGACCTAGAAATAACCAAAAGTAGCCTATTAACTTCCCCTAAAAGCCACACGCCTACACCTTATATAACCGTTATATAACTTCGAACATTGGAGAGCATTCGATGATCACGCCATATGTCATATGACCATGACACCTCATAGTCAGGTGATGAATTCAGACCAATTAAAATTCAGCGCGCCTGTGTAACCCACGCTTTTTCTCGGCGATTCCCTTCAACTTGTGTATCTGCTCCAAAACCGTAAAGAAGTAATTTCGAGGTTGTCCATATGTGCTGGCGGGGCCCCGTCCTCGGCTAGCCGCGATGTCCGTTTGAAAATTATGTTTGACAGAGTTGTATATCCAGTCTTTTAAACTCCATTCAAAATAAAAACTGTGTAGCTATGCGGAGTACTCCGTTTTGTTCTGCCTGGACTTCCTTCCTGCGCCACTCAGCCACTTTGACTACAAGATTTCCTGGCACGCTACGGTTTCTCGTCCATGATGTTCCAATGTCCAAGTTTATTTTCCCGGTCTACCTCCATATTCTTACACTCACACACACACACACACACACACACACACACACATATATATATATATATATATATATATATATATATATATATTATTTTTTTTTTTTCCATGGCGATTTTTCTTATAGTGCAGAAGTGCACTAAGAATAATTTTTCTGAATAATTCTTAGATTTGTTTTTAAATTTTTTAAAATTTTTGGTTTTAAACTTTTTTAAAGTTTGCAATTAAAATAAAAGTCTGAGGGTTATACAATTTATATCACGAGAAAGATCATGATAATTCCTTTAAAATAAAATCATTTTTGAATATTCATCTTCGTTTTCTAATTTTTGGTGAAATTTTAAAGTTTAATTTTTAGAATTTAGTTTATTAAATGCGGATCACTTGGTTTTCTTCTTTTTATGATACTTTAAATTAGTTTTGCGTCACATACATAACGACGAAATAAATTGACAAAAAAGTATTAAAATACGATAAAAGATCAAATTTAACCACTAGACTAATTGAGATGGAAGTTTTTTAAGAATTTAATTCAAATTAGTATGTTTTATGGATATTAAACAAACAAATTGATTTCATACATTGACCGTTGTATTTAAATATTTTTTCTACATTATTTTTTCTATAAAAATATCCATTACGATTTTTTTATAATTTTATATATATATATATTTTTTTTTTTTTTTTTCTTGGCATTGATTGCATACATTGATCGTTGTATTTAATTTGAATGCGAAGCACGTGTATTCAGCTTATATATATATATATATATATATATATATATATATATATATATAAATTATGTGTGTGAGTATGTATGTATGCGTGTATAAAGAAGGAAGTGATTCAAATATTTAGTATGTAAACTAATATATTAAAATATGAAAATTGCAAAAGAAAAGTTTAAATCTGAAAAATAATAAGTAATCTATCATTAAAAAATACAAAAATAATAAGTTTTTTATATGTATAATATCGGAATATCTGTTAATCTAAGTTATTAATAAAGAAAAATTGGCGAGATTAAAAATTATAAAATTTTAGAGACAAAAAAGTAAAATACATGAAGGGAAAAATAATTAGGAAAAATTGCGCATAAATCCTTCATTAATACTTACACTTGAGAATGAGGTTAATGTAGCTTTACTCTGATTATAAAACTCGCTTGCTTAACAACCGATTTTTTTTAGAACACTATGATTATGTGAAAAACATTCAGTGGCAAAAAGTATATTTATACTCCATTAATAGACACAAATCCCATTAACTTTATTGAAACAATTAATTTAATTCTTAACTTAATCTAAAAAAACAAGTAAATATTACAAAAAGAAAATTCACTGTTATATCTCACATTTGAGGAAAAATTTCTCTTTAGTTTATTGATGGAACTTATTGTCTTCTTGATATTTACCATGATTAATTCCTTGTTAATCCTCCAAAATATTTATTGCGGTGTGCTAGACTTTTTGCTTTCTGGTATAAAGTATATTTACCAAATTATATAGAAATCAGTTTTAAAATAAAAGCATATATTAAAGCTCGAGGTTTCGATCATAATTAAACAATGCACGCATGTGCACGCTTACAGATATGACTCAATAGTATGTGGAAATTAAAAAAACTCCTAATATTTATTCTACTGAGTAGATGTTTCTCATTTCCTTTCTCATAAAATTATAACACTCGGATTATATATGCTTCAGTGCTATGGTGAATATTTTTTTTTACTTTTACTGCTACTGGCAGTTGAAGGCTTATATACAAGCTTTAAGGTTACGTGTGTCGCAGTTAAATGTTTGCACGGATTGAAAGTTCAAACTCCGCAGTTATTCTAGGCCCACGCTCAGTTCTGTCAGCAATTATACCAGTGTTATTCGGAGCCTGAGATTAGGTCCCCCAGCTTATTTGCCGGTAAAAATGTCTCGAAGGGGAGTTTTTTCAGTATGTGGAAAATGATATTTAGCCCTCCTATTACTCCAGTTAAGAATGTATGAAAGTGCTCCCCTTCTTTGGCAAACAACAACCGAGTTGTTTGCCAATGAGACATAACAAACAGCAGCAAAATGTATGGAAACAATTTATAATAACATAATAATACTATTATAGTAATAGTGTTTAAATTATATTATGAATATTAAGCAGATTTTTAAACAATCCTAAATAGATTACAATAAAATAAGTAAAATTGTCTTAAGAAATAAATGAAACTCGTTGTTATAATTCATCTATATCAAAGATAAAGTCAAAAACCCAAGAACAACAAAATCCAAAGAACATTGGAGCGAGTGGCTTTTCTCTTGTTATTTCTATCAGGATATATTTCTATAATTTCCATATTACAATTTTATATGTATAAAAATATCTTCACATGCACCCTTTAAAGCATTAGAAATATTCCAAATAGTTATTAAAGCTTTTTTTTTTTTACAAATTTCTGATGGATTATGATTGCGGGATGACTGGCCGAATTGCTCTTGAATTTAAGGAAAAGAAGATCCGGCTCAAATAAAGATAAAGGAAACCAGGAACGATACAAAATAAGAATAGGAAAAATGGGCCATATGTAGGATAGAGAGAAAGAGATGGGAAAATAGGGTCAGTTTCTGGCTTTTATTCAACCGTGCTTGTGCGGATCTCTAGCTTGAGCATTACTAGAGCTTGTGATTTATAATTTGTCGGCTTCTGTAACGTTAGTCAGTATGTAGTAAAAAGAAACAATTTGCTGTTAGAGTGTCACCTGATTTCTATCATTTACTGTATAGAAGTATTTTTTGTAAATATCTATTGGTAAATTACTATTGTTCTTGGGTGCATATTTAGAAAAGATTATCCAGGCAGGAAGAATAAGAGATTGATTTAGACAAATGAACTAATTACTTAAATTTACAAGATTAATTTTTCTGACAAGGACAAGAATCGCAAGAAAGGAAATAACTATAAACCTCAAAGAACGATTAATTTATCTATAGGAGGCACATTCGTTCTAGCAGTTTTCTATCAACTAATATTGAAATGGGGAAATATATTTCATTGCTTCAAGCAAAATCTATACTTATATATAAAGAGAGCGATTTTGTACGTGGAGGGTAATCTTCAGAACCACTGTACCTATTTGAAAAATTCTTTCACTGTTTGAAAGGTACATTATTCCAGATGGACATAGGCTATATATTATGTATATCTGATCAGAAGAAATAAAGTTAGGGGCTTAATCCTAACAATCTCCATTGTTTCCGCTACTGTCTTCTACCGCATTTTGTTCCGAAGATTTCAACGATCCTTATCGTGGTGCTATCGCGGTGGGCTTCTGTTCTGACGCTAGCGGTTCGAACCTAGCCGTTCTCTGGCACACCCTTTTCTTTTAAAAAATTTATTTTAATTATTAACTAACATAAAATTAATTTTAGGTGTTATTTAGGTTATTATTAAGGTAAAAAAAGATTTACAATTTATTGGCTATCAACTGGAAATTTATTGGTATAATTTTTTGTTCAACCCGGACAAAGTCGGGACGGGCCGCTAGTACTTTATAAAGTAAAATAATCCTTTCATGAAAACACGACATTGGTACTCCATCACAGTTTACTTTCTTTATCATTAAAATTTAGCTCGAGCTCATCGAAACTATCTTAACCTGATTCTGCGGTTACAACTCTAAGTTTCTTCAAACACTTTAGAGCAGCGGTTGCCAAAGTGGTGGTCCGCGGACCACTAGTGGTCCGCGAGAAAATTTCGCTGGTCCGCAGAAAAATGTGGAATATACTTACTCATCATGATAAGTTATGTTTTAAGATGCATTAAAACATGATTCAATTCATAAGAATACGTGACAAGTTATAAAAACTAGCTGCATAGCTCTAGCTGCATTGCACATGTTTTGTCTTACTCTCGCCTCGTTTCGCACTCTTCTAATGTTTCAGTCTTCTGTTTGTCGCATATGTATATCAGTTGAAGCGATTAAAGGTGGGCTTACGGACGTATTGAGTTCAATACAAAATATATTCAATATATTAGTTGGGTTATTAAGGAAGTTTTTGTGTATTTTCTTTTATATATTGACACATAGATTTAAAACAGGTATGATCTTAAATCTTAACCATGTACATATTTTCTTTTATTTGATATTTATTGGGATAAAATGAGTTTGACTTTTCTAAATTTCTTTTTATTTTATTTTAGATTCAAATAAATTAAACCCATAATGAGTGAAAAAAAGCAAAAGAATATTTTGCATTTCTTTAGTAATGCAAAAGGTAATGAGAACGATAATAATAACATTAATAATACTTCACCTAACCGTGAACTGATCAATAAATCAGACCCTCCACAGTCTTCATCAGGCACCATTAGGAAACACGTTGGAACGGGAGGTGGAGAGAAGAAAAAACACAAAGTATCAAGAAAATATCATTCCTACTACTTAAAATTTGGATTCATTGAAGAACCTGACAGTGAGCTGGATCCACGGCCTCTCTGTGTTGTATGTTCTGAAAGCCTATCTAACGATGCATTAAAACCTTCAAAACTTGAAAGACACTTGAATTCAAAACACCCGGATTTAGCAAAAAAACCGCTAGAATATTTTAAAAGAATGCATGAAAATATGCAAAAGCAAGTTATTGCTTTAAGAAAAATGACCATGGAAGATAAATCATTACTAAAGGCTTCCTATCTCATAGCAAATCAGATCGCGAAATGCAAAAAGCCGTACACGATTGGAGAAGAATTAATTAAGCCATGCATGTTAAAAGCCTGTGAACAGATTTTGGGAATGCAGGCTGTTCAGAAATTGAAAGTAATTCCTATGTCTAATAATACTATCAAGCGCAGAATCGAAGATATGGCCGAAGACATTGAAAATCAGATAATAAAAATGGTGAAGAATTCATCATTTTATTCAATCCAACTTGACGAATCTACGGACATTACAAACAAAGCACTTCTTCTTTGTTTTGTGAGGGTTGAGTGTGAAGGAGAGTTACATGAAGAACTACTTTGTTCGCTTAATTTGCCGGGTAGAACAACCAGCTCTGAGATTTTTGAAGCACTTAATAGTTATTTCCGGGAACATGAAATTGATTGGAAAAAATGTATTGGGATCTGCACAGATGGTGCCGCAAATATGACTGGACATCTTTCAGGAATTGTTGTAAAGGTGAAGAATGTTGGTCACCCAGATATTTTATCTACACACTGCATTATACACCGAGAACAACTTGCAGCGAAAAAAATGTCCCAAGAACTACACGAAGTATTATCAAATGTCATTGAAATTATAAAGGAAATTCGACACAAAGCACTCAATTCTCGAATATTTGAGGCACTTTGCGAAGAAATGGGTTCCGAGTATACTCATCTTCTTCGTCATGCTGAGGTGAGATGACTGTCGAGGGGCAAAATATTGACCCGACTATTCGCCTTGCGGGAAGAAGTCAAATTATTTTTCCAGCCGCAAAATAATCCGAAATTGCAAAAATGCTTGTCCGACAATGAATGGCTAACAAAGCTTGCATACCTGGCAGATATTTTTTCCCTGTTAAATGAACTAAACATATCTTTGCAAGGACAACTTAAGGACGTGTTCACACTACGAAGTAAAATGGATGCGTTTCAAAAGAAAATATTACTGTGGCAAACGCGGTTGGTTGAAGACGATCTGCAAATGTTTTCTAATTTTGATGAATACATGAAGGAGAATGATGTTAACCAGCAAGTGGTAACCCTAGTTAAAAAGCACTTGGAATCACTTACAGAATCTTTTGCTCGTTATTACCCAAAGAATGAAGATCCCAGACATGGTAATATGTGGATAATAGATCAGTTTGCAGCGAACATTCAGGATAGTAAGTTAAGCATGCATCTAAAAGAAAGCCTCATCGACCTATCGTCCGACGAAACTCTCAAATTTAAATTTCATTCATCCTTATCAAGACCTCAGTTTTGGCTTTTCATAAAAAGTGAATACCCTTTGCTTAATGAACAGGCGATGAAAATTCTGATTCAATTCTCCACAACTTATTTATGTGAAAAGGCCTTTTCATCTGTCACAGTCATCAAAACACGGTACCGATCTCGGCTTGAAATAAATGCAGTTCTCCGTCTTGCAGTAACAACATTGGATCCAAATATCCATAATCTTATTTCAAGTAAGCAGGAACATCCATCACACTAGGAATGTATAACGCTAAAAGTTTGATATATTTAAACCATCTTTTAATTGTTTTGTTTGCACAATTTTTGTTTATTTTGTTTATTTTAGTATGGTTTATTAATAAAGCTTTCATAACTTGGTTACTATTAATAGTTTCATTTTATTAACTAGGTACATTTTATGTGTTCTTTGATCACAATTTTTTTTATAAATATATTTAACACTTAAAAAATCCTATTAGTGGTCCGCGGGATTTAAATTATGAATTAACTGGTCCGTGAGGTCAAAAAGTTTGGCGACCGCTGCTTTAGAGTATGGGCAAAATCTTGGGCAAAAAGACGATTAGTCTCTTCTGTGCGAGTAATACGGCTCTGATATCAATAATAACCAGGAAGACTCTGCTTTCCTCTACTGGAGTTAATTTACCTCGACTGGTTAGCTCCAGTTTAGGAAATAGTGTCAACGCGACTGGAGCTACCATCTGTCTCATAAGCTAGAATTAGCATCTCTCTAAAGAATGGAGCTCATATCTGTTGATTCAAACGATCACTTCGTTCATTGCTCTCCTGTAAAAATACATTGAAAAATACATAAGGCTTGCCATACCTACGTGGTAAAAATTAAGGTGAAAGCACTTTCTTTCTCGACCTTTGAAATCTGATTATTAGTTTCATTTTCTCTCACAAACAAAGCGCGGATCTGGTTAATACATACCTAACGAAACACATTACCTATATGATCTAATGTTCTACTGGACAGAAATGCTAGAAAAAAAATAAAATAAATAAAGCCTTTGCATTAAAATATATCATGATACAGTTTCATAAAGATAAAAGGGTACTTTTTGTCATTTCGTAAAGCTAGATCTTATTACTTTAAAGCAAATTAGAAAAGATTGGAAACTAAAAGCATAGCTATATAAATTTTACGACTCTATGAAGTAGAGTGAAAACAAAGCTCCGAGTGAGTTAAAAGGTCATTCTCTTGAATTCCTTTCAGTGATATACCTTGATGAACCAGATCAATAGTTTCACTATTACAAAGGTCGAATGCTTAACTCTAATGGAGTGTATTACGTCATAAGTCTATTTTTCATTAAAAAAATGAAGTACCTAACTCAGATTTTAATAAATTTTAACTCTGAAATTTTATATTGATCATATTTCATAAGGAATACAAGTTTTCTTCCAGAAATGAGATTTGGTACTCTTACCAGTTACAAATCTAAGGCAATCACGGCAAGTAATTGCAGCTGACTGATACCACGGTAGGATCTAGTAATTACCGACCATTTAATGCGTTTTATATATAGATTAACTGGAGAATAACATAATACTCGAACAAAATTTTTAAAAAAAATTTTCACTTTTACAAACACAATTTATTCAAGGACTAATGTGTACACTGAATTTTTACGCTTACTTAAACTTTTCTTTGAAACTTCACTCATACGAGATATGACTGAAATTAAAATACAGATATGCTAAAACTGATAGGTAATAATTACCAAATATTAGTGTTTACAATAAAAAAGATTCCTTTATGACACCATCTAATTTAGTTGGCTTTAATTTACTTTTTAAAGGGTCTAAGGCCTAAGGACTATCAGAAATGTTTATTTCTAAACTGGAAGCATGCAAGATATGTTTTTTTGAAATCTTGAAATTTTTTTTGTGTGTGTGCATAAAAAGGTTATAAGGTTTTCTGAAATACTTACTTATGTATATTATATAAGTACATATTTAGGAAAAGCATATAACCTTTGAAAAAAATGTATAATTAATTTTTATTCTGTCATAAGTGGTCGCATAAATAACCTATTTCGCAACATAATTTAGTATTTTGTAAATATTGCTTATCTGCTTTAACTTGTCTAGTTAGTTTTATTATAAGTAAAATCAAGTCATTGATATGATTGAATAATTTAGCGTGACCATTCTAATTCTCCTTATAACACCCATTTGAGTGTGTGTATATAAGAAAATAAAGAAATAAACTGGTAAAATACCTTCATCATAAACAAGAGGCACAAAGAAAATTAATAACAGAAGAACTAACAATTTAAATGTTACATTTTACACACACTCAGCAGGCGAAAAAAGAAGAAAAATTGTATCAGAAACCTAATTCTTTCTAAACTTCAACCGAAAAATGCGGCAATTTTTATTAGCTACGTGTTTCTGCCGCCGAAGGATTTAGTTAGGCATAAAATTAATATCCTTAATAAAGTTAATAAGATTTATTCATTTTAATGAAGTATTAATGCCATTTCTGCCAATTAAATGAAGCTTTCGGAAAAATTCTAGCGCCCGCATATGAAACAAAAACAAGAAAAGAAAACCTTTACTTAGCGAGTGGAGCATTTTAAAGGTTCGCTAAAGATATGTAAGCTCAACAGATAAGTTTAGAAAGGATTTGAAATATTTTTAAAAAAAGTCAATAAAATACATTTTTGTTTTAAAATATCTAAAAATTTTTAAAATTGGGTTTACTCTACTTGATTTAATAAATCGTTTCAATAAATCGTTTTGGTTTATTTATTAGTGGTTTCTGAGTACCAGAAATAGTTTTTAATTTTAATTGTAAAGTATATTTGTTATGCAGGTAGTAAGAGTGTATTTCTCACTAATCAAGTCATTCAGAGTTTTTTTTTTTTTTTTTTTGCAGGAAAATGTATCTTTCTGTTTTCAATATCCTTGTACATGTTCCAATCTACTTTCGTTTCTGATTTTTAATTTATATTCCCTTGAATATCAAAGGAAAGCGTAAAAGATTATGTTCTTTTCTTTCAAACAAACACTCATTTATGTTTCTAATTTAATTTATTTAAAACGAATATTTGCTGATCATAGAAATAGACTCTTAGCTCAAACGAAGGGTAAAAAGAAAAGTTATGCCCTTTTTTAAAATTCATCTTTCGTTTATTATAAAAACAGAAAGTTTTAATATTTATAACGACTAAAGATTTGATTTTTTTTCCAATGCGGAGGCACTTGTCGTCAAACATTCGCCTATACTACGCCGCAATTTTCCTGCCCATTTTATTGAGGTGGCACCATATAGGTGGACAGCATTACCTCCTACGAAGGGACGACACGAACGGAGGCATTTTTCGTGGAGCGACGCCAGTATTCGATCCGAGCACCCTCAGTACCGAAAACCAGCGCGCTGTACCACTGGGCCGCTACAAGTCCAAGATTTGATTTTAAATCATTAGATTGTTTCAAGAGACTTACTTGAGTTCACTTAAAATGACTTGAACATATAACTATACTAGCTGAATACCCGTGCTTCGCTACGGAGTACATTCAAATTAAATTCAAAGGTCAATGTATGAAATGAACGCCCCCAAAAATATATATTTATGATAAATACAATGGTCAACGTATGCAGTCAATGCCAAAAATAACAAAAAAATATATTTATAAAAAATCGTAGCGGATAATTTTTAGAGAAAATAATGTGGAAGAAAATATTCAAATTAAATTCAACGGTCAATGTATGCAAATAATTTGTATGTTTAATATCCATAAAACATTAATTTGAATTATATTCTTTAAAAACTTCCATCTCAATTAGGGATTAAGTTTTATCTTTTATCGTACTTTAATATATTTCTTTTTGTCGATATATTTCGTTGTTATGCACGTGACGCAAAATTAATTTAAAGTATCACAAAAAGAAAAGAAACCACGTGATCAGAATTTAATAAATTAAATTATAAAAATTAATCTTTGAAAATTCACCAAAAATCAGAAAATAGAGGTAAAGATTCAAAAAATATTTCATTTTAAAGAAGTCTTTATGATCTTTCTCATGATATAAATTTTATAACCCTCAGAATATTTTTTAAAATGAAAACTTAAAAAAAGTTACTAAAACAGCTTACAAATTTAATTTAAAAAATCTAAGAAGAATTTTTCAAAAATATTTCTCATTGCACCCCTACACTATAAGAAGAATCGCCAAGCAAAATTTCAGCCCTTTAGGTCCAGCGGTTTGGTCTGTGCATTATCTGTCAGTCAGTCAGTCACGGAACTGTTTTATATATATAGATTATTTTTCAAGTATAGTTATAGATTCAAGCAAGGCCTTTTTTGTTACCTCATTAACACATTTTATTGAACGATCAATTGATGATAAGGATGCTACAATCCTTAATAAGTTTCATTCACTTCCAAGAATATTTGATTTTGATCGTCCTATTTTATACCTTGATTTTACCCAACAATTTAACTTAAATGCTCTGTCCCTTTTGATGTCACTTAAGTTTACAGAGATTTAATACGTAATAAATTTGCCTCATGGGAACATGTACGTACACAAATCTCGCTTGCTTATTTTACATTTTAATGCAACTGATAAAGGCTGAATCCAATCTTGATTTTAAATAATTTGAGATATGATCTATTATCCAACAGTTATATATGTTACAAACTCTGCCTGTTTTTTTACATTGCACATGAATTTATTTCTTACCATTGAGTTACGTTTCTATGATAACCATGGTTAACTTTTAACGTAGGATTACGTTCCTCAATAACGGTTCTCCGGAAATAAAATAATTCAGAGTCCTTCGCGAGTTATAAATTTGGCAGCGCGCCAAACCCAATAACAGTAAACAACTAAACAGAAAAGTACCAACATGCGTAAAAAAAGGGTAAGTTACGGTAAATAATCCTACGTTAATAACCCGCGGTAGTTTGGTTAGAAGAGACTACGGGATTTTTTTAATTTAAATTTCTTTCCGATGGTTCCATGAGAAAATTGAGCCATAGACTAATTGTTAAGCTAACTTGTGGCATTACGTTCGTGTTTCCCGAGATATTAAACTTCATAAATTGGGAATTCAAATTTGAAATTTGCAAAAATATCTAATTTATCATACAGTGGGGAACTAAAAATTTGATACAGGATTGATTATAAGCGGATGCTTTTAAAAGAATTTAAATGTGTGGCCAACTTACCGAAGATGTGGTGTTGATAACACGTAGTTGTTTAAAATTTGTACTTCTTACAATAAGCAATTTACAAAACGACTAATTTATTTCAAGAGACGAGATTAATAAAATAACTTATTGGTAATTTAATTAAATGAATTCAAGTTTTACGATGAAAGCTCGTCTATCTTACATAAATAATTTTTATTTGAGTATAAAATTTCTGATGAGGGTCCTAGGCCTCATCAAACCCCTCCGTCTAAGATCGTCAAATAATATTAGAGACTGTCTTCATAACATCGTACTGACGATTATATATTGCGGAAAGGAGTCTTACAGTGTAGGATGAGTAATTATTATTTTTTTTTTTTGCTCATGCAGTGTCGGATTTTATAAGAAAAATCAATCAATCTTAATATTCAGTAGGCGCGAAAATACAGTCTAATAACCCGAATTCACGTGGAAACCAGTTAATTTGTCAACACACTATTCCTTAAGTATGCTGTCAAAGCAAGGAGATTTAAAAAAAAAATATTAAATCCCACCAAAAATGGAAAGAAATTAACTTGAATTTTATTTTTTAATGCCTTATCTGCATATTTTTTGATAATTTACCACAATCTAACGTGATGCGAATTAATTTGAAGAGATTCCAAGATCCCATTCTTAGACAGTGACGCCATCTGTTGGTTACTTCGATTCCAAATGAGTGACATTTACTGTCTGTCGGAGTCAAGGTTGCGCGATTTCTCGGTCACATCAAAATAACCGTGAATAACTTACAGTAATTCGCAATTACTAATCTTTGTATTGATGTAATTTTATCGTTGAATTATGCATTAAAAATACACTTGGGCGAGAATCTTTATAACAAATATTTGTCAGATTAATTGAACGTGATGAGTCTACTAAAAATAGATATATGCATTTGAAGCTTATGCGAACGAGTACTGCGATATTCGGGCAGAAACATACGTTTAGAAGACGCTGTTTCAAAATCACTTTTAAATAAGGATTCAATAGCTAATACACTGTATATCAACTTATCTTGCTCGATCGACATTTTTTCTGAATTTTGCCAGATGAAATTTTACCTATAAAAGTAAAACAAACAAGTAGACACCAGTGATGAATTATAAAGATTGATGAATTATAAATTGATGAATTATAAAGATGATGAATTATAAATTGATGAATTAAAAAGATTTTTTTCCCGTTGAGAAAAACTTGTTAAATAAATTGCCTGGGCTTGTCATTGAAATGTGCACCACACATAAGACAATATCAGTATTTTTTCAGTTGTATAGAATACACCAACCGTTGTTTTATTAAAGAATGCTCTTAATAAAGCAACTCATAGCAGGATTTTTTGAAAGAGACTATCACAATTAGCAGTCAGGTTTTTTTCTGTCCTAGAATCCAAAGAAATTTACTTTATATGGTAGTAAGTTATAATGCTGCAATATACATGTCACAAGTAGGCACACACTACGTGAAAATTTATATATCAGTTTAGTGAGTTTAATGATGATCGGGAAAGAGAGGAAGCAAACAATCTGTCGGTATATCTCTCTAATAATGAAAGGAAAATTATTTGCAAGTTCAAAGTAAAATCGAAGACATTATGAAAACCGATCAAAAACTATATGTTAAATATAATTTAGGGATCACTTTATAAAGCATTGTTAATATAATATTATGCATAAGTGCAATTTGTATCCATAGTACATATATATATATATATATATATATATATATAATAAATTGGGGAGTAAATAGCAAAGTTAAATTGTGGGGCTCATACATATATACATACATGCATATATACACATGCACGCACGCACACACACACACGCACACACACACACACACACACACACACACGCACACACACACGCACACACACACACACACACATATATATATATATATATATATATATATATATATGAAGTTTTGAAATCTAAAAGAAATGCAAGTGATTACATGCAATTCCATATAAAATTTCAGCGATTTCTCATGAGATTTGTTTTAATAAGTGCAGCTATATATAGTCAAACAATATAACTAGAGTAAAATCTACATTTCCTCTCATTTTAAATATTATGAAAAACATACCTGAAACACTTCATAGACATATCATGATTATATTTCGAGTTATCACGATAGTCGTACTGCATTTTTGATATACAATAATTTCTTCAGAAAACACAAAGTTTGCACAATTGTTGAATTTTGATAGCTGCTAATATTAATTTATCTTATAATTTGTACATAATGCACTCGTGATGTGTGTAATGAAAAAAAAATCGAAATTTGGAAATATTAAAAGAATGCAGTTGATTACATGCATTACATATAAAATTTCAGCGATATCTCAGGAAATATTTTTATAAATACAGCTATAAATTGACGAACAATCTACCTAAAACAAAATCTGCATCTCCTCTCATTTTAAATATTATGAAAAACACACCTGAAACGTTTCATAGACATATCATGATTATATTTCGAGTTATCCCGATAGTCGTACTGCATATTTGATACAAAACAAGTTCTTCAGAAAACACAAAGTTTGTACATGTGTTGAATTTTGACAGCTGATAACATTAAATTCTTATTATCATATGTACGTAAGATCCTAGTGAGTGTAATGAACAAAAATTAATCGAAGTTTGGGATCTAAAAAAATGCAAGTGATTACATGCAATTACATATAAAATTTCAGCGATTTCTCATGAGATTTTTTTTATAAGTACAGCTATAAATAGTTAAACAATATACCTAGAACAAAATATGTATCTCCTCACACTTTAAATATTATGAAAAATGTACCTGAAACATTTCATAGACATATCATGATTATATTTCGAGCTATCCCGATAGTCGTACTGCATTTTTGATAAAAAAAAAAGTTCTTCAGAAAATACAATTGATGTTTGCACATGTATTGAATTTTGACAGCTGCTGCTCTTCTTTAAATCTCTATAATTTCAGCTGCTATGATTGTTAAAAAGAAACGGAAGCAGTATTAAAAATCAGAAATTTACTTCCTTTAAGAAACAGGCAGGGAAACATAATTGAGAATTTCCATTAAAATCAACGTTTTAAGCGTCCTCGGAAACCTTAATTTTTTACTTATACAATAAAATATCAAATAAATGTAATTGAACTTAATTTATTTAATAAAAACAACAAAATATGTGCAACCGAATTGTTTTGTTGAGTAATTTTCTTGAATCTTTTAGAATCAAAGTAGAACACTGTCTTCAACGCTTTCATCTTCTAAAAAATGTAAAAGAATGTTATCTACGACCATTAATATTTAAATACGAAGTTAGATAAAGCAACTCTCTTGCAAACTCACAAAGCAACAATTTTCATTTTCATTTGACAACATGCCTTATATGTATTGAAGCGAAGCACATAAACAAAAGAGCGAACTAGTGTAGGATGTTTCGTTATTTAGGGAATATCTCTAGAAACTAAAATTTAAATGACATTTGTACTCCCCAGATATGCAATTATCGAGAATCATAAACTCCTGTTTGTTTTTCTTAATGAAGATATCACAACGTCCAATACACTGAAGAATTTTGCACATAAATGAAGAATATTCGTAGTTTCAAGTCCCAGCTGTTTTCAAGTCTTCGTGACGTTTGTTGTTGTTAACTTTAAAATGTTGTGTGACTTATTTAAAGAAGCAAAAAGTAAGCTGAAAAAAATTCTAAATCATCTGGGAGTGTAAGGGAAGCGTTTTTTTTTGTTTTTGTAAGCGAAAATACAAAACCTGTTTTCATTTTCTTTATTCAGGTACATATTTATCATTGGTTGAAACATAAAGGCAAGTGAAAAACAAACATCGATAGATCGAACTTATACAAACTTATATTCGTTTCTCGACTCCATTTGTATGAAATTCCTGTGGGACTAAAAATACTTCAGTATTTTATAAATTTCTTTTAAATGTATATAAATTCCACCGAAAGTGTGGAATTATTCATGAAAACTAATTAGAAAAGTAAAAAAAAACAATTAGCATTTAGTATAAAGCTTTTTAATCATGAAATACAAATATCTGCATAATTATGCACTCCCCAAAAGTATTTAATTATTCTAATAATTTAAAATCTCAAAAATATTTTCAAATGATGGATTTTTTCTTGCATTTAATATTTTGACATCCAACGTAAACTGACATTGGAAGTCAAAATAAAGGAACTTGGCTTTTTCCTGTTAAAATTTACGTACAATTATGCCAATTTTAAGTGCATTGCTCAGTACTAGGGAATTTCAAGTGATTATTTTCTTTGAGGAGAGACGATAACTTCCATTTATTAAATGAATACTTTATGCTAATCTTTGATAAATATTTAATGACGACGAGACCCATTCTATTCTGAAGTATTGTGTAGTATTATAATCTTAAAATTTTGTAGCATTCTGTATCTAATCTTGAACCCTTCGGTACCAGGAAATTTCAAGTCGTTGTTTTCTTTGAGGACAGACGATAACTGCCATTTATTAAATGAATACTTTATGCCAATCTTTGATAAATATTTAATAACGACGGGACCCCTTCTACTCTGTAGTATTGTGTAGTATTTTAATCTTAAAATTTTGTAGCGTCCTGTATCTAATCTTGAAGTGAAAAGGAAAAATGCATCTAAACATTATATGAAGATTACAGTTCGAAAAATAGCGAACTCTCACAATGACAAAAGAGCTCGTGTGGTAGAACTATGGAATCGTAGTTAGGAAACTCAGCTTCGAATTTTTTTCGAATTTTGCAGTAGAGCCTTTAGTTTGATGGACAAGGATGTAGCAATAATAAAATGGTCGTAAGTATTACATAAATATATATATTAGGAAAATTATAAACACCCTCTAAAATAAATAAATTTATAGATAAAAATGACTATATTTTATGCTAATCATTGATAAATATTTAACAAGAACGAAATCATTTAACTCTGTTTTTTTCATCTATATGTAATATTGAATTAAAAGGTTAAATGAAACTAATAGAATTTAAAGAAGTTACAGAAACTGAAATAGAATTAAAGAAATTAAAGAAATTGGAATAGAATTGAAGAAATTGAGGATTCTCACAATAACGAGATGGCCCGTTAGATAAAATTATGGCATTTTGGGACGAAACCCGGTTTTAAATTCTTGTCCTAAGAGACAATTGTCGTAGTGGAGCCCTTAGTTTTTAATGGACAAGGATATACCTGTACTGAAATGTTAGCAAATATTTCTGTAAAAAATTACCATTCTGTCAATTAAATAAATAAATAAATAAATAAATAAATATATATATATATATATATATTAGTACTATCATTCATAAAATGTATTAAAAATTTTATTTACTATTATGAAACAGCTAATTAATAAAGATGAATATAAGGAAATAACTCTAAACTTACCAGCAAGCAAAAACATTTAACTCTCAGAAAAATCACTAATTTTCACATTTAAAAAAGTGTCTATTAACAAATTAGAGTTTTTAAAAGTTTCCCTCTCCTTTTCGAAGATGATGAGTTAATTTCACTTAAATGCTCAGCATGGCCGTGCTCCCTACCACATCTTAAGGGCTTAAGATATTCACAACTTCTTTCAAATCATATAAGCAGAGCAATTTTTTAACCCCTCTCGAGTATAATTAGTGATGGGAGATTTGCTGCTCTTTCGGTGCGAGGCAAATATTGATGGGTCCAGATTTAGGTCATTGAATTTAAAAGAAGATTACTGAATAAAAATATTATCAGTGGGCTTAATTACTTAATCTTAATATGGAATTAAGATATTAAAACTGACGTACGAGTTTAAAAACTGTTAGGGACTGTAAAAATTACTCAATGTAAAAACAAATATATTTCGCAGATTTTTTTTTAAATATTATGCACTTGTTTCAAAGTTGGTGTAAGGTAAAAACTTGATTGCATTTTAGAAAGCTGAAGTAGCTAATGTACTTAAGCACATTAATGTATGTATATATGCATTAATTTCCTTAATTTGTTAGAAATATTCATCAAAAAATATACCACTATCTTTATTTTATCTATCTTTCTGAATATATATATACATTGGTACCTCCAAAAAGCGGACAGTCATGGGATCAAAAGTTGTGTCCGTTATTAGAAGGTGTCCGCTATTCGGGAGGACAACCTTTTATAAAAAAAGTTTTCGCACTTCTGTTTGATATTTGATTGTAAATTACGGCTGCAATTTTAATTTAAAAGGAAAAATTTATTAGGTAAGAAAAGAATAACTATTTACTACTTTACCTTTTAACTGTGGCTTATCCTTTTACCTTGCATTAAATAATCCCAAAATACAATGTATTTGAGCTAAATTATTTTAATTACTACTGAAAAAAATCTGTTTACAAAGTTCGATTTCTCTTTTTTACACAGCAAACCTGTTTTTCAAGGTGAATCTTCATAAGATTTAGTTTTGCTCGTCCATCCGAATCTTCGTTGTTCAGATAGAACTGTTTTAATTGTTCTCTGTATTTCAGTGCTTCCGAATAATCTTTGATTTTGCAATCTTCCCTTGGCGATTCCTCATCATCGTCCTCAAAAAGAGCCAATGCTTCAGTGGTGTCCCATGAAGGAAATTGGAAACATGCAGGGTTTTCTTCCTGAATGCATAAATCGTCGTCGATCTTGACATACTCTTCAACTCTGACATTTGAATCCAAATTGGCTACTAGATCCGAAAGTTCTTTTCAGTAGTACTGCCAGTTGTTACTTCGCTTGTGCTAAAAAATCCCGCCATCTTAAAACATTTTAGAACGCACCCAGGTTCCACCTTTTTAAGGACTGACGTAGTCCAGGAAATTGCATCCAAAACAGATACCGATTTTGCCAACTCTTCGCTAGATTTGCAGGAGATAATCTGTGAAAGCACATGTCTCAGAAGCATCTTTCTGTATCGTACTTTAAAGCTGCGGGTAATTCCCTGATCAAGTGGCTGTAGCATCGAAGTGGTGTTAGGAGTCAAGAAAATTAAATTAACACTTTTGAGCTTTAAATCATCAGGATGGGAAGTAGCGTTGTGCATGAACAAAATAAGTTTTTTCTTTTGTTTTTTTCATTTGTTGTCTAACTCCACCAGCCAATCGCTCATTATCTCAGCGGTCATACATGCTTTCTTATTTGACTTAAATGAAACACTAAGTTGTTGTACATCAATTTTCCTGAAACATCCAGGCTTCTAAGGAAACAAACAGGCTTTGTAAAGACGAATAAGCATATATTTTTACCTTGCTTGTTAGAATAATTTTGAAATGTTTGCCAAAATAATTGAAAGTTTTTCAAAAATACATGTCCGCTATCCAGAGGGAATAACATGGGTTGTCCTATATAAAAGGACTGGGACTCGTAAAAATGTCCGTTAATTAGAGGTGTCCGCTATTCGGGAGTGTCCGTTAAGGGACGTACCACTATATATATATATATATATATATATATATATATATATATATATATATATATATCTTCCTGCCATCTAAAAATATGGAGCGCCCCCCTATGCGTCCATCATACTCGATTTCATTCCTCGCTCTGCCTAAAATCTTTTTACCGCTACCTCGAACAACGCAACCCGTATCTAGATTGTTCGAGAAATTTTTAAGCTGATTTCATCACTTTCCAACGTAGTCCTTTCTCGCCAATTCCCCATGGCTACTAAATTCTATTAATAGCTTCCACGGCGTTCTCTGTCCGCAAACTCGCGCTTGTCGCATTATACGTGAATGATCCCAACGTTTAACCTTTTACTCAGATTTTCTGTAGAAAATTCGCCATTTTGCCGCTTAAATTCTAACCTCTTTAAAAAATCCTCTTTAAATAATTATAATATATATATATATATATATATATATATAATTGAAATGAACTAGTCTTTTCTCTCTCTCTCTCTCTCTCTCTCTCTCTCTCTCTCTATATATATATATATATATATATATATATATATATATATATATATATATATATATATATATATATATATATATTTATGGACAAAAAAATTAGCGCACCAAGAAGGAGTAGTCAAAATGAAACGAAATTTTACATACGTAATGACTACTTTGATGTAAGTAAATGATAAGAAAATCAATGAAAAAGGATAATTTATTTCAGAGAAAAAGGCAAAAGAACGGAGGAGTTAATACTCCGCTGGACCCCCTCTAGCGCGAATGCACGATGCGATACGATCGAGCATTGAGTCATACAAGTTCTGTATGCTGTCTTGAGACATTTCGTTCCATATTTGCTGTAACCTTGCCTCTAGTTCGTTCAAACTCGTGGGATGCCCAACTCGTCGTCCCAAATGATCCCAGATATGCTCGATTGGAGACAAATCTGGGAATCGGGTGGCCAAGGAAGGGTAGTAACAGTCGGAGACAGTCTTGTGACACCCTTGCCGCATGAGGCCGAGCATTGTCTTGTTGAAAAATGATTCCCGGGAGCCGTTGCATGAGTGGCAACTAATAAGGTTGCAGGATTTCATGAACATACCGCTGGGCTGTCATGGTGCCACGGAACAATACTGGGGTGACCGTGTATTATAGGCAATGGCACCCCATACCATCACACCAGCTGTGGGAGCGATGTGTCGCTGTACAGCAAAGGCAGAATTGAATCGTTCACCACGGGCTCTCCACACACGAACACGATTGTTATCACTGCCGAGATTGAATCTGGATTCGTCGCTAAAGACGTCCTGTTTCCATTCCGCCGCAGTCCAGTTTCCTCGTGCGCGGCAAAACTCCAAATTGAGGCGTCGATGGGTGGGCGTCAAGGGCAGCACACGTAATGGGCGCCGCGATACCAACTGTCCTTCAGCCAGGCGCCTTCGTATGGGTCGAGAAGACACAGAGGCCCCTAGTGAAGGTGCTACCTGTGCCTGGATGGCGGCCGATGAAGCAGTTGGCTGTACGCGTGCATTTCTTACGATGTGGCGGTCTTCTCGACGACTGGTCTGTCGAGGGCGTCCTGAGCCTGGTCTTCGTGTACATGACATCTCTCGGGTCCACTGGTCCCAACACCTCCTCACAACACAATCAGAGCGGCCTAATTGATGAGCTACTCGCTTAGCTGACCACCCAGCTTCCATCATCCCGACGATTCTCCCCCTCTCAAACTCTGACAACTGCTTATATTGTCTTCGAACACGGCGTAATCTCATGTCTGTCTCAGCTCTTCCTTTGTAAATGATTCATCACACTCAAACAAGCTTTGGTTACCTGTTTTATACTCCACAGAGTACGATGTTCAACGCCCTCTACCGGCTATACGTAATGCGCAATCACGCTGCATTTCTAATCATTTACATATCTGCCTGACATGTACCTTCATTGCAAGTTTCGTTACGATCCCGCAATTATTTTTTTGTCCATGAGTGTATATATATATATATATATATATATATATATATATATATATATATATATATATATATATATATATATATATATATATATATATATATATGTATATATATATATATAGAGAGAGAGAGAGAGGGAGAGAGATAAGACTAGTTCATTTCAATCTTTTAGTTTGCTAATTTTAAATTGTCGACAACTTTATAGTGAAAAATGCACTTAATAAGCCTATATCGGTTATGTAATTGTCGAGACTTAAATGAATTCTAAACTCAGGCGAAGTCCCGAGAAAGAGACGTATTTCTTACATGCATACAAGGCAGTGCTATGCGGTGGGATCGACGAAAGATGTCGTTGGTTGAATTCGCATAAGTCGGAGTACAACTTTGCATATACAACTTGCAAATACATATAAATTTTGTCTAACTGGACCAAGAAATTAGAAAAACACCAGTTTAAAGGATAAATATTGCATTAAAATTAACATAGTGTATTACATAATAATGTTATACATATTTACAAAATATATGAAAAAAATATGTTGATGGTTTTAAAAAATCCAATAAAGTATTCTGCCGTAGTAAAGACACTTCTTTCTTTAAATAATTCCTTAACTTTTTTTTAATTCCGTAGTTTGTCGGGGTCATGCGATCGTTATAAGACAATATATCTATCTCGACTTCGCGTAAGTCGGGATAGGGAAGGTCAGGATATTATGGTATACATTACGGCCGCGTTATTTAAAAGTGACCATTGAAAATGGGGGAGGGGATTAATGCTCACACACACACACACACACACATATATATATATATATATATATATATATATATATATATATATATATATATATATATATATATATATATATGAAACGCAAAGGGTATTTCAACGTACGAATAACTTTAACTTTGTAGAGTACACGAAACACGACAATGTAGACGTAGCCAGAGTGGAAATTACTTCTAGTAGACCGATACAGGAGATGGATTCACACATAAACACTTCAGGAAAGAACAGGAACACGATGAACACTTGAAAAATTTTATTCCATGGAACCAAACTTCAAGACATCAGAGAAAATACACTGCTATACATAGTTGAATGACTTGGCACACGCTAACGACATGATGTTTGACAATAACGTCAACGGTCAGCCCATAGCTGCCCAGGCTGGAGTATCGAATATGATTACATTCTAATATATTTTGGAACAGTACGCGGACAGCGAGCAAGGACGTAATGAAACAGCGCAAGTAAGAAGAGAGCGCGAAATCGCGAAGTCTCGCCTGAGTAACTGCTGAGTAACTTCCGATTTTGCAGCTAGGCTTAGAATTCTTTTAATTGGTTGACCACGATCACGTGGTATTTCCTCGAAGGGGGGTCGAGATCACGGAAGTCTAAATATAACTTTCCCGCTTATGCGTTAAAGAGAATATTAGATAATTTCGAATTTTGTTTTTGAAATATGGCTGGGTTTTATTGAGGAAAAATTAAGATACGCGTTTGATATATGACAATTAATATTAGTGGGGCGTTATGATTACATATATATATATATATATATATATATATATATATATATATATATATATATATATATATATATATATATATATATATATATATAGTATACACTCACTGACCTTTTAAAATTATCTGCAGCAACCACTTATCAACCGACATCGTCCTCTATAACCATCAGATGCATGGTTTCTTTCAACATGTTCCATAACAGACTTCCACTTATCACAGATAATAATATTCGCAATCATACCATTTTCCAATCCAACGCTAATTACATATTTTCCAAAATTAACGCAATGTTTACCAAATACTTTCAATCCACACTTGCTACATTCATTTGGCAAACAGATATTCAATTAAAGAGCACGAATATGAGGGCAAAAAAATTATGTTTCCAGAAGAATAAAAGTCATCCAACCAGAAAGATAGAACTTAAAAAACTGAAGTAAAACCGAAATGAGTTCAAATTTTAAATTAGTCTCATCGCGATGTTTTAAATAAATATGCTATTAATAGGCAATTAGATAATTAAATATATTTCTGCCAAAGTACAAAATTCTAATTTGAAAATTTTTGACTATGTTACCATAATTGGCAACTTTTTCCGGAACGTGGATGCCACATTTGGCGACAAATTGCGAAGCCGTACAATGTAGTCTAACCAATTTTTGAATGAAAGCAATGTACTCGTATTAAAAAATGCTGGTATTTTGATTAAAAAAAATATCTATAAAACTAAAAACCTAAAATACAAGATCATAAACCATGAAACCGCTTTTGAAGTGTAATTGCCTAATTCAGCTCAATAAATATTCTGACACAGGATTGTTTTTGCAAGACATATCATTAAAACTAAGTATTTGTTCATTTGTTCTGTTTTCACTACACCGTGTTCAATATGTTTCATTTTGAGTAAAAATTCAGATTAAAAAAATTCAATTTCAGATTCCTCAAAAGTTAAGATTTTTTTGCTCTTTAAAGTGATTAAAAGAAATTATTTTGAATCCTTTGCATTGCTGAAAACTTTAAAAAATATGCAAATTTATCTATTAGTCAAGCATATATATATCCGATATCAGAAATGCTCTAAATTTTTAATTCAAATTTTTAAAATATAAAACTTTAAACTGCTAAAATATTTTTTGTATAATACAAATATTTTATTTGGACAGACATTTGAAGGGAAAGTCATGACGCAGTGACAGAAAAATATATCACTTGGTTTTGCGTCACCGATCCCTTTAAATAAGTAGATAAATTAATAACGTTTAGAGAGCTATGATAACGGAACACTGGTGATCAACAGTAGTGGCACTACAGGTCCCTGGTGGGCCTTAGCCTTTATCAGTGTTCTGTCGAGCTTGTCCTTTTGGAAGCAATTATTCTCCAGTTATTTTAATAATTTTGAAATCAGGGACAAATTCTATATCCTGTGCGGAGTTTTCATGGTTGCTATATTTGAGGATTATATTTTAAAAGTGGTTTCTTCGTTTATGTTCTATTGCTCTAGAATTTTTAGGGTTTTGTTTTAGATAATATTCCTGTATTTTGAATAGATTATTTTTTCTACAGCATTTTTCTTACGTATTCAGATATTGACCTACCTTTTGAAAATGACTGGAAAGTTTAGGATATTTTGTGGACATGTTTAAGCTGCTCGTATATTAATGAATTTTTTTATTGATAAATTTATTCACATCATACAGTGATCATCATCACAAGGAGAGGACTCCACGGAGAGGACACCGGCTCGAATTCTGACTAAGACGTGGACGTTCTTCTGCAGTACATACAAAAGAAGTGATGTTTATTCACCAGAATGGTGCTCATATAATAAAGCAGCCAATAAATTCATGGTGTGGGATGGACGAAAACGATGATATGCTTTTATTATACAGAGCTTTGAGATTCCTGTATGTCCCACCTGTCGCATATGGTCCTGTTCACATAGAATGCGTCAGCGTCAGCGTTACTCCTATTGAAATATATTTAACCAATTACAAACCTTCAAACGATTAGCCACGAAACTGTTAAAGGTCTGTGATTGGTTTAAAATATGTCAATATGAGTAACGCTGATGCTGACGGATTCTATGTGAACAGGCCCTTAGTTTTTTTTTTGAGACATAAAGTAATATATACAATCAACCTTCAACTTTTGGAAGTTTAACATTCCTCGATTTGATTTTTCGGGAGTACGGCATAAGTAATTACACCAAAACTTCTTCACGGTTTATCAGCACCCTGCCAACAACAAAAGTGTAAAATTTAAAAAAAAGTATATATTATGGTACAGAATGTAACTGTGTTTCATAAACTCATAATGAATAGAATACAGTTAAATATTAACAATTGAATTTCTAAATGTATGTATTTCAGACTTTATTACTTTATACATATCAGATAATTATATAAAATTAATTTGTTACTGTCAATTTTTTGCCACACGAGGGCGAATTAGAACGGGACCTATTGCTAAAAGCCGATTCCAAACTGCTACAAACATCTATGCTAACATTGGGACTCGAACCCACAGACTCCGGCACCAAATGTCAGCGCCCTATCCACTCGGCCATCGTCTCCATAAAACTTTTCAGCAATAGACTTCATAAAACTTTTATTAATTATGATATAATTAAATAGTCAGAGCGATCTCTGCGTAAATTTCCAGTTTCTTTCCTTATCTCATGTATTTGAGGTATTCTAAATTTAACACTAGAAAGACGGGAATTTTTTTCTTGCTAAAAAGACTGAACTCCGTCATTTTGATGGTTAAAAATAAAATCAAGAATTTAAAATATTTAATTTAAAAAAATGGCTAAATACTTTAAATTTTGAACTATTTTATACCAATATATAATAAATTAGTATATAGTTAGATATATTTTTTAAGCAGGTATGCCGAGCTGTCAACCTGGTATGGTTTATCCGTAAATATATATGCATGGTTTGTGCAGTTCTTATTTTTCAACACCAATATTTCCAAAGAGTCAGTATTTCTGTTATTTGCAAAAGGGGGAAGAGACGAAAAGTAACTAACATTTTCCTGGTGTTATTTTAAAGATTTCTGCCCGTTTTCTATATTGCCGTCAAATTGACGGTTTCAGTCATAGTAGGTATACAACACATTTCCTCCCTCTCTTTACTATCGCATATAATTTTGTAAATGTGTGTGAATATTTCGCGTAAAATTATAAAAAGCCATAAAATTTCAGAAGCCTGAGGACGTAAATACCGACATAGCACCCAATAGAAAATATAGCACCCAATAGATATTCGAAACCGTCAAAATGACGGCAGCCGTTTTTTTAGTGTGAAACTTTTTTTTTCAGTACTAATTGAAGTTATTGTAAATGTTTTTATGGTCGATGAAATCTTCATCTTAAACATTCTGGGTGAAAATTGTTAAATCGTTGAACTGCATGTTATTACAGGATATTGTTTAATTCGTAGAGTAAAATATAGAATGATCTACCACCCGTCGAAATACTCTTCGATTAACAGTAAATCTCTATGTCAGTGTTACTACTACAAACATATAAGTTTGATATTTAATTATCATTCCCACTATTTCTCAAACGTTATACTAAAATACTACTTGCGCTTACAAATTTTGCTTTGAGCGGATGATGGGCATCATGAAACTTAAATAACAGCTATTATACAGGAAAAAAAATAAGCTTATAAAACATTGCCTCAATTTCGGTTAAAAGTTCAAAGCGTTATGATAGCTTTCTGCAGATTCCTGCCAGTATTTATCGTATTAAACATAATCGGTACTTTCCCATTATACTGACCTATTGTTAACGTTACACAAAAAGTCACCAATTAAATGCAATGAATGAAGCAAAATGTTCACTTTTCACAACACATTTCCACTTTTGCGAACTTCAGTTTAAACCAAAAGAAACTGATGAAGAAAAAGGTAATACTGACTTTTCTCATGACATATTATGTTTTTTGCAATCTATTTCTTCTTTCGGTGGCAAAAATGAGCAATGTTACGAATTTTGTAAATATTTCATTTTGTTTCGTTATAATGGCTTCTATGGAAGCGCTCCTATAGCTATTTATTTAACATGGGAATTTATCGAAATCTCGCCAAATACGAGAGTTATCGCTAAATGGATTTAGTGACTTATTTTCGTGGCTAAATTTTTCCTTCAAATTTTCAAATTTGTTGTCAACTTTATGAAACTTTTCTTCTATTTCTGTCACTCTTTCATTCACGGCAGTTAGGATTTCACACTTTAATTCTTCCTAACCAGCCGACTTTCTTTCTTTATCTCTTCCTGAATGGCTTTCATCTCATCTTGACCCAGAGATATGTTGTTTTGCATAGCCGTCCTCGCAGCACTAATCTGTAGGAATTTATCTTCCAAAGCTTGAGTTGTAACAGTCTGATCAGTCATCGATCCTATAATAGGCATTCAATCCCCCTTCTGACACGAAAATGTTCCGCTTTCCTGGGTTCGTTAGGATTGAATAAAATAACTTCAGAAAGTTCACACAAAATAAATTTATTATTCTATATACATAATACACAAATTCAAACAATACACAAATTCAAACATAAAACACGTAACAACTGTCTTCTATACAGCAGAAAATTCTAAAAACACAAGTCAGGATACCAGAATTTTCAATACAATACAAGGCAATTAAAGCAGTTTCAACACATTCAATTCTCACTAGGAAATTGAACTGAGTTCCAACGCCAGTGTCAGGTATATTTATAAATTTCCAAAGCGCCTCCTATAGGTCACTCAACTAGATATTTCTAGAAGCTACCAGAAAGGTTTAGTCGGCAAGTTGGCGACCATTTGGCGAGATATCGTCAAATTTGGTGACCAAAATAAGTCACTAAATCCATAGCCAACTTGGCGATAACCCTCATATTTGGCGAGATTCCCATAAACTCCCATGTTAAATACGTAGCTATAGGAGCTCTTCCATAGAAACCATTTTAACGAAACAAAATGCAATATTTACAAAATTCGTAACAATATGGTTATTTCTTTCATGCAGGCATTTCGTTTACACAAAGTGCAGAAAATAACTCTTATTAATTGTATATCAGAGAAGAAGAAAAGGACAGAGCAACACTCGCCAAAAAATCCTAAAATTTCATTTTTATGCACATTCTGTCCACTTCATGTATACACTTCAGAGATTTGTAAGTCGAAGTTCCAGAGATCCAAACTTCAGTCTCTGCAAGCGTAGGAGAACGGTTTTTTCTTCGCCAAAAGGTTGACAACAGAACGTTATAACGGGAAAGTACCATGTAATCTAGCATATCATTAGCAAAATAATATTAAAAAAAAGAATTATAAATTTAAAAAAAATACTCTGTTCGAGATTCTAAGTATTTACTAAGGTGTTATAGATTAAATCGTTGATTTTTCTTTCTCCGATAAACATCGCCAAGGCATTGTTGTATTACTGGTAACGTTGGAAATCTTGGATAAGTTGAGAGAGGCGGAAAAGCAAATCTGTCAGAGTGATAACAATAGCATTTTATTGCTAATTGTGAAATATTATCTACTTTTATAGTGTGGAATATAAGGACTATGAAATGCGCAAATATTCTTGCGTTACAAAACAGCAAAGCATTTGCAAGGATTTGCACTCGACTTCGCATTAGTCTTGCAATTCACACCAAAAAGTACAACACTTTGTCATGGCATGCTCCTTCGGGATGTATCGTTTTCCGAATACAAAAGACTGATGCTCTAACACAGAAACATTCAGACTTTAAAAATCCGTGTTTAAGATTGGAAATGACGAGTAGTTTCAAACTGATAGATACAGCCATGCCTGATAGCATTATGTTTGATTTTTTCTATGGCTAATTTGCAAATCCAGAAATCCTTAAACTCTTTGATATAAATAAGAAAAAAAACAACAGTATTTCTCTGAACTTTGTGAGGGTATGCGCCAGTAATAGAGACGTGCTTCCAAACACTTTAGATATCTGAAAAAAATGTACACACATATGCGTCTCTTAACATAAACGTAACTAGGACAAATGAATTTGGGAGGGGGGGGGGTGTCAGCACCGAGAGATATGGACTCTGCCCCAGTACAAAAGGGGGTAAGGACTGATAATCCCATTTTTACAATATAAAACACGTAATACATGAGCTAATTTTTGCCGTAGTATAGTGATAAAACTATTAAGTATATTTCACCTACAAGTTTTAGTCCCGCTCTTCGATTTTTAAGTAAAATTTTGGGATTTCCATACTTAATTTTATTTCCCTACTAGATGACCAGGCAATGCTTCGCTATTTGCTAGATTTGAGTATATATACAGATTAAATGAACACAATTAAAAGTTTGATATCAATTATTGTGTTTAGTTAAAATTAGATATTTACACACACATTATTATTTTTATGTTTTGGATTACATAAATTGTAATTACAATTTTATTAAATTTTACGTTCATTACAATGCTCAATATTTTTGGTGATTCCCTTTGGCATATATACTAACAAATCCCTTGGTTTTCCTACAAGGGAACATGCAACGCATAATTGTCCACATACTTGCAATGATTGACCTTGTGATGTGTTTATCGTTATTGCAAAAGCCAGTTTAATTGGAAATTTCAATCGTTTGAATTCGAATGGCATATCTGTTGGTATCATTGGTATACGTGGTATCAACAAATCCTCTCCTTTGAATTTGCCAATCAAAATTGTTGCTTCTTTTACACTAGTGGTTAGCCCGTCAAAAATGACTTGTTAATTTTAATTTTTATCAATTTACATCTGCAAAGTCAATATTATTTGTATACTTAAGAGCTTCTCTAATTTCATTTATCTAAATTATACACATTTTAATTATTTAAAATTTAAAATAATAATTGGAAGGTGATAAAATTTATATCACAAGAAAGATCATAAAAATTCCTTTAAAATGAAATCTTTTCTAATCTTTACCTCTATTATCTGATTTTTGGTGAATTTTTAAAGATTAATTTTTAGGATTTAATTTATTAAATGCTGATCACATGGTTTCTTTCTTTTTGATACTTTAAATTAATTTATCGTCACATACATAACAACGATATAAATTGACAAAATAAATATATATATTTTTCTTTCTAATGCTGCAGACGATTGGACATTATCCAATTCTTCTACATTATTTTGTCTATAAAAATATACGTTACGATTTATATATATACATATACACTCAAGAGCCAAAACATTATGACCACCTGTCAATAACGAGTTGGCCCACCTTTGGCGCGCAACACAGCTTCAACCCGCCTTGGCATGGATGCCACAAGTCCTTGGTAGATGGCCGGAGACAGATTGTAGCAAATGTTTAAGAACGGTCACGCAAATCCGAGATATTGCGAATTGGTGGTCTTTGAACTCTGAGCTGCCGTCCCATGACATCCCAAATGTGTTCTGTCGGATTGAGATCCGGTGAGTTAGGTGGCCAGGACATAAACTGGAATTCAGCATCATGTTCCTGGAACCATTCCAACACAATTTTAGCCTTGTGACACGGGGCGTTGTCCTGTTAGAACATTCCATTTCCAGCTGTAAAAGCAGAGACCATGTAAGAGTGCAACTGGCCCGCAATGATGTTCAGATACCCTGTAGCATTCACGGTCTGCTCTACCACAACCACGGGTCCCAGAGACGCCGAAGAGAACGTCCCCCAAAGCATAATACCGCCACCACCGGTCTGTGTATGACCTACTGTACATTGAGGGAGCAACAGTTCGCCTGGAAGACGGCGTATCCTGACACGGCCATCGGCGTGATGAATGACAAACCGTGATTCATCTGACCAGGCAACTCTCTCCCACTGATATATGGACCAGTCGCGATGTTCCCGGGCCCAGCGCAGGCGCAGTTGGCGATGACGCTTGGACAGCAAAGGCATACGAGTGGGACGTTTGTTGCGTAGCCCCATATCCAACAGTGTCCGCTGAACAGTGTGCTGCGATACTATTCAACTTGGCCCTGCATTGTATTGGGCTGTCAGCTGAGCCACTGTCTGGCTCCAGTTTTGCTTCACCATGCGAGACAATCTCCGACGACCTTTTTCTTTGATAGCGTGTGGATGTCCAACACCATGTCGTCTACTGCTGGTTTCACCGTCATTCATCCACTTTGCATAAGTACTAACAACTGTAGGTCGCGAACAACTCACGAGTCGTGTAGTTCCGGAAATACTTGTTCCGAGCCTTCGAGCCATTACAATCTGACCTCTATCAAAGTCGCTTAGATCCGCAGCCTTTCCCATCACGCACAGAAGTAAGTGAAAGAATGATTCTTCAGACTCTCCAGCAGCAGTTAAATACCACTTCCACCTGATCACGTGCCTTCCACGTCATCCAGGCGAATTCATTGCAAAATGTAGGGGTGGTCATAATGTTTTGGCTATTGAGTGTATATATATATATATATATATATATATATATATATATATATATTTTGCATTTATTGCATAGATTGACCATTGTATTTAATTTGAATGTACTCCGTAGCGAAGTACGGAGTACATTCACTACGCAAGCGTAGATTTATGCGTAGCGCAAGCGGTTTTGACTTATCACTACGCATGCGTCGAGGTTGCAACTTTCCGAAAATACTAAATTTGACATTATTGTAATATCTGGTTAAAATATATATATTATATGGTTAAAATATAAATAAAGATATTAAAAAACTAATATAATGAAAAACTGTTTTACTGTGAAAAAGATTGTTTGATTCAATTTTTCTGGAATGAACGACGATGAATGAATTACGGTGAATGAATGACTCTCTCGTGTTTACATTTTCAAGTTCTGGGTATATAAAATGAATACTTCCCATTAATTTAAATGAAGCACTATGATAACTCGAAAGGTGGCGGAAAAGAGATAATTTTCTAAGGAATATAAATATCACATCGAAAATGCATTACAATGAAAGGATATTTTATGCTGAGAACAGTTTTAAACGTTTGCGAGTTGTTTTTAAATTGTCATAACCGTTTATTACAGCCGTCTAAAAATCGAAATAAAGTTGCTTTGTGTGCATATTACGTTGTTTCTAATAAATTATTTGGGTTAGAACTTTACTTTTAACTTTTTAAGCCAAACTCATAAAACAAAATGGATGCCATAGGCTGATATTGTCAAGACGTGGAGTATAGAAATTTTATTGGAAGTAATGAAGTGCTATCGGATTGATAGTACAGAGCAAGACTACCTCTCTACTTGAGTGCAGCAACTTATATATCCTAACAGAACATTCAAATTAATTCAATTTACATATACTGGAATATTCTAGAAAGGAGATTTAAATTAAATAAATAAAACGCACCCCTCGACATTCGAACTTAGGACCGAGCGCTCCGAAGGCAACACCGCTACCTCACAGCCACCGGTTCACTCTCAACAAATGGAAAATGCGGCAATATATTTATGAAGCGGTCGCTGCGGAAGCGTTCCAGATAGAGGGACAGAACTGGGCTATTATTAGGATAGATTGTTTTTTGAAAATATTTTTAACTTTCTTTCTACTGGTCACATCGAGGATTTCAATAGCTTTGAACCTTCTCGGGACAACACGGATTATATTGCAAAAATCCGCGTGTAAATCGGTTCAGTAGTTTTTTAGTCTATAGCGGACACACATAAAAATATTGCCTTTTATATATATACACTCATGTTCATAAATTAAGGATAATTCAGAATCACATGATAATCGAACTCTAAAGTAAAAATTTCACCTAGAATTATCAGACACATCTTGAAGAATAATATGCAAATTGCAGGAATCCACCAGATGACGCCGATAGAACATCGCAATAACGAGAGTTTAAGAGAGGGGTATATCAAGAATGGTGGAAAAGAAATAAAATTGTTCACAAATTTCTGTAAGCCGCTCAGTGCCATAACCGAATAGTTATGACAAAGAGGACGCATGTGGATGATTTTTTACGTGGTAGAATTATCGGCCGCTTGGAATGTGGGTGTACTCAGATGGAAGTATCCTAGGAACTTGGAATTGCCCAAAGTGTCATCTATAGGCTTTGGAAACGATTCCAAGAGGATGGAAATCTCAGTAGACGTTACAGTACAGGTCGCCCTCGAGTTACAACGCCGAATGAAGACAGGTATTTGGCAGTAGCTGCCAAATGAAGCAGACGGAGCACAGTATCCGACCTGTATCATCAGCTATCTGCAGCCACGGGTACCACAGTTTCAAGGCAGTTTCAAGGTGTACAGACGTTTGGGAAATATTGGTCTATATGCTCGCAGGCCTGTCAGATGTGTTCTGCTCACGGAAACTCACTGTCGGCAGCGATTAGCCAGGAGTAGAGAACATGCAATGTGGACATCGTCACAGTGGACTTGTGTGATATTTTCCGACTAGTCCAACATCAGTTTAGTTGCAACATCATTGAACGACACCGTTACGGTGGTGCAGTATTATTCGTTTGGGGTGGAAATATACTGGGCTCCGGTGGTGCAGTATTATTCGTTTGGGGAGGAAATATACTGGGCTCCAGAACAGATCTGTATTTTCAAATCAGAACCATCAACGGGTACATTTATCGGGACATCATTCTGAAACAACATGTACGTTTATTTAAGGGTGCCATGGGCGCAGAATTTGTGTTTATGGATGACAATGGCCGTTCTCACCGAGCAAACATCGTAAACGAATGCCTTCAATCTGAGGATATCACTCGTATGGAATAGCCAGCATTCTCACCTGACTTGAATACGATAGAGCATGTGTGGGACATTCTTGGCCGACGAGTTGCAGCCGATCAACCACTTCCTACATGTGTACCGGAACTTGGGAGAACATTGCTTGCTGAGTGGAGTAATCTTTCCCAAGATAAGCTCGATAATTTGATACTCAGCATGTCTAGGCGTTGTACGGACTGTATTTCATCGCATGGGAGACATACAATGTATTAACCATCATACCAACCATGTAATATTAAGTTTTTGTAAAAGAGATATTTTTTACAATTGCTCCAGGGAGCAAAATTCGTAGTTTTTATGAATGGTATCATACATAACCATCTTTTTTGTTCTTTATCTTTTGTTTAATAAATGGTCTTTATGAATAAGTCACGTTTGTTTCGTTTCTGAACCTTTATTGCCGGAGCTGACATTATCCTTAATTTATGGACATGAGTGTAGATGAAAATATTGGACAGTTCGCACTTCCAAAAGTATATCATGAAAAATTTGAGTAGTTATTGATAATGGCTAGTTAAAAAGCAAGCAAACAATTAAAAAAAACTATGACTATATTTGTTTCAACGATATGGGGAGTGGTTGGGGGGGACTACAACCCCTCCCTATTGGTTCTAAAAATATTCCTAGAATCCCCCTTCTTGGTAACGCATGTGTACGATGAAGTAACCTACAAAATACGGAAGTGCAAAACGATTGAATACTGTCTTGAACAACTGATGAATTAGTGTACAAAATACCCAATAAGTAGGTCAATTTTGTAAAGAGTAACTGAGATGGGGTATTTAAGGAAACTCAATCATATAAGTGGATGTAATTTTATTTCGTCACACTAACTTCTAATTGTGATATAATATCAGTTTATTTTACATTGTACGAGAGGCAAAAAAAGGTCTCTATTCCACAGGGAAGTAAAAGTTTTGTCAGAGAGGCTGTTAAATTGATGTAAGAACTTGGGTCGAATTTTGATGGATAAAAGGGAGTTATTCGCGTATCGATTGACAGATCACACGACAAAAATTCAATATGGCTATCCGTATTCATTATTTAGTGTTTTGAAATGACTGCTATGGTGCTAAAATTTTTATTCTTACTTTCCATGGAACTTCAATTTAACAAGTAAAAAGTGTCAAGTAGAAACAATAAATAAATTAATGTTGTTTCATTAATGTTTTAAAGGATCCAATAATTTTTGATGATATTATTCAAACCTTCAACTCTAAACACATATTTTAAGTTCACTGGTGGTATTATAATCTCTATGACTGATTTGCGCATTTGCCTTTTTCAGGTTCGCCAAATAGAATAGCAATGTCCTGGCGAGGTTTAACGGAAGAAGTAAAAATAATGAATCTTATCTATAACATCTAAGTGCATATTTCAAGACAATTTTTAAAAATTATTTTTACATCAAATAAAACATCACATTTTAAAGACAATCAACTAGCTGATTGCCAGTGTTTGAATTCGACGAATTTCGGCTTTATTGACCAAAAATTTCATGTTTACTTAGCCTCTCAAAAGTAGGTACATAGTAGTCAGAGAGCTCTTAAGTTCTTAATTAGTTTGTGATAAATATTTACATTCGTTAAATAAATAATCATTTCACGTGAAGTTGCCTGAATTTCAGTTAGTACATGAACACATTTTGCGAGAGATTCGCAAAATAATTACCGTATTTTTGAAGAAGATTTTAAAACTGAAATGATTTTAATCTTAAGGCTGTATCATGTAGCACCTGACCTCGTGGATTAGCTATCCCAAAATTAATCTTTAAAGAACTTTTGTGTCAGCGTTTTTCTAATTACTGATTATCAAATGCCTATCTTTGAATTTTTTCTTCATTCCTTGAAAATCAGTTTTTAAAGTCAGTGTGAAAGGTTTTCAAGAATCTTTTAATTTTGTTTTCATATTTTAAAAAAATGTAGTGATAGACAAAAATAATTAAATTTATAAAAACCTTTCAACAGAAAATATATTTTTATTCAAACGTCTACCTTCATTCAACAAAAACAAGTTTTAGTAAAGTATGCATTTGCATATGATTATAAGAATAGTTAGAATTTTTCATTGCTTAACACTGGCGTTAAAGATTGACACTGACTTAATTCTTATTCTTAACCGATATTTGCATTTCAATGCTAGTACAGCAGGCAACCAGCAGTACAGCATTATACTTTATTTAAAAAAAAACAAGTTATTAAAATTTAAAAATATTTCTTTATCGAGTCTGAAAACACAATAGCGGTTTTTCATTCCTCAGACAAGGCAGAAAATTGTGACTAACAATTCTATTCATTCCGAAGAGGAGAATATTTGTTCCGTCCAGTCCAGTTTCCTGACACTCATTCAAGGAAGCACACATACATACGCAATCCAGCGATAAACAGTATTTTATTTTTATCTCTTACGAAAGCCGTTTTCATTCGAAATTAAAAGTTGTTGACAGTAATGTATTAAGAAAAAGTGACATGGAAGGAACCGCCATCTTTAATTTAGCCAGAATTCGCGAGCATGCGCAGGAAACTTCAGCTGGATAACCTTCCAACAGCTGCTTCGTTTTCTGAGACAGGAGGAAAAACAAAATGCCGCTAAAAGTAAATGGAGAGAAGAAAACGAAAACTAATGCAGGAAAAAAAAAATCGGTGGACATATCGTCACTTAGACGGCTAGCACCTGTTGGTTAGCGTGGCGCTTCGGGGCGAAGCATTTTTTTTTCTGGCATGTTTTTTAATGATCTCGGCTTGTTTCCTCGCTGAGTGATTTTAAAATTTCTGTAACAAATGAGGGTAGAAAATAACTTCGTCCGAGACAGTCTCTCGCTGGATTATAATTATTGTTATGCTCCTTTTTTTTTTGCTTCTTTTTGCGGAGGATCTTCAGAAGCTGCAGAGAACCCCCCAACAATTAAGAAAAGTACGAGGGAAATAGCTACTCGACTTCTCTAGAAATAGTTTAAGGACAAGAAAAATATATTTTCTCGTGACCCAATTAAGTAAAGGAGACTGCTCATTTCATTTACGGATTTTCTTAGAATAGCAGATAAGACCTCAGTATAAGGAAAAATAACAAAGCTTTAAAAATAGGTAGAGTCCACTATTAGTTAGGATGTATTGTGTTTGAAAATATTTCAGTGACTTGAAATAATTACTTTCTTTTATTTCTAATTGTTTTAGATTTTTTTTTGTAACGTCTAGGAGAAATGAAAGCATTTACTTCAAGGTTTCAGATGTTTGACAGTATAATACAAAAGATTCTGATGAAAGCTTGTTCTCATGGCTCTATTTAAAGTCTTTCGAAAATGTTATGATTTTTCTGTTGACTGTCCATGATTAAGCCTCTTCACTGTAGTGAATGCGACCTGATAGAACCTCAGGTGCAACGTAGATTGTTTTGCATTCAAGGCAAGATTGTGAATTCCATAATGCTCTGAAGGGAATGCCAAAACTAATTCAAACAACAGACATAATTCTGATTGTGTCTGATGATTTTCCATCAGAGATGGGTGATAAATTATTTTTAGAGTTACTCCGAGCTGCGCCTTTCGTGTTGTTTCTATTGAAATCTAATTGAAATCTAATTTATTTAACTTTCAGGCAGTAGTAACTTACATTTTATGATATTCAATTTGAGACATGTCCTACTTTCTTTGTACAAGGAACAGGTTACAAGAAATTGACAAAATATCATAATTCCATTGAGTAGTATTACTTTAAAAGATTTTTTTAGGTAATCTACATATATGGAAGGAAAAATGTTTTTAGATTGTTGATTTCAGGTTTCATCTCAATAATGGTCACTAAAAGGAAAGATGTCAACGTCAATGTAGAAGTGAAAATGGTATAATTCCCCACGGTGTGTGGACAATAAAGAATGCATTATAAAGGATGCAGAGGCAGGGGTAAATACAAAATTGTAAACCAATAAAAAATAGAAGAATAGCTGTCAGTGTGGCCAGTGATAGCGATCTGAAGTCTAAATTTTACAAGATGGATGGTCGTTATTTTATGGCCCACAGGAAAAACGTCAGATGAGAAGAATCAAAGTTGTTTTGCAAAATAAATGTATGTTGGGGGAGGTACTACATAGACGATGGACAGAGGCGACAGAGGCGGTAAAATAAAGAACCAATTAGGGGTAGGAACCACTGAAAGAAAAACAGCCCACTGCCGAATGAACGTGAGAGGCGTGCCAGAATGGCCCCCCTGTAAACGGACAACAGCTCCGCTAAGGACGGAAGGAATCGGAAAAGAAGGAGACGGATTTTAGATTGGGTTCCTGAGAATTAGATGTCGGAGACTCTCGTCTGCCCCATAGCCTTGGAGAAGTGCGAATATCCAAGGTGTTCCTACACTGGAGATGATACTGGGTCCCGGTCGCCGATGCTACGATCATCGCTGCATACATCCGTTATAGTAAGTGCCTCCCCGATAGACTCTAAAAATCATATTTGACTCTATAGTTTGCCTCTGCTTCTGGGTATCGTATGTCAAAACTGTTAATATGAAACTGATTGTAATATTAATAGCTCTGACAAGTTAATTGAAATTTGGGTTATCAAATAAATGTATGTTTAAGGTCAATGCGTTGTATTCCTTGCTTGTTCCAACCCATGCATGCATCCATTGCTTCTAGGTAATTAACTCATACAGTCAACATTGGAAAATTTATAAAGGAATATGCATTTGAAGAAATACAAAAAGAATAAGATTACACAACAAGAGTTTGAAATGTGTTGATAAAAGAAAATTGTAGATATCTGAGACATAAAGAAATACATGAAGGTCTCCCAATTTTTTAGAAATGATTGCGACGCAAAGACATATATAAAGATAGAATCATAACAAACATCTCTCAAGCAAAAGGAAATTCCCGATTAGAACAAAATATTGAAGATATTAAAAAAAAACAACTACACAGCCCAATAGTTACACAAAAGTTTACACAAAAGATTTTGGTTTGAGATCGAGGTAAGAAATTTTAGCTCTAGGCTTTCAGCAACAAATATGAATTGAAAAAATTTACAAGTGTGTAACAGAAATAGACTCGCAAGTGAAGGACAACCAACAGTGTTTTAGAAACCAAACAAAATATCATTTATATGATTACTATGAGTAACTGTTCTACTGACTTGTTATTTCACAACAGTGCAGGCCTCTTTGACGTGGTGGAGATTTGTCTGTTTATATGCTAACTGTAAGAAGAAAAAAAATCTCCTAATTTGTTTGAAACTCCTTTGCAACGATAAGCTTCCACTGAGTACATCATTTAGTTTCAGATAGAAATGGAATTTTAGGAATGATAACTATCGACTTGAAAATTGATGACATGATCTCCAACTTTCTGTGCTAGAGCATGCTTCTTAGCTGTTTTTTTCCTCATTTAATGAGAACTAGATGATTAAATATAATTTCAATGGTTCATATATTTGACGTTTATATTGTACATAGGCACTTAGATTCGGGAAATCGTCCTTAATACCATGCACAGGCATTATCCTAAAGACATGTGGATTCACTTTTATACTACGTAGAGGATCGATTTTGGATAGAAGTGCTGGGGCGGAGGCAGGAATCTATAATGAACTGTATGTCCTTCTTAATAACAGTGAAGGTAGATACAAAATGTTTCAAGAGAGAATTAGATGTTATTTAAATATCCTTGCAGCTGCTAAATGTCCAAAAAGACTGTTTTACCAAGGCTGTGGTGTCAGATTCCAAGGCCGCTTTAGGCACCATTAGTAACAATATATTTAGCAACTCAAAACGCATTTATGATAGTCATTTAAATGTCCTAGAAGATTCTGTGGCTTTAATGTGGGTTCCTTGCTCACTGGAGTGTGGATGGCAATGACAGAGCATCCTTTCTAACAAAAAAAGGTACTACTGTTCTCCAAACACCTAATTCATCATTAACTGTTCAATGAGCAAGTTTCTCACATCAGCCAAAATAAAATTTTTCATAAATACACACTTCTGACGATCAATGAAGCCTAGGTAAAAAAAATACCTTGAAGCGTCTCGTTGATTCAAAATTTATGGTTCCAAATTCTTCTCCTGGTTTGGATGTCGCTCTCTTTCAATTTTCCAATGGACCTAATTACCTTTGTTTAGAGTTGGAACAAATAACCCTCCTAATTGTTCTACATGTATTTACGACGTGTCTGGACGTGTTCTGCACTGATAGATTTTAGTTATACTGTGAAAAGGTATTGGGAATCGAGAAGGCTAGCTTGCTAAAAGCCTGGAATTCGTAAAATAACTTTGAAAGTATGTTGAACATAAGAAGAAGAGAAGAGGCTTTGGTAGTAACTGGACACCTGAAATAAAATTACACTGGACTGTGTTCAACTCATCAATAAATAGAAACTAGTCTATTCGTATGCAAGTACAAGAATTTGACCATAATGGTAAATGAGAATTTTAGAACTGATCATTTTCCACCTAACAATAAAGAAAAAGGGCTGAAGTATTACTTCTCAAACTTAGTAATAGACTTCCGCTATAACTTCTCAGATGTTGAATAATTACATACAGAGATTGCGTATTATGATTATGAAAGTAGATCTAAAAGTTAGTGTAGTAGATTGTTTACTGTAAAAATGAAATTTAGACTTAATTCTGTAATTATCGTATCTAATGGCAGTCACTCTCTGAAATATATAATTAAATTATAGCTTACTTAATCGCATTAAATGAGGCGGGAAAGGCAAAGTGGTGTAAGTCAGTAAGTCAAGTGGTGTAAGTCAAGAGAGTTTTACTGCAAAAACTACAAAAAAGTATACCACAAATTGAACAAATTATAATTCATAACAATTATCATAATATTGCAAATAATAAATATTTACAATTCCACTGTAAATTGAACATGGAGATTACATTTTTCCCTCAAATGAAAAAAGTTGAAAATGTGACTTATACCACTTTGCCTTTCACCGCCTCAAATGGGGATTCATATTAAATGAAATCTTTCAGCTTATTAATTAATGACATCTGAGTTCGTCAAACTGCATGCACCATTCTTATATTTTACACACATTATCACGGTTTTTAGGACACTTGATATATGTATATATATCAAGTGTCCCCAAAACCGTGTATATATATATATAGATATATATGTATATATATATATATATATATATATATATATATATATATATATATATACATATATATATATATATATATATATATATATATATATATATATATATATATATATATATATATATATATATATATATATATATGTGTGTGTGTGTGTGTGTGTGTGTGTGTAAGTAAAAATATCGTAACGGATATTTTTATAGACAAAATAATGTAGAAGAAAATATTCAAATTAAATACAACGGTCAATGTGTGCTGTTAATTTGAATGTTTAATATCCATAAAACATACTAATTTGAATTAAATTCTTAAAAAAACTTCCATCTCAATAAGTCCAGTGGTTAAATTTTATCTTTTACTGTATTTTAATTTTTTTTGTCGATTTATTTCGTTGTTATGCACATAAAGAAAAAATTAATTTAAAGTATCAGAAAAAAAAGAAATATCGTGATCAGCATTTAATAAATTAAATTCTAAAAATTAATATTTAAAAATTCAATACGATTCGAAAAAGATTTCATTTTAAAGGAATTCTTATAATCTTTCATGTGCTATAAATTTTATAACCCTCAAGTTATTATTTTAAATGCAAACTTAAAAAAAATATTACAAAAACAGCTTAAAAATTTAATTTTAAATAATCTAAGAAGAATTTTTCAAAAAATATTTCTTAATGCACACCTATACTATAAGAAGAATCGCCATGCACAATTTCAGATCTTTAGGTTCAGTGGTTTGGTCTGTGCATTATCTGTCAGTTAGTCCCAGAACAGATTTATATATACACTGTTGGCCACCCAAATTGCAACACCAAGAAAGACAAGAGATATCACAACAAAATTTATTTTGTAGATAACATGTTGACCAAGTATCAAATGATTAAATTTATAGACTTCTGTGAAGTGTGGTTCCTGCCAAAATCAGTAGCCAGAGTAGCCGCCATTGTTGGAGATCACCGCTGCCACACGCCTCGGCATTGATTCAAAGAGACTTTGGATGAGTTCTTGGGGTACAGCAGACCAAGCAGCTTCCACACGTTGCCAAAGTTGATCTGCTGTGGCAGCTGGGGATGGAATCTGGGTCAATCGTAGAGCAACCATGGACCACATGTTTTCTATCGGTGAAAGATCCGGAGAGCGAGGCTGCCAGGGAAGCAATTCAATCTGGCGATTGACGAAGAACCGTTGGACAATGCGTGCCACGTGTGGTCGCGCATTATCCTGTTGAAATATGGCTGTGGGCAAGCCCTGAAGGTAAGGAAGGAGAACTGGCTCCAACACCTCGGAGATGTAGCGCTGGCTGTTTAAAGTACCGGCAATGCGTACTAGAGGTGTGCGAGAGTGATATCCAATACCGCCCCATACCATAATACCCGGTGCAGGACCAGTGTAGCGGTGCATAACGCAGCTGTTCAGCATCCTCTCTTCACGGTGTCTCCAGACTCGAATGCGACCATCGAGGTGTTGCAGACAGAAGTGTGACTCGTCAGTAAAGACAATTTCATTCCATTCTGCCGTCCACATCCTTCTGTCATCGCACCATTGGCGGCGGAGACGTCTGTGGTTCTGCGTCAAGGGTAGACAAAGCAATGGACATCTTGCGGACAGACTACTCTGCTGTAAACGGCGTCGAATGGTACGCGCAGACACTGGATGATGCGTTACAGACTGCATGTGCTGTGCTATGGTTCGTGATATGACTGAGTGATCCGTCACTGCCATGCGCACAATTTGCCTGTCATCACGTGAAGTGGTGCGCTGAGGTGGATGCGATCGAACACGCCGGTCCGTCGTACCCTCCTGCATCCAACGATCACATATCCGCATTACAGTTGTTTGGTTTCGTCCAACACGACTACCGATTTCCCTGAAAGATAATCCACAATCGCGGTAAGCCACTATCCTTCCTCTGTCGAACTCGGATACTTGATCAAAAGATGATCGCTGTTTTCGACGAGGCATAATTGATCGTTTTTTTTAAAAAAACCACAAGAAAAACACAATTGCCGAACTTGAAATCGTCGAAATCTCCAAGCCTTAAATAGCGCTTTGAAGTGGCGCCACAGGCGCGCGTTATGTGCGTCTGCGCTGAAATTCTAATCATTTGCATATCTCACCTCCGCTAATGCATGTTGTAAATTTCATGTTATTTGCATGTTTCCTTCAGGGTGTTGCATTTACAGTGGCCAGCAGTGTAAGGTGAAAGGCAAAGTGGTGTAAGTTACATTTTCAACTTTTTTTTATTTGAGGGCAAGGATGTAATATCCTTGTTCAATTTATAGTGGAATTGCAAATAATTATTATTTGCAATATTGTAATAATTATTATGAATTATGATTTGTTCAATTTATTGTGGAATTTGTTGTAGTTTTTCCAATAAAATACTTTTGACTCACAGCCTCATGTATAGATTTTACTTATTTAAGACAATTTAAGGCAATTTGTGCTCTTGCAGTACAGCAACTTGTATTTTGAATAAGAAAATAAAAGGCATAGTAAAATCCACTGGCTGTCACATGTCTTTAAACGTTAAAATTCTATGAACAAAGGAGGGATAACAAAGGAGGGATAACGAAGTGGGACAATTGATTTAACATTGAAATAGATTTTACGGCAATATTTTTGATGACTGAATTTCACTAACCATAGATAATCTATTGTATTAGAAATGGGTGAAAATCCTCGATGAAAAAGGAGAATGATCATTCTCGATAGTCCCTGTTCATCATTCATAACGGTAGAACACTACATTCGATGTACTCAGATTATAAATGGGAGAAAGTAGAAAATAAACAAATATATCAGAATCCTGAAAAATGACGGGAGATCTTTCTCAAGGGGTACAATAAAATAGATTACTATGCTAAAAACCGTCATTTCGCTTACAAACAACGTACATTATTTCTACACATGCCTCGCAAATCACATTCCACGAGTAAAACTTTATTGAAAATAAAATAAAATTACTTTATTCAGATAATATCTTAGCATTTAGATTCTAAAAACTTATGTTTGATATACCAAAATTTACTGAATTCCATTCATGCTTCATGGTAATATTCACAGTTCCAAGCCTTTTTGAGGTTCAATTCATTTGTCATATCACGTCAGTGATTGAAATGTTCAAAGTCTAGAACAACAATTAAACTTTTTTTTAAAGACTTCTTCATTTGATAGGAGATAAGAGGAGGCGGACTTATTAAAAAAAATGACATTATTGACGCAAACGTAAATATCAGAGACCAGATAGAGCTGCAATTTCTTCCAGAGGATGTTATTTATTTATCTATTTATTTCTTTTTATACATACTTATTAGCAGCAATCGATTATAAATTTTCCTAACCACTGTTACAGAAACACTGTTTTTTTTCCAGTCTGAAAATTCATAGGCATTTTTAGGCACTGTCTGGGCCCGAGGTAGTGTAGTAGTGACAGCGCTTCGGTTTTTGGTGCTGAGGGTTGTCAGATCGAATCCCCAAAAGCACCATTTAATAAAGCCGTGTCTAGGCAGGATATAGGTACGTTAAATCCGTAAACCGGAAAATACATGTATGAGGTTAGCAAGGGTGGGAGAGAGTAGGATTCCCCGAGATGCCTCTGGGGGTGCTCAGTCAAAATTGCTGTGGTACCTGGTTAAATTGGACTCCGACCCGACTACAGCCAAGCAAATATAGATGGCAGCACGAAAATACGTTTTTGGCAAAGGGTAGAATAATTTGCATCTCCCCCCTCTCTTTACATTGCTTATTTTAAAATCTATACTAAGGCCCAAGGTAGCCTAGTGGTAGGACGACTCCTTTCGGCACAGAGGGTACTCAGATCGAATCCCGAAAAGCGCCATTTACTAGCTCCGTGTCTACACCGGATACAGGCGCGTTAAATCCTTAACCGGAAAATTCCTCTATGAGGTCAGATAGGGTGGGTGAGCGTACGATCTCCCCCAGATGCTGCCCCTGGGGACGGGTGCTCGTTCAAAATTGCTGTGGCACCTGGCTGAATTGGACTCCAATATTTGTAGTGATATTACAAAATCGGAGCCGCACCCCTCAGTCTTCTAGCCAATATGGACCTAGTCTGGAATTAAGTACGACCAGGGAGTATTAGAACCCACAACAACAACAAATACATCCGTGTCTAGGCCGGATATGGACACTTTAAATCAGTAGACAGGAAAGTTCTTTTATGAGTCTGAGAAGGGGGAGAGGGTACGACCCCTCCCAGATGTCGCCATTGTTGTGCTCGGTCAAAGTTGAGGTGGCACCTAGATAAGACGTACTCCATCTCTTGTGTTGCTTTTACAAATCGAAGCCGCACACATCAGCACGCAATGTCTATATGGACCTGGTCTGGAACTTTCAGCCAAAGGGCGTTAAGAACAACAAAAACAACGACATATACTTTCTGAATTATCTCAAATTATAGTTAGAAGAATGAATAGAAAAATTGTGAGTGGAAATGCACTGATAAAATGGACGCATCTTGTATGCAAATTTACTATAAATATTGCAAAAATTTCAATTTTTACTACTTTTTAACCCGGTTACAAAAGATCTATTAAAATTGATAAGAAAGTTGAATTTTGCTGAGAATTAAGCAAAATTCAGTATAAATATATTCCATAAATAAATTCTATAAAAATTTCGATCCTTACTAATTTTTTTCTCGGTTACAAAATAACTACTGAAATGGACAAGAAATTGAATTTTAGTGAGCATTAAGTAATTCGTATTTTACATAGAAAAAGTAAAACAGATTCAAAAGGAAAAACTGAGCAAAAATTCTGTTTAAAATACTAATTTAAAACTTTTTAATCATATTTCATAACATTATGATTATAAATTTTCAGTTAATGGAAATGGAATCTAAAATTCATGTCTGATTAAACACAGTCGTACAAAAGGAATGATACGAATATTTCAATTAACTTCCTTCGTCTAAAAAGCTATATAGAGTTTTCTTGGTAAAAAATATGTTTTTAACTTCTTTTAATAGTGTTAAGAAAAATTTTTATGATAATTTAGCTTCATACACAGAATTATCTAAATATAATCAAGGAAATAAATTTCACGTAAAAAATATTTTGTATAACTTAATACAAAAATATTTTTTACGAAAATAAACAAAAAAAAATTGCATTTATTAAACTTACTCAGTATGTGTATCTTGAAATTTTGTGCTTTTAAAGGAGATTTAAAGTTAAAAATTATCCTTTATTTTATCTAATTGACTAATGCTACAGAGAATTTTTTGTTAAATAAATTAATGCAGATTGAAGGTGAATTTGAAATAACACACAGGGTGATTTTTCAATGACTTAGGATATGGAAATAGATAGAAACTAATTAAGGTACGGTTATGAATAGACAATACAATTTATTAATTATTTCACCTATTTGAAAATATTTTTATGTTCTCATCTATACTGTTTCAATATGACTTGCTTTGCAATAACACTCAGCTTGTTTAGCGATTTCACATAACTAATGATAGCACACAATTAATTTAAAATATGATTTTAAGTAGCAGTCTGGGAAATTAATTTAAAACCTTTTACGGGTATTGTTATTAAGTATCTGTCATAAGAGTGCCAATGGAGAATACTTTACAGTAGGGATTAATAATTACACAACTACAATACTGCAAACACTGTTATAAGTATATCTCGCTTCCTATGAAATATTTCATAGTTCGTGATATAACAAAGTAGATAAATTATTATATACATAGGTTATTGTCTGAAATTTATTGGAACCATATATACACTGCTGGCCACCCAAATTGCAACACCAAGAAAGACAAGAGATATCACAACAAAATTTATTTTGTAGATAACATGTTGACCAAGTATCAAATGATTAAATTTATAGACTTCTGTCAAGTGTGGTTCCTGCCAAAATCAGTAGCCAGAGTAGCCGCCATTGTTGGAGATCACCGCTGCCACACGCCGCGGCATTGATTCAAAGAGACTTTGGATGAGTTCTTGGGGTACAGCAGACCAAGCAGCTTCCACACGTTGCCAAAGTTGATCTGCTGTGGCAGCTGGGGATGGAATCTGGGTCAATCGTAGAGCAACCATGGACCACATGTTTTCTATCGGCGAAAGATCCGGAGAGCGAGGCTGCCAGGGAAGCAATTCAATCTGGCGATTGACGAAGAACCGTTGGACAATGCGTGCCACGTGTGGTCGTGCATTATCCTGTTGAAATATGGCTGTGGGCAAGCCCTGAAGGTAAGGAAGGAGAACTGGCTCCAACACCTCGGAGATGTAGCGCTGGCTGTTTAAAGTACCGGCAATGCGTACTAGAGGTGTGCCCGAATGATATCAAATACCACTCCATACCATAATACCCGGTGCAGGACCAGTGTGGCGGTGCATAACGCAGCTGTTCAGCATCCTCTCTTCACGGTGTCTCCAGACTCGAATGCGACCATCGTGGTGTTGCAGACAGAAGCGTGACTCGTCAGAAAAGAAAATTTCATTCCATTCTGCCGTCCGCATCCTTCTGTCATCGCACCATTGGCGGCGGAGACGTCTGTAGTTCTGCGTCAAGGGTAGACAAAGCAATGGACGTCTTGCGGACAGACCACTCTGCTGTAAACGGCGTCGAATGGTACGCGCAGACACTGGATGATGCGTTACAGATTTCATGTGCTGTGCTATGGTTCGTGATGTGACTGAGCGATCCGTCACTGCCATGCGCACACTTTGCCTGTCATCACGTGAAGTGGTGCGCTGAGGTGGATGCGATCGAACACGCCGGTCCGTCGTACCCTCCTGCATCCAACGATCACATATCCGCATTACAGTTGTTTGGTTTCGTCCAACACGACTACCGATTTCCCTGAAAGATAATCCACAATCTCGGTAGGCCACTATCCTTCCTCTGTCGAACTCGGATACTTGATCAAAAGATGATCGCTGTTTTCGACGAGGCATAATTGATCGTTTTTTGAAAAAAACACAAGAAAAACACCATTGCCGAACTTGAAATCGTCGAAATCTCCAACCCTTAAATAGCGCTTTGAAGTGGCGCCACAGGCGCGCGTGATGTGCGTCTGCGCTGAAATTCTAATTATTTGTATATCTCACCTCCGCTAATGCATGTTGTAAATTTCATGTTATTTGCATGTTTCCTTCAGGGTGTTGCATTTTCAGTGGCCAGCAGTGTATATATATAACTATTGAATTCAAGAATGTAATTCGACTGAGAGTTTGATTTTACTGGAATAATCAAAAGAATAATTGCTTTATGTACTCACCTCTCCATTTTTCTCACTAATTAAGCACTCGGACACGAATAAATATCCCAAAGGTTATGAATTCTGATTTAATGAATGATTTGATTCACATATACGCATCTTTGATGATGTACTTATGTCCACTGAATAAACGAATAATTAACAAAATAATAGATTCGATTTTGGGCATTTTTGCCTACAGAATATGTTTTTCAAAACTACTGTCCGTTTTCCACAATACGAAAACCAACATCCTATTCCAAGAAGAAAAAAAATTCGAAGTTCGGTTTACTGATCACATGATCGATACACGAGGTGATGGTCATGCCAGACGAATCGGCGCCCGCATTTCCGCAGATATCTGTTTTCGAGTCATCAGTAACTATTAGCTGGATATAATACCAATTTATATATTACACAAGTATCGCATTCATCTGATAGTTACACATATACGGTGAAACTTCTCAATGGCGGCCAGTCCTTTTTCCGAAAAAAAAGGTGGTCGTTTTGAGGGGTTGATATCGAATAGTGGTGGCCGGCTAGAGAAGTTTCACTGTATACATATATTTCAAGTGGTGTTAGAACTACATGACCAGTATTTAAGTTATATTTTATAAAGGGAAAAATCTGTAAAAAGGTAAATTCAGAGGTAGGCTGGTAAATCTGATAAATTAAATCTATGAGTAAGATGTCTCAAAAGATTTTTAAAAAAAACTTCAAATGCCTTTTTGAGATTTTATTATAAAAAAAACCAACCGAAATAATATTTGATCTGTTTATAATTTTTTTCAGATATCTTTTTTATTTATACTCTTTTGGATATTCGGGACATTCCTTTCAGAAAACAATTCCGAAGATAAGCATGAAAGTTAATTTTCTTCTTCAAACCAAATTTTTCCGAGTTATATATCATATAAACATAATGTAAACAAGCTTAATGAAAAATGCAAAACCGAGTCTTCGTTTTTGCATCACGTACAACAAATAACCATATTTTCCTACTACACGAGCCCCTTCGCTAGTTATGTCACGTCTTTGGTACATCTTTCTCGTTTCTTCCCAAACAACTGCGATAATCTCGAATAAAGACACACATAACGGCTTTCTCCTTTTGCACCAGAAGATTAAATCTAATGCGTTCCACATGGATCGCAATTGATCAAACGTTTTAACGCGCCGGGATGACTCTTTAGAGACACAACAAAATATTATTCGATTTAACACACAAAGTATGAGAGAACAGATCTTATTATCGGTATTCAGCTCACCTCCACAAGAAGGGTGTAATTGAAGAGGGGTATCGCCTCGTTTTGTTTTCCTCTAATGGTTCGTCTGATTTACAGTAATGAAGAGATTTTCCAGCCAATGAGAGAGGAGAATAGTTTCTTTGAACAAGGCACCTGTAATTAAGATGATAAAGAAGCATACATTTCTGTTAAGTATTTAGTGTTAAACAACATTTAGCTTTTGCGGGGAAAAAAGAACATGAGATGTTTATGAATTATCAACGAAACATAAGTTATGTGAATTATTAATTCAAATATTAATTATAAACACTTGCATAATTACTGATAAATAAGTACTATTGTTTATTATGAGGAAGGCTAAGAAATACCATAAGATAATTATATTAAAAACTATAGGTTGGTTGATTTTTAAGCATCCTGTTTTATTAGTAGAGGACAAAACTAAGTGTTAATTACTAATTTAAATTTTAATGATTGCCATCTAAGTATTATCAATGGTAATAACGCTATAATTAACATTATTGACATAAATACTATCACAGGGTTTTGAGAAAGTCTAAAAAATGTCCTAAAAATAATAGTTTTGAAAAATGGAGGTTGGTTGATTTTGAACCATAAACTTTAATTAAAAGAGGGCTGAACTAAAGCAGAGTAGAAGTTTCAAGCATTCTTCAATCGTTTACAAACAACAGTGCTACGATGAGACTCAAACCAGCAGATTTTGGTATTCAAGACCAGAGTGTCAGCTAATGGACCATTCCTCCGCCGTTGGGAAACAGATTGTTATAAATCTTGGTGTTTCTTATTACATCTGTCCCACGGAAAGAAAACCAAAAGCTAAAAATTAGGGATCGTTTTGAAACCATTCGTTTACTATATCATAGACATTAATTTTTTTATTGTTACATGGTAGAGATTCTTCCAAGGTTCATTAAATAATAATTTTTACCCTTCGTTTTGCTGTTTTTTTGTATTAAAAATGATTAATTCCATTGAAGTATAAATAGCATATGAAAAGATCGCAACTATGCAGGATTTATAACAAAAAATGTCTCTGTCTCTTGTTATACGAGGGTTGTAAATAAAGTAGTGGCAACGTAGCCCAGAAAGTCGTAGAACATCGGGCATGCGTAAACAGGATATCGGAGGAGTGAGGTGAAGCTGTTGTCAATGTATAGAGTACATAAAACCGTCGATCCAGTAGAGGGGGTAGTTGCTGCGTAACGTTGAAATGGACAGTGTCGTTTCTACCGCTCTAAATCATGTTTACAAAAGGTGATCAGCGGTCGGGGATTAAAATCGAGGTTGCTTGTGGCTACAGCACATCTGCGCCCGGCTATACGGTGCAAATGTCCACGTTTATTGCGAGACAATGTACTTATCGTGTTGCATGACAATGCTCGTTGTCATGTTGCACGATCTGTAAATGATCTTTAGCGACGGTGGTCTTGGGAGTTGTTGGAGCACCCTCCGTACTCCCCTGACACGACCTCTTTCCTAAGCTGAAAGAACCCCTTCGAGGCATCAGATTTCTTGACGTGCTGTGATGCCGTTCGGTGATCCGAACAGTAGAGAGCTCTGCGCTGACATCAACGCACAGCACTTTGCCAACGGTATCCTACGACTTCCTGACATCTGTCAAAGGTACAAGACTTTGCTGGTGATTATACTGAAGGAAATTAATGTAATTTGGCATGTACGTTCAGTAAAAAATGTTTTCTGGGTATGTCGCCATTACTTTATTAACAACCCTTGTATGTGTGTGTGTGTGTGTGTGTATATATATATATATATATATATACAAAAGCCCGGTGGCGTAGTGGTTAAAAGCGTCAAGCTGCCATTCCACAGGTCCAGGGTTCGACCCTGCGACTGGGCAAGATCGGCCGAACCTTTCATCCCTTGAGTGGGTCGATAAAATGAGGACCAAGCATGCTTCGGAACTAAACTCTGGGGGTCCCACGTCAGGTTGACGTGGACATATTCTGTATGGCACCCCAAGCCCCAAGGTGAAGAAAGCGGAGAGGGGTACCGCTGGCTCTGGTCCACATCGGACTGTAGCGCCGTGAGTTTATATATATATATATATATATATTGATAGCATTCATTTTTTTTATTACATGGGAGAGATTTTTCCAAAGTTCATTAAAATAGAATTTTACCGGGACAGAATGCATACCGGGACATCTGCTAATTACATAACAGACTTTAACCGTGGAGCCGTAAATGCCTATTTTTGTAGTTGTAAATTACTAGACGAAGATAAAAGATTCTTAAATGTAAAACAATTATTTGGTATGGATTTAAGAAGCTTTTTATCTCTAGCAAACTCTTTTTCTAGATGCTCCCGATTGGTGTTTTAAAAGTATTTACGTGATAATTAGAAAGTAGAATTCCATTAAAATTATCGCGCTGAGCATAACATTATTAACATTTCAATAAAATGGTCATTGCGGTGCATACAAAGCAAATCAAGTAATACCTCCTCCAACAGCAAACGTACAAACAAAGAGAGAGAGAGAGAAAAATTGGCTTTTCATTCCAATTCTTTCAATTATCGCAAATAAAATAACTCACTACCTTGTAAAGGTAAAAGCGGCAGTTATGGGAAACACGAGTAGAAAAAAAACATTTAAAACAGCTAGTTTGCGATGAATTAAACGTTAAGAATAATCACCAATGATAGTTCGCTGGTAAGTGCTTCACCCAAGATTTACGACGCCGAGAGTCACGCTAAAATGACCATAAATAACCGAGAAAACTTAATGAACTCCGTATGGACTAACTCAATTAACTTAGCATTTTGTGTGTTGGTTTTAAAAGATAGCGTGATATGGTAGTACCCCGTGAAATATGAGCGAGATGAAAATTTTTTTCTCTCTCTGGAATGTCTTTCGAAAACCTGGGATTGCGGGTCACGACAGGAAGGGAAATATTTATCACCCAATAAACAAATTTGTGTAAAAACACAGAGAAATTAATTCTTTTGTAAGGAACGTGACTTCCGAGGTTTTCCCCCGTAAAAGGGATTAAATGCCGGGTCGTTAAGCGATTGTTTATTGCTATCCTGAATTTCGGAGAACGAGTCGAACTGGAGGAATATGGGAGTACTGGGAGATTGTGTACTGGGTATTGTGTACTGGGATTGTGTAACTGGAGTACTGGGAGATTGTGTACGTTTCGGGTTGTTAATTGAGATGCCGGCTTGGCTTTGTGTTTTATTGCACCGCTCCGTTTCCGCGTATGTTTCCGTAACACGTATAAATAATGTGTTGATGCATAAATTTTAAGTCGTTTGGTACATTTGCTTATCTGTGCGGTACGAATGCAAGAAATCTATGTCACGGGAAATGTATATTGAAGAGAAAGATTAAATTTTGTAAAAATGCACGTTCGTCGGCTGTATATTTTTACAGTAATATTCTAATCCTTGTGTCCAAATTCTTTCCACCGACATTGTCACTGAAGGAATACTCATGCGAAGCGAGTACAATTGGTTAAAAATATTTAATAAACAAAATTAGTGCTAGACCTTTCAGGCCTACCAAGTTAATTCTACAAGAGACGTATATAACGCTTAGAATTTTAGGATTGTAAATGCTGTTTTCGAAAATACGCGAAATATAGGACCAGGTAGGTCAGGTATAATACAGGGTAAAGGTTATCTTTAAGATTGTTTAGGATACAAGAAAAAGTCTTTTATATAAGTTTGAAAGAATGTAAAAGGTTAAGTGGGTGTATAGGTATAGAATTTTTACAGAGAGTTTAGGGAAAAGGGAAACGTTAAGCTATAAAAATATATTTATGGTGTAAGAGATAAATGTTGGAAAGAAACGGAACAAGAAACAATAGGGAATATTTATGGTAAAGTAGGGGATGTGTTGAAAAGGTCCGCTCCCATGAATAGTACCGGCCCGACGAAAGAGTTCGTAAACGACGGTCAGTCGAAAAGCCCCTTAGAATATGGAATATAAGAATTGAAAGGATTATATTGGAATTTGCGTAACAGTAACAGTATTGTCGGGTCACAGAAAAAGCTAGAGAGAAAAGGCCAGACATGGGGAAAATGTTTAGACTGACCAGGTGTTCAGAAATTAAAAAATATAAGAAAAATGAAGGAAAAGGGGAAAACATGTGAGAAAGTAGAGACCCAATGAGGTTTGTGAATTTAATAAAGAATAAGATTTTAGCCATTAGAGTCTGAGTGGGACGGTTTTAGAAGTAAGGAAAGTGTTCTCATTGAGGGTTAGAGATTTGCATGGAAAGTTAGATTTAGTTGGATAGGTAATAAAAACAGGAGAGAAATAGGAGAGCGGGGAATTTTTTTTTAGAGATGGCGAGTAATTTCTCCGATATTAGGTACCGCCAACAGAGGGGCTGTACAGCCTGTGGTCGGTGGCTTTCGAGGTTTCCTAGCAGTCTTGCACGATGAATGCCAAATTGGGGTAAGTTTCGTGCTATGATTCTAATTTTGTGACAGCACGGTAGAGATAAATTATAATTATAATTTTAATTGGATAATTTCTAAGTTGGTGAGGGCACGAGTTATTGCTTAAAGAATATTAATCACACATGTGGTAATTTAAAGAGTATTAATCATTTTAATACTTTATAACTTGATTATATATTTGTGAAAAAAATAAAATGTTGTTAATTCAAGAAATTTCGCCGTCCCCACCTTTCAGTGATACGGTATATCCTGAGCTAATACCATCAAGGTAGGCTCAGGAGAGAAAAAATATTCTTATATTATTATTTAATTTAATGTAGACTGAAAAATAACCCTGTACATTGCCTGGGCTCGAATCTGGACCAAATGCATGGCAGGCGAGTACACCACCCCTGAGCCAACGCTAATACATTTGCATTTATACTATTTCTTATACATTTAAATCAACATCCAATGCTGTTTCACCCTACATTAAACCATTATGCAATTGCACAGAGTTATTTTACACAATAATTAACAGTCAACAACAGTTAGTAGTCAACAATATGACTTTACATTGATGCCTTACAAAATTTTCCCCTTTTTTTACACTAGTTACACTGATATATTACTAAATACTTTTACACAGATAAATTACTACTAGTCAACAAGAAATATAATACACTTCAATTACAAATCATTTCATCTACATTTCTTAAGAACATTTCTTAAGAAGGGAAATAAACTTTACAATATTCTTGTATTATTACTTTTAAATTTTGTGTATTTATCTTTTCATCAATCAACTAAGCTTCAGTCCATCAACATTAATTTACCTGCAATATCAGTACCGCACTATCTTACTGTCATTGACTGCCTAAGGAAGGTCATAAGTCTCAATTTTCAAGCAAGCACGGAATACAAATACATGAGTCCATGTTCAAAAATTAGACTTCAACTAAACATCAGTCAGCAAGTTTCTTCAATATAAGTAATTTGCTTCCTTCAATTTATATCTCAATTGCCTATACTATATGCAACTTTCATTTTAAACTTTGAATTTATATCAAGTACCTTGTTTAACATTCATGTATATTGTACAACTTTGTTATTCCAGTATTTTAACTTTTAAATTTTACGCCATTTGTTTATAATCTATTTATAATCTTAATTAAATCACTTCCTAGCTTTCTCAATGCTGGATTTTATTTCCTAATATTACCAATATTATTATTTTATTTATTCTATACCTTTAGTATCTATATCCTTAATCTATAATTACTCCGCATATATTTATTAATTTATTCATATCTAATCTTAGCTTATTCTTTTCATTTATTCTTTACCCCTTAATTTCTATACTATATCTTATATATAGTTGTTTTTTAAACATGTCTACCAACATTCTTATCCGTATGCCTATATACCATGTACCAATACCATTTGCATATGTAAGCTTTAGCTATTATTCATTTAGTAAATATACATTTCTAATTTTTCCCTTATTTTTTCTCTAAAAATAATCTTTCAATCTTATTCAAATTTTATTTAATCTTATACCAATTTTATATAATCTTATTCAAATTTAGCAACTCACGATAAAATTCCTACCGTTCTTTTTTTTTTTTTTGACTTTCACTATATTATCTTAATGTTTTTTTTTTTTTTTATTCACAGTTATTATAAATCAATAGCTATATACAACATTTTATTTATATATGCCTAAGTATTATAATTATTATTTTTTTTAACTAATTCAGCAGCTGGGCCCGAAACTCCGACCTAAGCCACCAGAGCTATCAACGAACGCTTCGCGCCATGACTTATGATAAGTCAGGTTAACCCGTAACTTTTATTTTATTGTCCATTTCAATATTTCTATTAAACTGTGTAATTTCACATGTTTGTTTCCTTTATTACTTATTTACATATTTATTATTATAATACATGCAATCATCTAATTCAATATTTACCATAAGCTCTTTAGTATTACAAAGACTACAATCTGTTGACTATTTTGCATTTAAAATCAGTTGATGTTTATTATATAAATACTTAAAATGTTGTTAATTTGTGAATACGGTCCTCATCATTTAAAACATAATAGTGGTGTCTCTTTTTTCTACAGAGTTTAAACGCTGGGTTAAACGTTCCTGGGAATTTTAATCATAAAAAATATTTAAAAATATTTAAAAGAAAATTAAGAGACCTTACCACCCAACAATAGAGGGTCAAGAGAGATTGATAACTTTATTAAAACCACCTACAACAACCAGACTTTGGATAAGGGCCTGTTCACATAGGAATCCGGTAGCGGAAGCGTTAAAGTATAGAAATATATTTAACCAATGACAAACCTCCAAAAGATTAGTAACGAAATTTTTAACTCCTATGATTGGTTTATTTCCCTCTCAGCGCCATCTTTCCTTTACGCTTCCGCTACCGGACTCCTATGTGAACAGGCCCTAATTCTTCACTCCGAGGCCAATATTCTACACGTTGAACATTACCACCGATGTGAAGTGGTGTTATTTTTAATGATTTCAACCGCATCTTTCTTCGTGTGGCCAAATGCACAAGATTTTGGTCTTATAATGTTTATTCAATTTTCATTTGCTCACTGGACGCAGCATACTTTCCCCGCAATGCATACTTGTCATACACTTTCCAACACTTCACTATTCCTTTTCCCAACGTAAATATGCCATTATATAATACGTCGCTTGTCGGGGCAGGAATTCGAACTCAGACGTTGAATCCTCGAGGCTTTCTTTCTACTAGCTAAACTATCCAGGAGATGTAAGATGGTTATATTTGATTGTAAAATTAGATATTATTTTGGAGCTTTTAGCAATAGCATTTTCTCTCCTTTGAATATGCTACATTTTGGACCATATATGAAATAAACGAGAAGCATTGTTTCAGGAAATTCATTAATCGGAAATATTTAAGTCAAGCATTCCCCTTCTCTACCCACACGTAAACAAAAGTTGGACCTTGGCAGCTTAACATACAAGCAAAGAAAAATTTGGCAATACAGTATTATAATGCTTAAAATCCGTCATTAATATAATACCAAGATAAGAAGATATAGTTTTTTATATCATTATCATAAATTATATATCAATAAAAAATCTTATTTTATATTATATATTATACTTTCTTACATTATATAAATATAATAAAAATATACTATATGATTTTAAACATAATAGATATGATTTTTTCCCATTATATTAGATATACATGTTCATATTTCATGTGCGCAAAATGTATATTCAAATTTCACGAAATGTAATGCTATCATATTTCAGTTTTAGTGAAATTCGATGTAGAGCAAATGAAGATTCCAAATCAAAAGTTTTAGCTTTCAGAAGAAATAAATGAAAGCAAAAGAAAAATAAAATATAAGTGTGATATTAAACTGCTTAACATAGATTTCGAGCTAAATTTTTGTTTTACAGAAGCATAGAAATTTCGCTGACTCTATCCATATTTAAAGACATGACCTTCTACTTATTCTCTTTCTTACCCTTTACAGCTCGATTCACCAGAATATCACCCATTTTATCTTCTAGCGAGAGTGACTACTCATTCCCTGTTACTCGGTATGACTCGCGGAAATAAGTTGTCACCTTCTATGAAAGGGCCTTTGTACTTAAGTACGCTAAGTAGAGGCATAGCCATTTACCGAGAACATAGGCAGCGAAAAATATTTACGGTTGTAGCATCACCATCGATAGATTGATGTAAAGGATAAGCCTGAATATATATATATATATATATATATATATATATATATATATATATATTTATATATATATAACATATAAAACCCCAAAACCCTTTCAAAATTATAAATTCTTTTAAATTCCGTTGGGCGTAAAGTAATTGCGCTGTTCGGTTCTAAGAACAATGGATTGGAGCGTAACTTAAAAACTAAAGTATGTAATCGACATGTCGTTCCTTTAACCCCCAGTTTCAGAGGCGCCAAACGTTATATAGTGGCCACGAGACTCGATCCAGGAGAGTTGGCCTGGGGCCCTCTGTCCAATCAATGCAAGAGTTCGAAGGTCGCATGACTACACCTCTATTAGGTTATAAATAGGCGTGCCTCAATGTACATGCGGATTTTGGGATTTGTCATTGCCACAAGAAGATGTAGCAGAATGTTAAAAAAATTTTATTTGCTGATTTGAAGAACGGATCTGTTAATTTGGCTACGACTACTTACTTCCCCGCCATGGCATGCCGGTTCCGGTCATCATACCAACGGTGCCAGGCCCGTATGCTATATATATATATATAATGCCGTAACTAGGCAGGAGCAAACGGGGCACCCGTCCAGGTCCCACTTGGAAAGGGGTCCCAAAATGCTATATTTGTTTTATTATTTTCCCAAACCTAATTAAGGGGCCCAAATGCTAATTCTTGCCGAGGGCACATGAGTGGCTAGTTACAGCACTATATTATATATATATATATATATATATATATATATATATATATATATATATATATATATATATATATATATGCGTGTGTGACCGTGTGACAACGATATTCCCTTATTTTCATCCAATTTAAATATTTAACTTCAAATTTCTGCACTCTGGGACTAGATTTTCCCTTTGCTAACAATAATAAATGTCAAATTTCAAAATTGAATTCTAAATCTCAAATTATAAATTCCTAAATTTTATTTCAATTCTAACCAGCCACTTACGATGGGGTATTTTATATTCAAAATTTAGCACCAATAATGAAAAATTTATAATTACAAACCTGAATTGCAAGAAATTATTCTAAAGTGTTTTAAATGAACCATTGAAACTTGATATGTTTACTTCGGTATGAAAGTTTTGTTAAATTTCTTATATATGCTAACAATTTGAGTCATATAAATGCAGAGACATTGAAAATTATTAACAAATGATCGACCCTTCTCTCATGTATAAATTTTTTTTCCAATATTTAAAAGATCGGGATTCAAAGTTAAAAGCTGATTAAAATATCTTCATTCCGCCTGATATATTCTCATGAAGTAATTTATTGACATATATACAACTATGCACGAATAAGCATACATTAATAAAATTAAAATTCTCTACTGTCAGACAATTAGGAATATTTCAGGGGAATAAAGACCTCTCTAACGGGTTTTATGATTTTCAAAATTGTGTTGCGATATTTTTAAATATTGTGGGGAAAATGATGCGATTACAGTAATGCCGTGCATATCATTTATATTTTTCAGGTCCTATATGTCATTTTCTGTAAGAATAATTAACTATGCTTCCTAATTATAGCGGCCTTAGGTATTTAGTTTAAAAGATATTACATTATGAAATTCCTTTCTTAGAAAGACTATTAAGCTGTGGCTCAATATTTAGCTAGTAAAAAATAGCAAAAAAAAGTAAATTATTTACTAGACAACGTATTTAACTGCTGAGTTTGAACAGGGCGTAGGCGTTACTTAAGATGGTTTTTAATTACAGCAGTATATAATTGAGATTTTACACCTTTTTACCTCTAACTTATCGCTTTTTAGTGGCATCCTATCTAGAAATAATACTTATTGTAAAAAAACATGACGGAGAATGCGTGTTTGTCAGAATTACGTCAGACGGCTCTGCTTAAGAAGGTTTTAGGATCATTACGATCAGATTGCATGCAAGCGAGAGGGCATTTTCGGCGTTTTACAACTAAAAAAATCGATTGGATGCCTAAAATTATACGTTGTACTATGGAAAGAAATACATTGATTTCTCGAGTTAATAAAATGGATCACTGCTTTCAGAACCTGTTATGTTTTATCTGAGCTTTTTGGGGAGCATTCCATTGCTAGAGAAAGGGAACGGAAGAAAATTTACAATGGATGGTGCTGAAGTCTATTCTCGTGGTTTGATCACTAATTGACATAAGAAGTGTTTTTAAAAGTTTACTAACACCCATATATCTATATAGTACTGAAACTGAGTTTTTCTGTCTGTAATTATATTAAAAAAGAAAATAATGTGCCATATCTGTGAGAATACAGTAAGTTGAAAAGAAAAGGACTAAAATAGGTTTCATTAATAAAGGACTAGTAATTATCAAGTCACAGACAATTCGAATCATATCATTTTTTGTAATTTCACTCTGACGACAGGAGGTGATTCCATTTCAACTTTTTTGGCACCATCTGAAGGCTGATAGAGGATTCTTTTGTTTCAAGCATAATTATTCTTTTTTTCTTCAGAAAAACGGACTTAACGTCATTAATGGGGTTTCATGTAGTTCGAAGTCTAAGAAAAACTTTAGAGTATTTTTCGACTAAACTTTTAGAGTATTTTGAAAGTTGACCAAATCAGTCGAAAATTCTCATATGTAATCTATATATATAAAACAGTTCCTTAACTGACTGACTCACTGACATACAACGCACAGACCAAACCGCTGGACCTAGAGGGCTGAAATTTTGCATGGCTATTCTTCTTATGGTGTAGGAATGAACTAAGAAAGATTTTTGAAAAATTCTTCTTAGATTTTTTAAAATTAAATTTTTAAGCTGTTTTTGTAACTTTTTTAAGTTTTCATTTAAAATAATAATTTGAGGGTTATAAAATTTATATCACGAGAAAGATCATAAAAATTCCTTTAAAATGAAATCTTTTTCAAACCTTTACCTCGATTTTCTGATTTTTGGTGAACTTTTAAAGATTCATTTTTAGAATTTAATTTATTAAATGCTGATCACGTGATTTCTTTTTCCTGTACTTTAAATAAATTTGTCGTCACGTGCATAACAACTAAATAGACAAAAAAATATTCTTTTTCTTTCTAATGCAGCAGACTATTGGATATTATTAAAAAATATATATCCCTTATGTTTTATATATATATATATATATATTACATCAATTGTATACAATGATCGTCGCATCTCTATATATAAAATACGTAGGTATGCGGCACAAAAATCGACGATATAGTCCAGTCAAATTGTGCTCAAAAGTGGCCCTAGGGGGAAAGTTTTGGGGTAGTTTTGATTTCTTCATTTTTATATGTTTTTTGGGGTGCTGAATCCGAATATGAGGTTTGCTAACAAAATTTCGTGGCGTAACATTGAAAAAAATGCAAAAAATGGTAAAAATTTTCATTTTTTGGCAATTTTTTGCTTATAACTCGGAAACTATTCGTAGATAACCTCAGTATCCAAAATGAAAGTACATAAAATTTCCTACAAATTTCACTACTTAGGTTTTTTTTCTCCAAAGGACCGTTTGGGCTCACGCGCTATTTTGAAAATTGGCGTATTTCGGCTGTCTTCGCAAAAACCCACTTTTACCACTCCAAAACTTTAATTTATTATTAAAGACTGTCATTTAATTTCTCCTTCCAATACAATGTAGCATTTTCAAAATCCAGAGACCACTGAACTAATGTCACTAAGTACATGTGTTGTCGCAGAAGAGAGGATCAACTACTACAATTCCAAGGAGATGGGCATGATAGGTATACAGCGCATTGTTGGTGGTGATTTTCAAGCTGTAAAATTCAAACGAAGCGAAAGAGTGCAGCCTCTTGGGATCATGAACAGCTCTATTCAGATATAAGACAGGGGTGTAGTCATCAATCCAACCACACTTTTCCAACGAATGACCATCGGGAAGCATTCATATGAAGAGCTGTGAGAATTTGTGGGTTACGAACTTAGCCCCTACCCTCTCTCTCTTTTCGATGAGCATGGGATGACGAAAGGAACAAAAACGAGCTTGTACAGGGCTTTTACACCGACTCCAACTGAACAGGGGAACTTGATACAAAATATGTCATTGATGGAGGGGTTTTGTTACACCGAGTCAAACGGCACCACGGCTAGACATATGCAGAAATTTGCAGCAGTTATGTATCATATGTCAAGTCGAACTAGAAATCAAATGCCGTTGTAATTTTTGAAGGCTACCCTGACGAAGAATGTGAAAGCACCAAGCGCATAGAACAATTGAGAAGAGCACAAAGAAAACAATCTGCTGCAATATAATTTACAGAATCGATGGTGCCCACTGTCTCGCAGGAGAGTTTCCTTGCAAACTCCAAAAACATGAGCCGGTTGATATCTATGCTAATGGAAAAATTTGATGATGCAAAAATTTATTCACAGCAAGCTGTGGAGGAAGCTGATATCCTAATTATCACAACAGCTCTTATGTTAACCCCGTCAAATGAATATGTGACAGTGGTGGAGGAAGATATAGACCTTTTGGTGATTTTGATTGGCCTGTGTAGCCCTGATATAAAGAATGTCTTCTTTTTGAAAAGGGAAGGTATCTCAAACCCTCTACAATCCTCATCTTGCCGCTGACAAAATCCTATCAGACCATATATTGTTCCTGCACGCGATGAGTGGTTGTGACACCCTTCTGATTTGTTTAATAAGGGGAAACTGAAATTTCGTAACGTCCTACAGAGGAACAATGACTTGCAACCAGTCATTGATGCTTTCAAAGACCCTCATGCATACCAGGACGAGATTTCCAAAGCAGGAAACGTGTTTCTCGTGGCTTCGTATGGGAAAAGACATGAGACTAGCCTGAACGATTTGAGACACGGGCAATACGTATCTTCATCTTACAAAAGTAAAACCAACATTGCCTCACTACCCCCTACTGAAGCTGCTGCACGACAACAAATCACTGAGAGTTTACTTTCAGGTGCAGCAGTGTTTAGCCAGTCAAACCACACTCGACGAGCAACAAAGAGACCCGAACGAGTGGGGGTGGAAAAAAAAACAAGGAATGGTCTCCTGCCAGTGCCAACCACTTTGAACACTGCACCGGACTCGATACTTCGGCAGATTTCTTGTAAATGTAAAAAAGACTGCCAACGCAATTGTGGATGCTGGAAGGCTGGCCTCCATTGCTCCCCGATCTGCACATCGTGCGAAGGTCTGTGTGAAAACGTCGAGCTCCCGGAAGAGAGCATTGACTTTGACGAAGAAGAGACCGAGGAAGGAGACCAAGAACAGACTGAAGAAATACGCTTACATGATGCGGAAGGTATGTCTAATCTCACAATCTATTTCGTAATCACTTATCTCTTCTTAAATTATGAACACAAGTTGTTGTTTTCTCACCGCCTCTTTCATTTTCCAGATAAACAAGCCCTAACGCTGACGACAGAACAACCCAAACCTGTGCCAGGACACTCTAAACGACAACGGCTCATATAATTTTTGCTCATATAATAATGTAATATATAATCATATGTATTGTAATACAATATAATAAAATGTAATAATTTTTCTAGATTTTTCATTGGAATTTCAACTTTTTGTAACTAAATTTGTGAAAATTTCGGACTTTATTAAATAACTTCAACATTATTTTATTTTTGAAAAAATTACCTGTACCTCTACATATACGATCTAAATAAGGTATGTGCAGAAAACTGGGAGGAATTCACTAACTGACAGCCATTAATAACAAATTAACAATTTTGAAGTGGAAAAATAAGGTTTTTGCGGAGACAGCCGAAATACGCCAATTTTCAACTAGCGCTTTCATTTTGAATAAGAGAGTTATATACGAAAAGTTGATAGTTTCCGAGTTATAAGCAAAAAACCTCCAAAAAATGAAAAAAAATTACCTTTTTTTGCATTTTCTTCAATGTTGCGTCACGAAATTTTGTTAGCAAACCTCAGATTTGGATTCAGCACCCCCCAAAAACATATAAAATGGAATAAATCAAAACTACCCAAAAACTTTTCTGGTAAAAACACAATTTGACTGGACTAATATTCCTACACTCAGAATGGCAACGGCTGCAACTACTGGATGTAAACATTAGCGGCCGTCCGCAATTTAAAACCGCGTGTGTGTAGCGGTGACATTTGATACAATTGCGACGTTTGTTTTAGTATTTGCTGAATTTTTACTCCATTTTATAAGTGAAGAAATTTTCCCAACAATTTATTATTTGATATGATTAAGTGAAGATATATGAATTGTGAAAAATAGTACATACAGAGAGTGATATAATCCACACTATATTTTAGTACTTGCTGAATTTTTACTCCCTTTTTTAAGTGAGAAAAAATTTCCCCAACATTTCTTACTTCATGTAATGATAAAGTGTACATATATTAATTTTGAAAAATTGCACATACAGAGAGGGATGTAATTTATAAAATCATTGGTGTTGGGTTTCTCAGTCTTATCTTTAACTCTGTTCTGAATTAATGGAAATTCACATTTTTTAATCACGATGTTTTAGAATCAGTCTTATAGTGAATTTAGCAATGATTATAAATTTTTTGGCTGAGCTCCCACTACCCCTTAACGACTTATATTTATGATGACAGGTAATGGTAATGTTCCTTACATATGTTACTTTCAGTTGAGTTGTTTTGCAAATGAAAATATAAAACTTAAAGCGACCATGCTGGTCGCGCAGCGGCTCGTTTATTATAAATATATATATTTATTTTTTTGGCATCAATTCCATACATTGACCGTTGCATTTAATTTGAATGTACTCCGTAGCGAAGCGCGGGTTTTCAGCTAGTCACTACATGTAATTAAATATGTTGGTTACATATGAATCACCGTATGTACAATTAAATTTATCTAAACACAGTTAAATTTATATTTATCTAGCACATATGTAATGAATTACTATGTGGAATAATTTTTAAAAAAATCAGGTAGTCTCTTCTAACGAAACTACTTCGGGTTATTAACGTAGGATTACTTATCGATGCTTACATTTTTTTAAATAATAAAATTCCTAGATACGAAGGGAAGGACGAATGATAACCCTATACAGAATAGGTCGAAGTTAAGAAAAATAAGTTACATATGCCAGAAAATCCGGGGTAATGTGTCATGTAAATGTCGAGTCAATAAATGAATTTCCCAGTGTACTCGGATAGTTGGACGGAACCATATCTAAATTAAATTGATGTGTCAGGAAATCGAATTATGTAATTCTATTGAGGAAAATTGTAGGATTCTAAATTAACAATTCGCATGAAGCGGAGATCTTAATCTTTAAAATGGTACCTCATTTATCGATTAAGCATAAAGGGAGAAAAAGGGATAAAACAGAAAAAAACACCTTTTAGAAATAATATTCTGCCACTCTTGATTTATAACTGGCGACGACGATTTTAACGTTGCTTTACCGAGGACCGTTATGGAGGAACGTAATCCTACATTTAAAAAGTATGAGTTTAAAAAGCACGAAAAGATTAGAAACATAAACAGCATTACTATAGGTTAAAGGGGAACACCACCTATAAAACTTCAAAAAAATCGATTTTTGGTTTTTGCTATATTCTGATTTTTGAGACAATTCTGAACAATAAACAAAAAGACGCATAAAAAATTCGCATTATTTCTCGAGTTATGTGAGTTTATGTAAATCTCACTCTGTTGCCATGACCATGTATATTCCAACTTTAACTTCAGTTTTCTCAAATATGTAAATTTTTGAATTACGCGCACTGTTACTCCCAAACTATGTGTGCTAGATGCACAAAATTTTTATCAGATTTGTATTTTAAGCTTCTTTACATACTAAAACCAAAAAAAAATAAAAATAAGTTTGTAAAAAAAATTTTTACACTTGAAATTGTTTAAAAAAATTGCTAAATCTTATTTTTTTTTTTCAATTTTATGTAAATTTTGCCCTTTTTAGTAATGTGTACATTTAAAAATAAAATGAAAAAACTATTTATGGATTTACAAGTTCTATTTTTGCATAAAACATAACTGAAGAATTGTAGTTTTGATATAAAACAAAAAATTATATATATATATATATATATATATATATATATATATATAAACTAATATTATTGGAGTTTCAGTAGCTCGAATTTGAACATTTTTACGGTCATTTGCAGTGTAGTCAAAGGTAGTGTGCCCCCTTAAAATAAATGCATGAAACATCAGCAGATCATCTTGACTATTCATTGACTTACTTTAGATGTTTCGTAAACTTCTCGTGCACTGTGAATGAAACTTGAATAAAAAGCTCTTTCTTTTAATTGTGAACATCCAATGTGTTTATCACTGTCATTTATCAAAAGCTGTGCGCCATTTTTACGCAGTTCTGAAAAACAGCTAATTTTATCTCCCACATAATTAAAATCCCACCCTCTTCTCTTGTTTGTTTTGATTATAGCAACCTTCTCTGCGTTTACTCATGCTCACTGAACTGGAACTGTTAAGATTTGGGCTTCAAGTTCTCAAATATTGACATCTGCTTTTGAATACAAGATTCAGTTTTACAGAAAATCTGTGTTTATCAGTTCCTTAGGAAGCATTCATCTTATATTTAAGTAGGCTTGAATAGTATTTATTCATGAAACCCTTTGAGCTTGGAATATTTTCAAATATGTTAAAGCACAGTGGGCTCTTCAGCACTAGGGAGGAATATTTTTAAGGAAAATAGGAGGCAGTTTTGGAGAAGAGATGAGAGAGTTTAAAGCAACGCTCTTGAACTGCTTACTTTTAGTTTAATATCTTATTTATATTACAAGTATTAGCCGGATGTAATATAAACTCAGTATGGGAGTTTTTTCTATCGTTCCTTAATGAAATATTAATGAAGTTATTATTAAAATATTATTGAATATACATTCACTTCCCAGAGATATCAGTTATTCGTATATGCCACTATGAATTACAAAATATACGACAGCTCATTGAAAAAAAAATTAATTATGTATTACGCCATTCAAATTATGTAAACGATAAAATAATTGAAGCCCCTAGGCCATGGAAGGGATTAAAGTCCATGCTATTTCTGGTATTTTGACTCATTTTGTTCTGGTTAAATCTTGCACCAAGTGAGAATTTTGAACGAAAGGTCAGCTACGCTTGTAAAACGAGTAGGTCAGAAAACGTTTTACTGATCGGCACTCCCCGAGACCAGAGAATGTATGTTAATTGAGAAAATTAACAAAGGAACGGGCGAAACCATGTTTGATTGATGGCGAATTAACTGTTTTAATAGATATAAAAGAAAAGGTGTTATTTTATGGGTAAATTTATTTTAGGCTTCACAGTTCAAGTTTGACGAGGAGGAGTTCTTTTTTATAAATGCATTTTTCTGCAGAGATAATGAATAACACATGCGTTAAGAACATATATGGAAATATTATGCAAATCATGGTTTTGTCTAACCCTACAGGGAACGAATTACGCAATTATGCGCTCTAAAATAAATTGGATTTTTTTACTTGCATTTTGCCAAAATTCTCTACTGTGATAGGGTTATGTTATGTTCTTATTTTATGGACAACTGCATGATAATTTTCAAGCGACTGTGCTTTCACTGCGTTTCATTGAAAAAGGACAGTCATGATCCATATATCCTTATATGCATTACTTCTGGAATTTTGATTAAATTTTCTTTGAATAAATTTTGAAACAGATTTAATATCAAGTAGAAATTGACATGATTTCCACTTGTTGTTAGAGCCTTGACGTTCAAAATCTCATTACAGTATTGTCACGTTAGAGCGACATTTGATTAGCAACTCACTAACATGTAATGCCCGTTTGAGAAAGTACCGACAGTAATCCTACTCATGTGGTAACCACAAAATAGTCCGAAAACATTACAGTGACCTTGCAGAAGATTAGCAAGTAAAAACTTGCTTACGTACAAGGTCCTCGAACAAAAGAAGTCTGCTGATCTATTACCATAAGTTCCCATACATGTGAAATTATTCAAAAATAGCTTTGTAGGGGCTAAAAATGTTTTCCTATTTCACCTCTTTATATGTTCTCATACCCACTGAAAAAAAGGACGCAGTTCTCTATTTTTCCTCTGGATGGGTCTCGATTTATTTTTCCTTATCCTATAACTTGCATATAAACAAAAGAAACCATGCCAAAAATTAGGCCAAAAACAGCATTGCTGGACTACAATGTGCAATTGAGTGGGATTTCAGTTTATAACAAACAAACAGCCTTTGTTACCCAGTTTTACTCAATACTCAGCATTTATCTCTGTCACTTGAGACAAAAAGATCCTCAGAAAGTGCAAAAACCTATTCTAAAAGGAGATTGTGAAACGATTTGACATTCCTGAAAACGAGAAATTATACCACCCCATCACTGTCAATTAAATTGTAAGATCACCTTTGTTCGATATAATGATCATACTTTTTACATCCCTCTTGCAAGAGTCCTTTTGAGGTCGCATAACTCATTGAAAAACAAATAAATTTAAACTGAAAAATTGTAAAATAACAATCTCTTAAATTGGTAAATATAATAATATAATCCATATTTTAATAATAATAATAATATATATATATATATATATATATATATATATATACTCCAATGTGTAAAATTATATAATAAACATTAGACACATCCCAGACGTCTTTGTATGTCATGGGGCTAGCATGAATCTATTGTACGTTTCGTCCTTAGATAATGTAGTATTTTTACATATGCCGTTTAATTCAGAAGTGTACTTATGTTATCGCAGATCATTGTATGTCATTTGTACGTTACATATAAAGATTAAACTTTTATGCAACTTTTCTTGAACTACTTTAAGTATACTGAAGATTCAACTTAAAAAAAAATGCTTCATTGTGTTGGTATTAATGTTAAAAATTATTTTTGTTTTAACTTAAGTTAACAATAAGCTATTTTGAAACGTCAATTTCAGGCAAAACAGCATTATAATATTTACCATGAAAGGTAAAGGGTATATTAACGACAAAAATATCTTTCATTACGGACAGATGACTTTCCTTCTACATTTTGTGAGTTTATTTCAAGTTTCGTTCTTATCATTACCAGGCCATTAGTCCGATAGGAAAAGAATCTAAACAATGAAGTAGCAGGTGGTTATGATAACTTGAAGTTTCATAAAGTCTCCGATCTTTATGATTCCTAGAAATAATTTTAATGATGAAATTCAATTTTACGAAAACTTTGAGGCTTATAAGAATCTATTTCGAGCCAATACTTTGTCAAGATATGCTTCAAAATAATAGCATTCGAGAATGATTTATGTCTTTTTAAGCGCTGTTTTGAAGCATGGGGAAGACATCGAATAAATAAACTACGTTGCTAACGAAAGACCTCGCATTCTTCAGGTACAACGTGCTCCTTCTAAAACCTGTGCGGGCTAAAACCGTAAATGCAAAAAAAAAAAAAAAAAAAGAAACATATAAATATATAAAATGAAAACTTCAAAAGCAGATTTCATAAGCCATTGTAGCTGGTTAGTTTACAAAAGAATAAACAAATAAACGCTTTAGTAACATGACCTTTTATTTGAAGACATGGAAAACTATCTTAAAATATTGTTTCATACAAAAAGATAATTTTGTGGATGATGCTATATGTACTAAAAATATAATCTTTAATTACGGGTTACCTTTACATTTTATTACAAACCATCTACAAAGATGGGGATCGAATTCATCCTCGTGAGTAGTGCTCTATAGCAGGCGATGGCAATTGTTTTGGCCCGGGGCTGTTGCGGCCAATGAGAATTTCGGTAAAAGAGGGCGCTGTGCGCGCCTCTGAAGTTTGAAGTCTGTGGAGAATTGGCCAGCTCTGTACTGAGAGATCAGACGATCATGTAACGAGTTACTGTTAATATGTCTTAGATGTCTGTCCTTGTTTGTTGAAATAAATATTGTGGCTGTGTACCGAAAGCTGTTTCTTAACGAACCCACAAGAGATAACATTTTGAAGAAACTAACATTTTGAAGAAACGCCTGTTTAGGAACGTCACAGGGGCCACTTTGTGTAAGCGGAGGTTAGCGGAGGGCCACACCTTTTAAAATTATTGCTTTTATGAGTTAACTTTGCATTTCAAAAAAGGTATAAATTGTATCATAATAATCAATAAATAAAAATAAAATAAAATATTGGCAGTTTTTTCTGGCTGCCTTGGAATTTCGGCTGTCTTTGGCGGAGTTTTTGGCTGTCTTTGGCAGTTTTTCTGGATGTCCGGATTTTTTTGGGTATCTTGGTTGTCCACAAAAGAAAAAAAACTGTAGCGGGCCGCAATTCTCCCACCCCTGTTCTATAGAATGATGTATCCTGGCTGTGTGAAAAGCTCTCTTTTTGTTGACAGAACTTTATTTGTCATATATTATCCATTTTTATGTTAACGACATAAAACTTTGGTTTATTTATTAATTATTCATTCAGTGATGAATTTTTTTCTTCGGGAGACAACTTCTTAATCGTTCATTCCTACACTTAGGCAGCAGTATGAAAATATACCTTCTTTTGAACCTCACTAACAGATCTCTTACTGTCGTGGTTGTATGGTCAAATATTAAAACAATAATTCAAATAAAAAAGAGTTTTGGGCTAACCACGAAATGTTGGGTAAATGAAAACAATGACATCAGCAACAAAATACAACCTTTGTCCAGAAAGTTCGGTGAATGTGACTATAGTTACAATGGATTGTTGTCTGACATGAAACAGCTGCTACTGTCCTTACATGTAATCCCCATATCTGGCGGTAATGCATATCTGGTAACGGCTGTATAAGTCTTGGAAACTCCTGGCGTAGTCGTCTTTAGGGATGTCCTTCAGCTGGGTCGTAGCATTACGTTGGATGTCCGAAATGTCTGAAAACCTGTGGCCCTTCAGGGCTGATTTCAATTTAGGAAACAATAAAAAGTCCGGGGGACACAAGTCTGGGGAGTAGGGTGGGTGATTCAGGGACACAACTTGCCTGTTGGCCAGGAACTGCTGCACAAGAAAGGAAATATGTGGCCGGGCATTGTCGTGAAACAGGGTCCAGTTGCCTTACTTGGTATACTAGGGGCGTACCCGATTTATCCGTTGCAGCAGGCGTTTCAGTATATTCACGTACTTAGCGGCATTTAACGTGGTGCCCTCAGGGAGGAAGGAATTATTTATGGATGAAACCCTCAGAGTCAAACTACACCACGGGCATTGTCTTGATGCGGGATTTCTCACTTCGCACCTTTTTGCATTTCGGCGACCCTGAACCCCGCCATTCCATAGTCTGACGCTTGCCGTCGGGGTCGTACTTCAGGCACCAGGTCTCGTCACCCGCGACAGTGGTTTTCAGGAAATTTGGCTTTCGATCCGTAATGTCGATGAAGTCTCCCCAGGTGAATTTGCTTTTGTTCCGGCGTCAAAGTGTGGGGCAGAAGTCGTGAGCAAAGCTTGCGTTTACCCAGATCCTGGGTCAGTATGAGGTGGACCATCTGACAACCAATTCCCACTCCCTCTGTTATTATTAGCACTGTCACACGATGATCCATAGATAATCATAGCAGGCATAAAAGGGAAGAAATAAATTGTATCATAATAATCAATAAATAAAAATAAAATAAAATATTGGCAGTTTTTTCTGGCTGCCTTGGAATTTCGGCTGTCTTTGGCAGTTTTTCTGGATGTCCGGATTTTTCTGGGTATCTTGGCTGTCCACAAAAAAAAAAATAAAATCTGTAGCGGGCCGCAATTCTTCCACCCCTGTTCTATAGAATGATGTATCCTGGCTGTGTGAAATACAAAGTGTGAAAATACACTCCATTTCAATGCTCAATAAAGTCGTCATGTAACTTGGAACGATTGTTTTTTTACGAATTAAGAAAACATTGCGTGTTATACCAATTTTATGCTATAAAAAATGATGATTCATTCCATTCACAGTCTTAAAATTGAGTGGATTTCGAACAACTATGACCATTTATACTAAATATTTTATTCCGTAATTTTGAACACAAGTGCTAAATTGCGACACTTTTGTATATCTCTATTGTGCATCGACATTTATTTTAATACTTCAAGGACATACCATTAAGGGTTTATCCTTTTCCTTAAAGATAAATATTTCTTCTACTGAGTGAAGAATATGTGTTTTTACTATAAATTTATGCATAATTTTATTCCTTTCTATCTGTTTCTCCATCTCCCCCTCCCCTACACAATGCATACACACCCACACCCACACACACACACATATATATATATATATATATATATATATGCATATAATATACATATACGTAAATTTGTTATTAAAGATCAAATTAAAATTCATGGAGATGAAGAAATTGGAAGATTTTAATGATTATTTGTTGAAAATATCTTACGTAAGAAGAATAAAAATAATATTTTTTTAGAAAAATGCACTGTTGTGTAAGTTAAGTCCCATTGGAAGAAAGTAAAATTAATAGTTACGCAACTTTCGGAAAAAGAAAAAAAGTAAATTTGTCCCCTGAGATTCAGTTCCAATAACTTATTAGTATACTTGCATTTTAAATTAAACTATTTTTTCGAGAATAAAATATGTGCTTAAGAAGAAAAATTAGAATTTGTAATTTAATTTTTTTATGTAATGTAATTTATTATTAATAATATAGTTTTATAATATAAATTTTTAATAAGAAACTTTAATTTTTCGACGCATGATTGAATGAAGATTCTTGAGTCAAACTTAAAAACTAAATCTTTTTTCGGGGATAAAACACCATTGGGAATAAAAATTCCAGTCCACTAGTTTTGGTGATCATTCTATTCTATCATACTTCTTTTCTGAAATAATGGAGACCGGGAAGTGAATGTTTGAAGTGTATAAGATAGTTACTAGAGAACAAAATAATAGAAACTTATTAAGTTTCATAAAAAGAAGTGCAGTGACATTTAACTTGATGTATTCGGTTGGCCAGAGAACAAATAGTCAGTTTTAATTACGACAGCTTCATATAAACAGTGCTGGTGTGTTAATGCTTAGGGAAAACTGTCCGAACTCTACTGCAAATCAATCTGTCCAATTCTGAGACTGAACTTTTTTCTGTGAAATTCAATACAGTGCTCAAAAACACCATATTATTAAGAATATGATATATATGTTATGAGTAAGAACAGAATAAATTAAGTGTCGTTCACATCGAGCCACGTGTTACCTATATTTAAGAATTTTTAATTATATTTCATAACGATTGCATGATTATATTTAGATGACAGCTAGCAGATAAAATTTGATCTCGTCAGTTGGTTTAGAGAGGAATAGTTTTTTATAGCTTAACTTTTAAAGCATTTTTAAATATAAAAAAATAAGCTGAAAACGTTATTAAAAACTTCCCGAGGGACAGAGACAATTTATCTTTCAAAATAATAAGGAATATTCCTTATAATTTCGAGGCGAATTTGGTAAATAACACAACACTCTCTTAAAATCCACTTAGAACGTAAAAATGCAGGTAGTTTCAGATAAATATCTAAAAGTGCTTCATTTGGCTTTTAAATAGCAAATGCAATTGTCTCTACTTGCAAACTATGAACTGTACAATCATCAGACCCTTTGATTTACATAGGATAATTAGAATTTTGAAGAACTCTATGTGATTCATCGGGAGCGTGTTATATAATCATTATTCAAAATTACAGACCATCTCTATTTTTTTCTGTATCATTTTTCACGGTGATGGTGACTTCTTACCAGCTTGTTTCCATCGTTCATTCAAAGTCATTTTTTAACCTAAAAGCTTGATTCTTCACTTCTTCGTGTCCAGAGCTACCCGTCATTACAAGATACCCAAGTATCGAACACATTGAGATAACTTATTAATATCCTTTATTCTATTTTTTAATCCAAGTGACCTGTGTTATAGCAAGTTTTATTTTAGCTATAATCCGGGTTTAGCGAGGAAACTAAAGTAAGTGGTTGGTTCAATAATAAACTCGTGAAACTATAATAGCTTATTACGACAAAATTCGAATTTAGAGACTATCAGAATTTAATAGATCGTCTAATTATCGCCTACTTGCTCAATTAATAAGTCGGAAAATTTATTTGTCAACCAAAGTTTTTTTTATGAAAATGAATGAATAGTAATGACGGATACACTTCTCAATATTATTTATTCCTACTTACACATATGAATAATTAGTAATGAGGAATATACTCTTCATTACTATGTATTCATACCTACACATATGAATAAATAATAATGAAGAATATACTCCTCATTACTATTTACTCATATCTACACATAAGAATAAATAGTAATGAAGAATATACTCCTCTTTACTATTTACTCATACCTACACATATGAATAAATTGTAATGAAGAATATACTTCTCATTACTATTTATTCATACTGACACATATGAATAAATGGTAATGAGGAATATACTCATCATCACGATTTATTCATACCTACACATATGAATAAATAGTAATGAGGAATATACTCCTCATTACTATTTTCTCATACCAACACATATGAATACATAATAATGAGGAATATACTCCTCATTACTATTTACTCATACTTACACATAACACTTAATAACAATAGCAGTAAATATGTCTTTAGTGCCTTGTAGGGCACTGAAAACTTAACGGAAATCGGTCACAAGTGAGTCGCTGAATTCCAAAACCAGTTATATCCGTAAAAATACAAAAACTGAGAATTTAGTTGCAATGGATACTTCTATTCATCTGCTACATGTTCAAGTTGAGAAACCGTTCAAAAATAAACTCAATCCCACTGAAAATAAATGAAGAATAACGATTAAAGATGCACGACCAGTTATATCCCAAATGGCCAAAGTTACAAAACCAGTTTAATCCCTCACTAACCTATTAAATATACTTTAGTTTCAGCAGTGGAGTGTTTGATAAGCAATATTAGTTTTAGCATAATGTAAATACAGTAGAAATTTAATTACATTGTTTTGTCTACCATGACCATCAACATATTATGTTTTGTAGTTACAAAATAGAAGTCAGTTTCTCCACATGTTTATAAGCTTGTTGTTCTATAGTTTATAACCTACTGCATGCTTCTCTCATTATTCCTTTTAATTTTCGTTAATTTTCTACCTTAATATGGATCCAGATTTGTGTGACCCAAGCTGAAATAATACTGTACTGTAAACAATGACTTTGATAATGACTTAAATGATTATTGAAACTCAGCTAGAAGGCTCAAATTGGCATACAGTTCATTTCCAAAAACAGTAATATCCAACACTACAGGTGTAAAACAAATTATGCGAATTTTATTTATTTAAATATAATTGTCTATGCTTTCCCTACATTATATAGATTATTATTAAGCAACAACATGAATGTAATACGTTTTTGACATCAAAACCATACAATGATTTATTATTGCAACATAACTATACAGTTTTTGTTAAATAATTCAAAATCATTTGAGATGGATACAGCTGGTTTATGTATTATGCCACCCAAGTAAGAAAATGAGGGACTTCGTGATTTAAAACTAACTATATGGTGACCAATCATACCAACTGCCTAAGATATTTTCACAGGAAAAGTACAAGGTTAACAGATAAAGTAAAGGTTATCGGTCACAGTTAAACTAAAGAGGTGGAGGACGATTGCGAAAGAGATTAAAATCTGAAAACAGAATTGCCGCTGAGGTCAATACTGGCCTCAAAAGGCATAGAAAACTGATTTTTATTTGTCTTAAACCGAGGTTGTGCGTATGATGATGTTTTTTGGCAACGAGCTTAATCCGACTAAAGATGAATAAAAAATACATTAAAAAATAGAGAGTAAACTAACAAACTCCTTTCTTCTTGTCCTAAATGAAAAATTGAATAGTAAGTATATTTTCCTTTTTCCCTCTTCATATATATATATATATATATATATATATATATATATATATATAGTACTCGATTTCTAGAAATAGGGATGCCGGAACTGTAACCTCCCGTGGTGTGTAGGTTGTATTCCAAATTATTGGCCTGAAAAAAAATAAATCTTTGGTTATACAAAAAATTTGACATTTCAGTGAACTTATAGAGTAAATAGCTCACTTCTACCCAGACTTGAATGTATATAATTTGAAGTGGCACTCTAAATGAATTTCATACAAACACAGTTTATACATGAAACAATGTTTATTGAATTCGTTGCACATATAGAATTTGCTTTTACAGCAATAAGCACACGTACTACTTGTACGGAATATATATATTAACATTCAATAGAAATACACATTTCAATACTCACAAACCTGCAGAGAGTCAAACCAGCAGTACTGCCACGTAAACTTTGGGCCTGCTACGCACTAGCGCAGGATAACACCAGGAGCTGCTTAACTCGTAGCTCCCTCTCGCTTATCTATCAACGTTAACAACCTTCTTCAACCTTAACAACCTTTCTTATTAATGACGCTGCATGGTATTTATACTAAGCGCGTATGCCGAAATTAGCATATCTCAAGCAGCTTCTTTAATTCATTCACTCAAAAGTTCGATTCTTGTGAATCGAATCTTGTGTATACCTTACAAACTCCAAATTTCGCTTTGCAAAACACTGCTCGCATGCAACTAACCTCAACAGCACAACATTCGAAAGAAACAGCAAGACAGGGGAAGGGGAGGTAACGGTAGTAGGAGAATTGAGGATAAGTGAGACTACCTTCCCGTCAACCAGCAAAGGTCAAGCCACACTACCTCGCGCTATAGTGAAGTAGTCGCAGTTCACAGTACTCAATACTAACGCACGACAAACTACCCTAGCCTCACATCATAATCGATCGTTATGACATGCGAATGATTCTTTTACGTCAAGTGTAACAAGTAGTAGGCCAGGCCCACTGGCTAACAACAGAGTAATATGTGATTAAATAAATGTTCTTAACTATGGTAAATTGTTTCCCTAAAGAGAGGTACCGGAACGCTGTTCCAGCGCGTTCCACCTCATATATATATATATATATATATATATATATATATATATATATATATATATATATATATATATATGTGTGTGTGTGTGTGTGTGTGTGTGTGTGTGTGTGAGAGAGAGAGAGAGAATTCCATGCTTGTGGTAACACGGCTGTTTTAGAGTTACAGGACACTCGCAACTCAACCGCTTTCAATGGAACGTACGCTATTTTTATTTTCACTAGGTGAAAATGGCACGCTATGTTTTTACTTTTACTGAATGCAGATTGCAGGCTGTTTTATCTGGCTCTCGCTAGATGAGTGTTAATGTCGTGTCAGACGGGCACTGACATTCTGTTTTTTTCTTATTGTAATAATCTCTTGTGTTTGATTAAACGTTAGTCAAGAATACGCGTTCTTGAATTTTGACTTGAAATATCTTTGATATTTCAGCCGTAGGAATAAATCCTCCCCCCCCCCCACACACACATATATATATATATATATATATATATATATATATATATATATATATATATATATATATATATATATATACATTTAACTATTTCAATTCAATCTTGTTATTAGAGATGAAATTAAAATTCATCGAGATGAGATGAAGGAATTGGAAGCTTTCTTCTACCACGACCACTTGATTTTTAAGAGCTCCCAGATTATCATGATGTTAATCACATCATGAAACCAATTTTATTTTCAAACTTCAAAGCGAATGGTCAAAAGATAATGTTAGATATTAAGAATGATTTCGTAAATAAAAATACAATGCTATTTAACACGGGGCAATCTGTCTGCCAATAGTTTTTGAAGTATTTGCCAACTTTAAAAATATTTGCCAAGTTAATAATGTTTACGACAACAAAACGCAAATCCATTTTTTTCCTCTGAAGCACACAATAAATCGCTTCCAATATGTCGGATTAGGTCTATTTTTCTGATGTATTTGTTAATATTGTTCATTAAAAAAGTTTATTGAATCTCGTTTTTCAGTAACAGTTTAAAAAAATAAATAAATAAAAATCAAAGCTTTAAAAATGATGATTTTGAAAGCTTTCAAAAAAAAAATAATATATGCAAATTCACCTTCAAAATTTTCTAACCCATGCTAAAAGAAGCTATTTTCAATACCGAGAAATATTAATACTTAATGACTATTCCTTCTGAACGAAAAATAAATAACGATAAAAGGTGGATTTCTGACGCGTACACAATAAATATTCAGCACTTTAGCACTTTAGAGTATTCAAACACATTTTTTTTTCACTTATCCCTCATTCCTGCTTTTTAAATCTAAAAGGAAGAGAAACCGAACTACTCAAGATAAATAGAATTCTCATCACGTGCTATTTCCGTCCCTCGCTATTATTTGAAAGCATACCAATTGCCAATCCCCGAGTCATAGAACTACATGTTTTATTAAAATGGTGAAACACTTATACATACAAATAACTGCAGTTCTCAATATGTCTTTCTTTTTTTTTCATTCAAGGCGTGAAAATTTTACACCGCGATCCGCGAGGAGGGATAATTCAGATACACTTTGTGCCGAGATAAAAAAATAAAATAAAATGGATGGGAAAAAAAATTGGGAAGCCCGGTAAGATATCTCCAAACTCAATATATAAGCTTAAGATGAATAAATTTTCTGCATTTAGTTGAGAATTTGAGTGTGTGATATGCAAAGATGTAGATTTGTGATGGTGCTGAAGATTCTGGGAATTTTGTGTTTTTTCCCTTTTTTTTTTATCTGCGAAAGAGTGTTTATTATAAAGAGTGTTTATTATAAGAAGTATAAAAGCAATGAATTCCATTATTTATTTTTTTTTTTTTTCTGGGAATTGAAGTACATGTAAACCAGTGTTCGCTGCGTTAAAAACATTTTATGCTAAATATCCGCACCATTAAAAATGAGTTTTTATTACCGAGAAATTCTTTCAGCTTCATCTTTGGGTATTAAGAGATTGCGACTTATTTCGGCATCAGCAATTGTTTACTTTTTCTACTCCCTTTTAGTACAGTGTTGCGAATATGCGAAGAAAATTTATTTCAATCTTTACCCCTTAAGTCCTGTTTTTAAATATTTTTAACAGAATATAAAGAAATCATGACATCACCAGCATAAGGCACGAGAGTGTTGATATGCGAAGAAAATTTATTTCAATCTTTACCCCTTAAGTCCTGTTTTTAAATATTTTTAACAGAATATAAAGAAATCATGACATCACCAGCATAAGGCACGAGAGTGTTGATACTGCAAAGCTGTCTGATTGCTTCTGCCATGCACTTAAAAGTTATTTACTGCACATGAAGGAAGTGGAATCGTTAGAAAAGAGAAATGAGTGGAAGAAGAAAGAGACATCAGATATACTTACATTATGTCTAATAATAAACTTTGTGTAAATATCTATGACAAATTGAAGCGCCAATTTCATGGCAAATGAAATACCGGACACCTCTGAAATTGAAAAAAAAAGAAAAAAGATCAGACACATTTCGCTCACTCCTTTCAACAATGTCATATCTAAAAACAAACGGGATTTTCCAGGAGAGTGATTTTAAAGTTTAAAAGTAGAATAAAATGTATTAAAAATAAATATTAATTCTACTCTCTAGCGGCTAAATATTGGGCAGTGAGATATGACGATCTTGCAGGGATATACCTACTCTTTCAAGGCATTTTGAAAACAGGCGTAACTAAAAACAGGCATACTAAAAATAGCCGATTTTTCAGATATGACGTTGTTGAAAGGAGTGAACGATTTGTGAAATGTGGGATATATTACTTTCAACATAGCTTTATGCATTTTCAAATATGTAAGTATGAAATTAGACTATTTTTTGAGATAGAAATTTCTTGGGCAAACGGCAATAATAATAAATCCTCAATAAAGAAAGATATCGTTAGATAATTTTGAAAGATAGTTGATGTTTTTTGCCGATACGAGGTATATGTCAGTGAAGACATTTGCGCATTATCCTCGAGAATCGTTTGTTGCTTTCATTCGGGGCACCGTAAAGGTGAACCCCTCTCCCCTGGTGCCACCTCTATTTTAACCGAACACCTCCAGGAGTGAAGTCTGGGGGGGGGTCATACCTTCTCTCACCCTCTCTGACATCATAGAGGGACGTTCCAGTCTACTGATTCAACGGGCCCATATCCATCCTAGACACGAGGGTATTTAATGTTGTTCGTCGGGTTTCGAACCAAGCACCCCCAAGTTCCAAGCCCAACGCGCTGCTATTAGGCTACCTCAGACTCTTGTGTAAGGTAGTATGCTAATTAAAAATTATCTAACGGTATTTAGTGTTATATTTAACAGAGTGTGGATTAACTGTATAGTGATATGCAACACGGAAGAAAACCCTAATACACAGAAACTGAGAAGATTCAGATTTGATTATGAGTTTAAATTAAACATTACTTTTGCTGATGGTTGATTCTCCAATTCATGAAAAGAATGTTATTTGTTTTAGAATAATAATACTTTTTTCCCACATAACTAAAAATGTGGCGCACAATACCAGCTATTTAACCCAGCTTCCAAACTTCTGTGGGTCGGTTCCTACCATCCAATATTAATACAGTCCAATTTTTCTTGTGTACCTTGAAATTTGACTGTAGTACCTAACAGATACTCAACTTTCAAATTTTATCACCTTTCAAAAAGTTCAAGAACAACTAAACTCAATGCTTTAATAAAGCTGAATTTCTAATATTTAGATTACGATATCAGATATATTTACGAAATACGCAATAATTTGACACGCCGTATTTTATGGACCATAAGACGCACCTTTTTACATAAAATTTTACTTAAAATCGGGGTGATTCTTATGGTCCGAAGGTAACATCAAAATAAAATGAATATTTTAGGAAATATATTATATATATTTATTATATATATATTGTATATTTTTATATGTATTTAGTATATATATTTTATATATTTATTATATATTTTAAATATTATATTTTGGAAACTATTACACATATTACAATAAATGATACACAAAATTAAAGAAAAATATACCAAGTTTTATTTTCAGTTACAAATGTTCGACGTGTAACCCTTTTATTATCCGACAAACATCTAATCTGTAATCAAGTTCGCACCACACATTTTGTAGTATCACACTGTCAATGATTCCTAATGCTGCACAAATGCGTTCTCTAAGTTCTTGCAGTGTTTTCGCATTGGTAGTGTATAAACAGTGTATTTGACGTAACCCCATAAAAAGAAATCACATGGCGTAAGGTCCGGGTTGATGGCCATGTGATTAAGTGTAAATCATTGTCACCCGCACTTCCCATCCATCGGTGTGGAAGCTCATCCTTTAAGTAAACAAGCACATGCAAAGACCAATGGGCCACGGTGGCCCAGTTGGCAAGAGCAGCGGGCCAGTGATCTGAACGTCCCTTTTTCGATGCTCGACTTTGCAAATCCACCGCCGTGTTCACTAATGGTATCCAGGGCACGTAAAATAGGTCATGGCTACAATGTCCTCCAAGCTGGAAAAATTTATCTCTGGAGGTTCGGGATCAAGTGTTCCGGTCTCATCACTTGACTCGGTTTGAAATTACGGGGCTGATGTTCTTCGAGGTCAAGTCAGACTTGAGCCGTAGTGATATCTCGCCTTAAAGTGAAGCGTCTTACTACCCTTCGCCAAGGACCTAGGATTTGAGGACCTAGGTCCTTTGGATTTGGTGTAGGCTTTCATACATCAAGGGGATTGGAAACAACAACACAACGAATGAGGTGGGGCTCCATCCTGTTGAAACACAAAATTTGTGCTGTCCTCACGCAGTTGTGGAAACAACGAAATTTGCAACATGTCCAGATAATTGCTACCTGTTGCTCGACGGTGGAAGAAAATTTAGTATATTTTTCTTTAATTTCGTGTATCACTTATTGAAATATGGGTAATAGTTTCCAAAATATAAATTTTTAAAATCCGGTTATTCATTTGTGCTAACCCTGTATATAGTACGAAGAAATTTAAAATATCTTTATATACCTAACAATATACAAAATATTATTTTCTAAGAATCCTCCCATATATTTGAGATGCGTCTTATCGTCCAGTCTTGTGATCGGAAATATACGGTAAGTAAAACCTCATATGTTTTTTTTTTAATGTAATCACGATTTCAGCTCATTTTATTTAAGAAATCTTTCAACCTCAGTACATTTACAAGCCTATACAAGGATTATAAAATAACCTTGTAGCTAAAATTCAAGATTATCTTTTGAACTTTATTTCACTAATACTTTTTTAACCTTTTAGGCTGAGGTCAAGCTTAAATTACGGGAATACCCTATTGCAATGAAAAAGCTGAATTCGCAGATTATTGGTTTACTACGTTTTTATATTATAGATGATATCAACATAAAAATTTCGGCCGGGAAATATATGGAACAGTCTAGCTTTCTTCGTGTTTATGAGGTATATCTGAGCCTGAACCCCTTCCTTCCTCTGTTTCCTTCGATTTGGAAAACTCAATAACACTGCCTCTGCCGGAAATGTTAAATAGCTTTCGAGCTGGGTAAATTACAGTTATCAGTAAGTTGTGAGGCGGAATGCGTGTTATGTATTTCTATTGATGCTTACGCCAGAGATGGGTGCAGGGGATTTCCACTCATTTTTCGTGGTTCTGGCTTTTATTGCTGGTGAGTGTCTGGGGTTTGAGGGTTCAGATATAAATTGAGGGAGAGGAAAGAGCGCCAGAGTTAACGTTATTTGTTAAATAAAGTGGTACCATTGATGAAATAACGTGCGGAAATAAATGAATAATAGCAATGGATACAGTTAATTAATAATGAGAAACGAAACAAATCTTTAATGTGATTTGTTGTATCATCAGCTTTTCAGGGGTTACTGATAATACAGGCCGATTTTTTTAGCTTATATCGCAATGAAGGTTTATTTTGCAATCACGAGAAAACTATTTCAATTGATTATTTCAATTGAATATTTCGATTGAATATTTCAATATTTGATTGAATATGCCACCTGAATATTTCATTGAATATTTCAATTGAATATTTCGTAGAATACAGGTTACTGAGTAACATTGTTTATTAATTAAAGCAACAGCATAGAGGGAAAATAACGTACAGAAGAAAATAATTATTCAAGTGAAATAATTAAAGCAAACATGCAAAACTAGTACAACCGAAACGTGTTACATCAACCATTTTTTCTTAGGTTACGAAAAATGCAGGTTAGTTTCTAAATTGTACTGAAATAAAAGTTTATTGACGGCTGGTGCACGAAAAATCTGTCGTCGCTGCAATGTCCTCCAATTTCTCAAATTTACCTCTGGAGGTGCGAAGTCAAGTGTTCCGGTCTCTGGACTCAAGTTCAAAATTAAGGGACCGGTCCTTTAGCCAAGTTGGACTCCGACCCTTGTGGTGCTACTAAAAACCGGAGTCACACCACTTCGCCCAATAGCCGGTATGGACTTGGACTGACAATGTACTGTCGGTCAAGGGGCATCGGTCATAACAACAACAACAGTAAAATATTATTTACGAAAACTTGATTAAATATTTCAAAGACTGTCTTACTGAGTTGCATTATTTGTATTTAAAAAAAGAAAGACTAAATGAAATAGCGTGACTACATAAATAAATAATAATAATGAATAATGAAAATTGTCAAAAATTAGATTCCCGTGAATCTCTGTGTCCCTTCTTTAACACATGAGCAATTCAAGCTAATTTCAGCATTGCAGCACAGTGAAGATTTGCCAGTCGACAGCCAAAAGGCTAAGGTGTTGCACTCGGTAACAGAATCTGTGTCTTCGTATCCCTATATCAGCATGCTTATTTGTAGCCGTTCCGAATCAGCTTTGAACTGTAAAGGTCGGTTCACATCGCATCCGAACCCTTGCGTTACGTTACTACGTTGGCTTCGAAATTGTTGGCATGACTTGTGGTTGGTTTGACGCCTCACGTGATCAATGACTTGAGCTCTCTGACTGGTTAAAATTTTAACACTGACGCTACGTAACGCTCCGTGTTCAGTGTTAACAGGCCTTAAGTCCCGGTTTAGTAAGCCCTTACTGGGCAAATAATGACCATAGCGCTCTCAATCAACGAGCTGGGTTAGTGTTGATTTTTAGACGACTGAATAATTCAAATTATTCGGTCTCTAATTTTGCAAGAATCGGAATCAGTTCTGTGCTGAGATGGCAAAATGTTATAAGAAATTTGCGTGACAGCAATTCTAAGATTTAAGATGTCATGAACAATCAGTAATTTGTTTTACATGACGAAACGTGGTACCAATGTTTCAGAAAATATTTGGCTATTACTTGCAGTATAGTTACAGTAAATAGATAATATTGGCGAACGACAATCCAGAATTTGAAAAACTCGATTTTTTAAAGAAATGTTCCTTAAAACATTTTGCCATCTGAGTAGAATTATTCCTTATTAATTTGACTTCTCTGGGCTGAAGAAAGTAGGAAGTAGGCTTTTGATGTCTGCAGTTTGAATGCAAATGTTCTTTGAGAATTAGGTATTTAAAGGAATAATCTTTAAATGGAGACCTGGAAGTTTCTTTTTCTGACTTAGCTGCTTGGTTGACTAGTTGATTATGTGCGCTTTGCCCATCCTTCACTATACAAAGGCGAAACTGACTGAGACTGTTATCTATACATATAAATCAGTTCCGCAACTGACTGACTGACTGACAGACAACGCACAGACTAAACCGCTGGACCTAAAGGGCTGAAACTTTGCATGGCGATTCTTATTATAGTGTACGGGTGAACTAAGAAATATTTTTGAAAAATTCGCCTTAGATTTTTTTAAATTAAATTTTTAAGCTGTTTTAGTACCATTTTTCAAGTTTGCATTTAAAACAACAATTTGAGGGTAATAAAATTTATATCACGAGAAAGATCATAAACATTTCTTTAAAATGAAATCTTTTTCGAATATTTAAAACCATTTTCTGATTTTTGGTGAATTTTTAAAGATTAATTTTTAGAATTTAATTTATTAAATGCTGATCACGTGGTTTCTTTTCTTTTAATTTTGCGTCACGTGCATAAAAACGAAATAGACAAAAAATATTTTTTTCTCTTGCTAATGCGGCAGACGATTGGAAATTATCCGAAGAAATATTAAAATACAGAAAAAGATATGTTCCTCAAACTGTACTACATTAAATGTACTATATTCTTTAGTATGTTCTATTAGATTTAATTTGAATATTTTCTTCTACATTATTATGTCTATAAAAATATCCGTTACGATTTTTTTTTTATAAATATATTTTTTCGTTTTTTTACATCAATTGCATACATTGATCGTTGTATTTATTATAAATATATTTATACATATTTTTGGCATTAATTGCATACATTGGCCGTTGTATTTAATTCGAATGTACTCCGTATCGAAGTAAGGGTTTTCAGCTAGTACTGTCATATACTAGAAATACTCTACCAGCCGTCGTCAGATATAGGGTATGGAAACCGCAGACTGTAGATCCAGAGAGATACCATTTTATATTACGATTTAGGGTGAAAACATTAAAGTGTAATTTCGCAGTATTTTTTAATTATATTTTTTCCTTTGAAGATGATCTGCAATACATGGCATCCGGCATTCGCATAAGTTAGAAACGCCATAATCAGAGCAAACATATAACATGGCAAAAGGAAGTTGATAAGAACTACCGCATTAAAAAATGAAATTGGAACTACCCGCCCTGAATCTGAGAATGAGTGTCTTATTTTGTTTCTAGTCATTCCAGATACTGTATTTCGGCAATTGTGGTGTTGCTGTACCCCATTCTTTGTGTATTAAATTTTAAGGAAATAAAACTCAATTTTAGGATTATAAAAACAGTGAGGAATTTAATGGATGTTTTACTATATGCTGCGATAGTGGAGTTGTCACTCTTTTTTTCGGCTCAGTTGTATCTTCCCGTGATTCGGTAGGTAAGTGACGTTAGGTAGGCCGTTTATTAAAATATAAGGAATAGTAAAGAATCATCAGGTACAAATGCAGCTGAATTATGCTTTATTTTTTTATATAGGACTAGCCACCGTACTCTAGTGTTTAAGTTCTTCCAGTAAGTTCCAAGGCAGTTTCTCTTGCTTTCGACTTTTACTTTTTAAAAAATTTTACTATCAGAAATCTACTTTTTTACAATGCCATTTTTTTTTGCTATTTTTTTTTTTATTGTCATACAATGTAAAAGGAATTGCATCATTTAAGGGGCCAGAATTTTAGATTTCAATGTTTTATAACATCATTCGATACATATGAATTTTCATTAATTAAAATTTTGAATGAGGAACCTTAATTTTGAATCATTTATTTCCATGCAATCAGTAAGAATAACTCATCAAGTAGGTATGGGGCTGAGCATACATAAAGTTATCTCTTCCCGTGATTAGGTAAGGAAGTGATGCCAGGTAGGTTGTTCATTAATGTATAACCAGTAGTAAAGAATCCTCACGCACAAAAGCTGTAGAATTATGCTTTAATTTTTATATAGGACTAGACACCGTACACAAGTGTGTTCTTTCAGTAAGTTCTAAAATAGATTTTTTTTTGCTTTAGACTTTTACTTTTTTTTAACATCAGAAATTAATTTTTTTACATTGCAATTCATTTAGCTATTTTTTATTGCCATACAACGTAAAATGAATTGCATCATTTAATGGACCAGAATTTTAGATTTTAATGCTTTATAATATCATTTGATGTATATGAATTTTCATTAAAGAAAACTTTCATCGACGAACAAATATTTAATCATTTATTTCCATGCTATCAGTAAAAATAACTCATCAAGCAGGTATGCCGCTGAATTTCCGTATTTCATGCTTTGTTTTTTAAGCTCATTTGGAGCTTGAAGGCATTGTTTTAACAAGAAAATTAAAAGGAAGAGTAATTTTAAATTTTCTGGTTGAAAAGTCGTTTTAATATTATGTTACTAAATATTTATAGTGCAGATTTTATATTTTAGCCGTGTATTTCCACATAATTAGTAATAATACGTTATTAAGCTTGTATGATGTTTTAAGTAAAATAACAAATTTTCTGCTTCAATATGTATAATTTTATTAAATATTAAATGTTTTTCCAAGAAAGAGACAGGGGGAGAGAAACAGCTGAAGTCTTCTTTATTATTTATGCATATATTCAAACGCATCGAATCACATGACACTGGCAAGTACGTTCTAAATCTGAGGATTTTTAAGTGTTTTTTTTCTTTTTCAGCTTTTTGTGATATCTTTTCATTAAATTCATAGAGATAAATTTTGCAGCAAACTCTTCCATACCTTCTTTGACAATGTATAAAGTACACACGATTTAAAGAAAATAAGTGGTGTTTCACAACTCGAAAAATAAATAACCTTTTCAAGTATTGGTTGAAACATATTAATAAATTAGATTAATGTTTTGTATCTTAGTTTAGTTTGTTTGGGTGTAAAATGGTAAATTTAATCCTCACTTATTTCACAACAATTGAATCCAAATGCCTTTTGGACTACTTTCATTGTGAGATGGCGAGTTTTCTTTGTATGACATCTAACTGGATTGTTACAATGCAACTACACGTTACCGTTCACTTAAGGGGGAATGCTATTGAACAACAGGAGCTGTCCCCCATCATTTTACCAACAGGAGCTATCCCTTCAACCTCCCTAATCATGTGCCTCAATCAAACAAAGCATGTTGTCCCTACTCATTTATTCTTTCATGAAAGCACAAGGGATTTCTGCGGACGGCCAGATGCGAAACTCTATTGTTCGTGAAGTCCTATCTTTAGTAAAAGGGGGAAGATATAGGACATATGGGTAGTACAGTATATTTTAAAAAAACTCTTAAGGAAGAAGGACTCAGAATCGAAGAAATTACAGGAGTTTATTATATGATTCCATGACTAGAAATAGAAATGCCAGAAGTATTAAAACATTTAAAATATATACTTCAGGAGGAGATAATCTCAGAAGAAAACCTTCAAGCCGATGTGTACTAACCCTATTAGTTTCGCTCACCTCAATGTTAACCTGTGGAGAAACTTTGTTCAAGGATTGCTGACTTAAGATTTAAATATTTTTTTCAAAAAAAAAATGTGCTGTGTAATAGAGAAAGATGGACACTTTTCGTTTTAAAATAAAATTCAAATAATATTTTAAAATTAAATTTTTAAGGGGGAAAAATATGGTGTGTGTTTTAAACGTTCACCAATACCTTTGGCGGATGAAATATATAAAATGAATCTTGTTGCAAGGTGCAAAAAAGTTTATTCTATCTGAAAATACCATTTTTATTGGATTATAAGCATTTATGTCGCTGCAAGTAGAAGACAAATTTTCTCCACAGGTTGACACTGTGGTGAGCAAGGATTAGTACACAGCAGCCTTAAAAAAAATCAATACAAAAATGTAAATAAAAAGTGCAAATTTCACTCATATTTCAGCCATCATCTCCAGGGGACAACGGATGAAGTCCTTATTTGAATAGTTGTCCAACTCCACTTTTAAAAAGAATGGAGTTAGCCTCACTTTCTTGTTCATACAAGTCATTTCTATCTTATTTTTAAACTGGTACACCTCCAGCTTATTTTTGCTGTCAACAGAGGACATTACAATTCAGACTTCAGCAGTCATTTCTCAGCACTCATCAGACTTTAAGGCTCTATATCTCAAAATGAACAAGAATGGAGTTGGATCACTATTCAAATAAGGCCTTCAGTTAGTAAAACGTCCTGTAAGGACGATAGTTGAGTCACCACGATGTCCATGTTACACGTTCTGCTATTGTACGATCCAGAAGAATAATCCTGCTTTATAGATTTTATGCTCATATCATATTTTTTGAAATATGATCTCACAGTAATTATTTTCACTATCGCAGGAATTTTTAAGGTTATTTTTCTCCTTTCGTAAACGTTTATTTGTTTTACTTCCCCTCAGAACTGTAGGAAATCCTCTTATATTATGGAATTTAACCTGATATAAAGAGGCATCACCAGACGCAGTTATTAATCATCGGTTATTTCTGTACACCTATTGGTGAATTTTCTCACAAAACCAGAAGGTATGAGCAAAAGAATTCCAGATATGAAGAGGTTGTGATAGCCTACCAGTTACGGAGAGATAAATGTTTGCTCGCTTAAGCTGTGAGAGATGCTGCCATAATATGGATTATTAATATCATCAAATTCTATACATTCTTAGACACACGAAAAAAGAAAAAAAAATACCAGACACAGGCGGCCATAAAAGAATTCATATTTTAGGAGGATAATAATCTAGTAATCAAGGAAATTATCCGAATACTCAATTTCACTCATTATTTTAGAAATTAAGAGATTTTAAACCAAATATAATATAAAGAAAAAAATACCAGATCCAGGTGACAATGAAACAATTCACATTTTTGGGAGATAATAATGTAGTAATCAAAAAAATTATCAGAATATTGAATTTTACTCATAGAAATTATGAGATTTTGAACTAAACATCAGATAAAGAAAAAAATGCCAGACCCAGGCGGACATGAAATAATTCACATTTTGTGCGGATAATAATCTAGTAACCAAGCAAGTTATCCTAATACTGAATTTTACTCATTATTTTAGAAATTAAGAGATTTTAAACTAAATATAAGATCAAATGAAAAATTCAACATTATCGAAAGATAGTTATTTTTAGGGATTACGAAATTCTGTGAGAACACATAACTTAAATACAGGTAACCCTCCTATAACACGGTAGACAGGTTCCTAGAAAATGCCGTGTTGTGTGAAACCGTGTTATAGGAGACCCAGAGACAGTTCAAAAAAGGGGGTTTACGTTCCGAAAACTTATCAAAAAGAAACATTTTTTTTTTTTAAATTCCATATAAGCAACTTTATTTTTATTAAAAATATAATCGTATGGATAAACAAGAAAATATTATTTTCATTTAATGCGACTTTAGTTTAATAAATTTCTTCCTCATCACTGCGCAGTACAATCAAACGAGAACGTTTTTTCGATTGAACGATATCACCTTCACTTTCAGAACCTTTTTCTTCATTTAGATTTTTTGCACCTTCTATTATCTTTAAAAAATCTGCAATTTTGGTTTATTTTCTGGTTCTTACAAGGTCATTGTAGATTCATGGTATGGAGATAGACAATTTTGCAGCTCTCATTTGAATTTTCGGCTTCTTTCAGTGGAAGGGTCTGCATTCAGGAAAAATGGCTCAAGATTTTCAGCTAAGCTTAGGCCTTCTTGTAATTTTATAGAGTTATAAATGAATAAATTATAATTTGTTTATACATTTTCATGTAAAGCCACTACAGTTCATTATTCCTTCCCGTCATTATTTTAAAGTAATTTAGTTTTTAAATGTGTTAAACAAAAATCATGTTATCTAGTGCTATAAAAGTACAGTGTTGTACAAAGGTTTTCTAAAATTTTTTTATCGTGTTAGAGCGAAACCGTGTTACAGGTAGCAGTGTCATACGAGGGTTCTCGCAATTTATCTCATCGTGTTAGAGTTGAACCGTGTTGTAAGATGCCGTGCTATAGGAGGGCTACCTGTATATAACAAAATAGTTAAAAAGCTCTTATCACTCCTTTGGAAGCTTGTTAAAACAGTAATTAAATCTTCTGTGTGTTTGTTCTTGTAGGAATTAATTTTTTCATATATTCTGGCTCATTTGCATGTACTCGTACGTCTTCAATAGATGATTTCTTTTATCAAATACTATTTTAACGGTTTCAATTTTTAAATCATGGTAACAGTTTTAAAGTCCCAGTGATATTATTTATACTCTTAACTACTAATTAACCACGGAAAATTATCTATTTTATTGATAACCCGTGCTTCACAAAAGAAAAGGATAAAACAAACTTTTTTCGGAACTTAAAATCTATGTAAATTTTATGATTATCATAATTATCTTATCACCATATGAGAAAATATTCATATAAAATATCTAAATACTATCCAATATACAGTAAACAAGGTACTTTTTTTTACTGCTTTGAGTTATCCGATATTCAGAGCAAAACCGGGGATAAATTATCATTGATGCTGCATCAGTTACTGAACTTATACTCCTTCTATCAACAAGAAATCCTTATGGTGGCTTTCATGCGTTTTGTCATATAAAATTTAGGGTTGCTTGAAGGGGATCAAATTTTATTTGCATCGATTTTTCCCACACATTAAAAATATTCTTTATGAGGGAACTTGGAATCGCCACTATTTCCTTGTATATTATACGCAATAACAGTAATTTCAACATTCAAAAGCTTTTATTCTTCTTTTATCGGTATTTCCCAGTATAGCTTAGAAATTTAAGTATTCTGTGTGATAAATCAAATTTTATTCGGTATACTTGCATGGTTTTTTATGCATATATATATATATATATATATATATATATATATATATAGTATATATATATATATATATATATATATATATATAAATATATATATATATATATATATATATATATATATATATATATATATATATATATATATATATATATATATTTACGGGATGGCACGCATTTCTTCCTTTTGCTTTATTTCATAAGCATATTTACGAGTGCGGAGCATTAATATCTTACCCTTAAATATCTTAACTTCTTAGCCCTTCCATCTTAAGGTACTAACCCTAAGTACTAACCCTATTGGACTTTTTCTATTGGCTGTAAATAGTGGAGAAAATGTGTCCACTATTTACAGCAACATAGAAGCTGATAATCCAATAAAAATGGTATTTTCAGATAGGCTAAACTTTTATGCATCTTGCAACAGGATTCATTTTATAAAAATTTCGTCCACCAAATGAATTCATGAACGTTAAACACGCTAATATAAATACCCGATTTCCCCCCGAATAATTTAAATTTAAAAATATTATTTTCATTTTTTTTTAAAACGAAAAAGGTCCCAAGGTGGAAAATTTCTTTCTTTATTACGGAGTACAATTTTTTTAAAGCTTTGAATCCAAGTATGGAAAAAATGCATCCTTGGAATATTTTTTTTCCATTGGTTAACACTGTCGTGAGCGAATCCAATAGGGTTAGTACATAGCAGCCTTAAGTGGGACAAACATGCAATAGGGCATAATTGTCAAACTTTTATTTTATCAACCTGAAAATGATCACGGTCTAATTTTTCAGCCTCTTCTGACTTTTTTGCCTTCTATAAACTTTTAAAAATATATAATAATCGGCCAACAAAGTTACTCTTTTCAGGATCAGCATTACGAGGTAAGTAGAGTTGTTTGCTTACATTTTTAAGATGGGAAGGTAGCGGCTTTAGATGTCATGGCAAATTTTTTTAGATATTTCTTGGAAATGTATTGTGGAATATATCGTGATACATAATCCTTTCAGTACGAAAATTGATCATAATTTTTTTATATATAAGTAGTATGCTTGAATTTTTTTTTCTTTTGCACGTAGTAGTTCCTTTCTATTAAAGATTAGAGGGACATGTTGCAACTGCTGTATTTAATATATATTCTCAGTGCTAATATTTTTGACTTTTAACTTTATAATAGCGTAGATTTGCATCTGTTTGATTTTAACTAAATTGTGGTGTAATTTTTCTTTAGGTAGCAAAGCAACGTTAAATATGGATGAAAATTCAGCTGTGTTCAATTCAATACCTCCTAAATCTGAACAACTGAGCACTAATGATTACTGTGATGTTGAAGAAAGTGTCGAAACTATTCCTACAGGAAAACCTATGATCAAGCGGAAAACAGTCAGGTATTGAGCTCGTCATTGAAAATGCTGAATGAAGTAACTAGAAACGACAAGAGAGTAATAAGCCTGTTAAGAAAATTATGAATGAAGGGCAAAAAGACAAAAGGAGCAGGAAAGTAATGTGGAGAATTCAAAAACTGAGATTTTTGACAGTGATGATGAGTGCAAATATGAAATGTCAAGTAATGTTGACATTCTTCAAAAGTTAACAACGGCATTTTCATATGGCATAGCGTTTAGAACCAAACCAGAGGGCGTAGTTTTACTTTATTTTGAAGAAGCAGATGCATTGATCATTGTTCATCAAATAAATATATATTCTGAACAAACTAAACGATCGATATACGGGATGGAAGATATTATTTAAGAGATTCGGACTATTCTAGGAATACTCATTGTATTGAATATAGATTTATAATGATATTTGAATTGTATGAGATGATTTTTTTATGTTTTCTGATAAAAAATGTATAAAATATAAACGCTTAATTTTTTTTTATTATGCAAAAATATATGGCTTGTTCCATCGTAATTTTTGTAAAGTAAACTTGGCATTTAAAATAACTGTTCATCTCAAAAACTAAAGTTATATCCAACGGGGCTAAACGTTCTAATGTTCTAATTACACTGACCCTTAAAGCACTCAGAGAGACAAAAATATTAGAATTTTTAGAGGATGTATAATATATGAGTGGAACATATACAACGTGCCTTTTTTCTACAAAAAGATAAATGAATTTTAATTCAACACTCTTAATCTAAAATATTATACTTTCCAGAAAATTTCTTTTCAAGTATAAAAGAAATTAATTTTTTTATAACTTAAAAAGGCTTAGGTTGTAACAACTGGTATTTATAGATTGCACTAAGAAATAGATAAAGGATCATTAATCTACCAAAATTAAGTTCTGAAAATAAATAATGATTTAACTTTTTTACTTTTTATTCAAAGAGCTAAAAGAAAATTAATTCCAAATGTTTCATCTAAAAAGTGTGATTTTCAAAATGATATCTTTTGCGTCATAAAAAACTATATTACTTGTTTATAACATGCAAAGCTTCAGTCATAACATCCGGCATTTATAGATTGTACTAAGGAATATGAATATATGGTAGATTATCATTAATCTGCCACAATTTGTTCCGGATGATAAATAATGATTTTACTTTTTACTTTTTACATTTTTTTATTTTATTTTTTTATACAAAAAGTAAAAGAAAATTAATTCCAATTTTTTTTAAATCTAAAACGTGTAATTTTCAAAACGGTATCTTTTGCGTTAAAAAAAACTATATAAATTTTATAACATGCAATGCTTAGGTCTTAACATCTGGCATTTATAGATTGCACTAAGAAGTATATAGATAGATGATCATTAATCTGCCAAAATTAAGTTTGGAAAATAAATAATGATTTTACTTTTTTTTTACTTTTTATTCAAAAAGGTTAAAGAAAATTAATTCAAAATTTTTCACCTAAAAAGTGTCATTTTCAAAATAATATTTTTTACGTTATAAAAAACTATATCACTTTTTTAAAACATGCAAAGCTTCAGTCGTAACATTTGACATTTATAGATTGTACTAAGAAATATCAATATATGGTAGATTATCATTAATCTGTCAGAATTAAGTCCGGAAGATAAATGAGGATTTTACTTTATGCTTTTGATTTTAATTTTTTAATTTTCATACAAAAAGGTAAAATAAAATTAATTCCAAATTTTTTAAATCTAAAACGTGTAATTTTTAAAATAATATATTTTGCGTTATAAAAAACTATATCACATTTCTATAACACTCAAAGCTTGGGTCGTAACATCTGACATTTATAGATTTTGCTAAGAAATAACAGTGTATGGTAGATTATTATTAATCTATGAGAATTAAATCCGGAAGATAAAAGATGATTTTACTTTTTTGCTGTTACTTTTACTTTTTACTTTTTTCATGAAAATGTAAAAGACAATTAATTCCAAATTTCTTATCTAAAACGTGTAGTTTTCAAAATAATATATTTTGCGTTATAAAAAACTATATAACTTTTTTTATAACACGCAAAGCTTGGGTAGTAACATCTGGCATTTATAGATTATATAAAGAAATATCAACATATGGTAGGTTATCCCTAATCTGTCAGAATTAGGTCCGGATGATAAATGATGATTTTACTTGTGCTCTTATTTACAGAAATTCGTTCATACACAACGGTTCGTGCAAATGGACACTTATATACAGCATCACGCACTGAAAGAGACATTTCAGTTAATGTATGCATTGCCCTCCCCGTTCTAAATCATTTTATCAGCGTTTCAGTGAAAGAATTTGCAAGGGAAGGGTTAAACAAAATTGATCTCATATTTCGGCTCTCTCAATTTTTCCGAGGCGAAATACGCCTTGAGAGCAATGCATTAAAATCTCGAACAATATATTTTGAGTTTTAGAAATGTTTTCTTTGAATTTTCTCTCAGTGTATTTATAACTAAATGCAAATTTTTCATACAAAGCTGTCTGAGGAAGAGTCTTTCACAACATCATACCAACGTTTTGTTTTAAGAATGCATAAGTTATTTCATGTGGTCGCTAGTGCAGAATTTGAAAGGGAGTTTCGACAGGTACATGTAAATCATTTACAGTTAAAAAGAATGAAAAAGTTCTGTGTAATGGAAAATGTATAAATATTTAGGAACTCCATAAATAGCTAAAACATATCTAGTTAACACCTTCAGAGCACAAAACTTTTTCAGGCGCAAAATTATGGACATATATTGAATATAACGAAACTATATTGAATAAATACTACAAAAATCTTTGAAAAGATTTTCAATATAAATGCAGAGAAAGATAGAGATAAGGCACGTGCCATAAAATACTAAATTATTCCTGCATATGTTTTGAGGAAAATTAATATGAATATATTCATATAAGAAAAACTACAAAACTATTAGATTAAGCATAAAATATTTTACTTTATATTAATTCATTTATAAGGTAATCACTCTGATATTGTGATTTAATATCTCACAGTTAAAAAAAAGATAACAGCAAATTATGAATCTCTAGCAAAAAAAAAATCATACCTTGTAATAAAAGAAAGTTGTATCTCATATGTTTATTTGTTTATGTGCCTAAATACTTCATTAAATACAACCTAAAATTTTATTGCAAGGATAGATTGGTAAATGGTCGTTGCTACTGATGGATATTTAGATATTTAAGTCAATTTGCTGTTGTCTCCATTTATGAAAAACAATAACTTTCAATTATTAACTTTCAATTTCAATGAAAGTTAATTCATAAGAAATTTCATTTTCAACGGAAAGGATAATTTCTTCTATAAAGGAATAGGAAATATTTGTTTGAATATTGTAATCTCCTTGTAACTCTTATTTTAGGTAGGATAAGATGAGGTAGCTGGGCCAAAGATATTAAACTGTTTTGTATACTATACTTTTAACATATTTAAAATTATACTGAAATGTATAATGTTAAAAAATCTTTGTATTACATGCATTTTAGTAAGTCTTAGAGAGTCTGTTTAAACTATGCTATTGATTTTTACTACACACACACACACACATATATATATATATACTTAATACAGGTGGGTCCAGTTCCCCTGGTAAGGGAGTAAGTGGACCACCCAGGTCTATTTCTCATAAGAAACAACAGAATCTGTGACTGGGTAACTGCGTACAATGCTTGTATATCTAGAAAAATTTGAAAAAAAATCCCGTCCCCATTTAAAAATAATTTTCAAATCAATTACCAATGATGTAAGGTAGATAGTTGCTAACATCAGAAAAACAAACACACATACACACAGAGTGGAACTCTCACCTATTATGAAAAGGAAAAATCTGGAAGGGGATGGCCCAATTACCCCGTGGCCCAGTTACACCAACTTACCTTATATCCCTTGCGTGTGAGACTGACGATAAAAAAATTGTCCTTCTAATAGTCCTCTTTTTTGTCTACTTGTTTTAAGATAAATAATACCAGTATTATCTAGACTAAAGTGGCTCCTTTACTGGGATACATAACAAAAAGAAAGAAGGATTTTCTAAAACCAGAAAAATACTCTAGTAAAATGTTCCTTTTCAGACTTATTTTCAAGCTTTTTAAGTTGTTGTTACTAAAGTCCTAGGGCCTCACGCTTCCTGGGTTCCAGTGTGCATATGAAGACAAGGCAGGGAAAAAAATAAAAAAACACTCATACACACACATAGAAGAATTTTTATTTACAAACTATGACACTGGCGATAGTCAGTGGATTGCAGCTCCTCTTTCTAAATCTTTTGCAGGTGGAAGACCGACGAGTACCCTAGATGACACCGATGCCTCATGCAAGAATCGAATCTGTATCCCTGGCGTGAATGGGTGATGCCTTAACCACTTAGTTTTTGAACCATTTAAGTAAATTAGATGTGTAAAGTTGTAGTATATCTTCAGAAAAAAATTCCTATGAAAATGCATGAAAGAGTAACATGGTCAGTTATTTTACACTAACCTAACTACTGAAGTCCTGAGAATGGTGTTCCTCATGGACCATGAATCTGTCTGTCTATATTTACGTTTGAGAACAAAATGCGTTATTACGTTGCTTTCGTAGCGAGAATGACTGATGAATGAACGTTAGTCTGCAACAATCACAGCATAAATAAAAATCCTTAATTATTATATGATGGCATACAAAAGCTTTATGACTAGTAGTACATAGAGATATTCATTGTATTTAATGCAAATGCATCTAGAGCTCGAACACTTTGGAACATGACATAGTCTAAGAATTTACCACAAAATAGGACTAAAATCCATTAAATTAAAAAACAAAAAAAGCTGTTTCTTAAACGAAATTTCTTATTTTTTCCCATATTAACAGGAAATAAAGTGAAGAGTATCCCCAATCTCTTATCTGGAAGAATATCTTCCTTTCAGAAAATATTTTTATATGAATTTTCTTCATTATGGTTAAAATATTTGTAAACGAATGATTGATGAGAGAATTATAAAAAAATAATCTCACATTGTCTCATTTAAAATATATATATACCCTAAGATAGGGCACACAATTAACAGAATAGAGTCCAGGACGTTATGATACCCGGGATCAAATCTTGGTTGTGGTTCATTGTCTTCAGATTGGCAACTATTTCTTGGAAATAACTGCAGTGCTGGTCTAGGAAAAAAGTATTATTCATGGTGGGGAAAAAGATGTATTGGTATTAAAAAACAAGAAAAACGTATGTAACAACATCCTGTACCGTTGACCATAATAGGTAAAAAAAACAAAAAAACAAAACTAATGAATAAAACTGAAAAAAAGAGAAGGTTTGTACAGGCGGGTTAGATTATTTGGTAGAATACAGGACACGAGGTCAGGAGACCTGGATTCGAACAAGCTTGTTACAGAGAGGGCTTTATGAAGTTTTTCATCCAATTGAGCTCTAAATTTTTACTACAGTTTATAGAGAAAATAGCTCACTTCTACCCAGACTTGGGTGTATATAATTTGAAGTGCCACTTTAAATGAATTTGATACACAGTTTATACATGAAACAATGTTTATTGAATTCGTTGCACATATAGAATTTGCTTTTACAGCATTAAGCATACGTACTACTTGTACGGAATATATATATTAACATTCAATAGAAATACACATTGCCAATACTCACAAACCAGCAGAGAGTCAAACCAGCAGTACTGCCACGTAAACTTTGGGCCTGCTACGCACTAGCGCAGGATAACACCTGGAGCTACTTACCCCGTAGCTCCCTCTAGCTTATCTATCAACCTTAACAACCCTTTTTCAACCCTAACAATATTTTTTATTAATGACGCTGCATGGTATTTATACTAAGCGCGTATGCCGAAATTAGCATATCTCAAGCAGCTTGTTTAATTCATTCACTCAAAAGTTCGATTCTTGTGAATCGAATCTTGTGTATACCTTACACTGGCCTCCTTCGAAAGAAAAAATTAGGTAACTGAGGTCTGAACGGCTTCAGTTAACTAATTGAAAACGCGTGCTGGTCTGACTTTTTACATAATGGGTGTCAAAGTCAAAAAAGCCTTCCACACGTTGTGTGGGGGAAAAACGCCACTCCCATTTTATAAAACTAATCCCGAAAGGTCCAGGTGACACCATCAAACAGTGGATTTGAAGAGTTGCGGATACTAGGCTGTCCAACTGCGCCCTAAAATATCTATTTTAGTTAAAAGTGTCAACACAATTGCACAGCATGACATTTCTTGACTGTTTGTATCTGCTCTACCCCCAATTCATAATGCACATGTGTTATGTTTTGTGAAGTTAATATATTAGTGGTTAATTATTATATTATGGAGTATGTATTTTTTTATATTCCCTACATGTCCCCTTCAAAAATTTATAAAACAACAGTATGCCGTTTTTTTATTCAGTGGCTCACCCCTTCCCCTCAAAATGTTTACACAGTATATACAATGGGGAACTTCAAATCAATTTGGTTCGATTTTATTGAAGGGGGTGGGATAGAATAAGAGAATTGATACAAGACTTGGTCATGAAAGCGGCAACTTCCCTGCACCAGTCTGTCCATTCCGTGTAACCTCTCTTGATGGTCGCAGTACTAGTAAAGGGATTCGTTGACCGTGTGGACATCCTTCGTGCATCAAGTCGTTGGTCCTGAGGCGCTGGTCCGGCTTGACGATGGACAGGAGGTCTCTTGGGAGGAGGCCAACCTTGCTTGGCGGTTGATATCTTGCGTTTCCTGTACTTATGCAAAGGAGCTTTAAAACTGCAATTCCTCCTTTTGATAACCTTGTGTACCTTATGTGTGCCACGTTCATCCTTTGATGGAAGTTTTGTAGTGCACACTTTACTTTTCTCCGTACTTTTTAGAGTATAGGCATTAGATTTTAATGCAGATTCTATTTTTTCAAACTTATACGTCACACCAACGCGGTTAGTTACTGGCTTTATCTCGTCATTTATGATACGTTTACAAATTGTTTCGCTGCTTGTTTCATGTTTTTCAACAACATGACTCTGCTTTTCGTATTTGTGCTTATGCGACTTCTTGTTTACAGACTTAATTACTTCAGTATTAGCAGTTTTAATGCTGTAACCTGAAGGCGTTTTTTATCGTTTTTTATCCCCCTTAACTTTAGTTTTATCCTCTTTTGACGAAAAAGTCTCTTTGAAACTTGCGACATCAGAATCGTTATCATTTAAATTCTTTAACACTGCTTCAGTTTTAGGAAGATTAAGCTTTTTGTACTCGTGCGGTTTAATGCAAACTACGTCTATAACTTCTGAAGCATCAGCTAAACTACTTACAGTATAACTCTGTGTCAACTTTTAATCCTGATTCTCAGTCTGGTTTTCCTGTACTTTATTTAAGACCATATTATCAACCTGGACTACACAATCCCCATTCGGCTGGAAACTTGAAACGATAAAATCATTACCTAACGAGTTCCTACTATCGTGTAAAGCATGTTTATTATCGTCATCTAATAAGTATTCACTAACTTCCTTAACACATACTTCGTCATCTACTAAATTTCCTTCATTAACAGATGTGTGAATATCATCTACAATATCAGGTATAACATTAATACAAGTATCAGAAGATTTATTTTCTAAACCACTAGCATTAGTATCGGCACTATTTTCAAAAATTTGCACTGGAATTACCGCATTTTTCCAGCTAGGCTCACTTTCATTATTAGCCACAAAAATACCCTGACTTTCACTATTCTCAAAATAATGATTACTGCTCGGACAAGTTCATACATTTGACCACACAGTTTCAACAGTTTGAACCATATCATGTGAAACAACTTGCCAGTGCACGTAAGGTGCTTGCATATTATTTACTTTAAGTGCACTAATTACATTGTAACGCCGTGCGCTTCTATTATTTCGCCTGCGATACTGGTTTCGCTGTTGGTATGAAACTTGCGAAAAATTTTGGCGGGGGTTAATAAAACTTCTCGTACCTGAGTGAGGGTAGGGGGTAGCGAAGAAATGCCTATTGTGATGTTTAGCTAAATCTTGAAGGAGGGTAACCGTGCTTGTAATAGTTTGATTGTCTAAAAAATCTTGAACACTTGGCTTCAAACGTTGGATAACTATTTTTAAGATTACCGCTTCCGTCATCCCTTCTAAATATTCCTCACACTTGGAAATCTTTTCCATAGCAAAATCTAACACAGACTGACCTTGACGTTGCCTTAGCGAATAAATTTCCGCTTCAATTTGACTTTGATTAAAGGTCTTTGGAAAAACGCTAAGAAACTGTTGCTTGAATGACAAATAGTCACAAATTAGATTACTGCTTTGCATACACGTGTACCACTGATATGCACTACCTCTTAAAGCGGCTAGAGCAATTTTAAGTTTATCCCCCTCTGGGGTGCATTGTTGCTGAAAGTAATACTCAATTTTCTTTAGGAATTGGCTTGAGGGCCGCCATTGAAGGTGGCTTCGAATGGCGCAATTTGCTGAACCATAATTACCCGAGGAAAATTTTCAGCGGGGCTTTGTTCTACAACATTCATTTTCAAATAGTATATATGTCTAATAACAAGATACTTTCACAATTTAATTTTATCAATATCAGAGTAAACCACAGTATAAAGTTCAAACTTCAAATTATGTTGTTCGTTATAAATGTAACGAGAACAACCAGGGTATATATCAACTTTCGGGCGCCAGTATAGTGAAAATAGCTCACTTCTACCCAGACGTGGGTGTATATAATTTGAAGTGGCACTGTAAATGAATTTGATACACAGTTTATATATGAAACAATGTTTATTGAATTCGTTGCACATATAGAATTTCCTTTTACAGCATTAAGCATACGTACTACTTGTACGGAATATATATATTAACATTCAATAGAAATACACATTGACAATACTCACAAACCAGCAGAGAGTCAAACCTGAATTACTGCCACGTAAACTTTGGGCCCCCTAGGAACTAGCGCAGGATAACACCTGGAGCTACTTACCCCGTAGCTCCCTCTCGCTTATCTATCAACCTTAACAGCACTTTTTCAACCCTAACAACCTTTTTTTATTAATGATGCTGCATGGTATTTATACTAAGCGCGTATGCCGAAATTAGCATATCTCAAGCAGCTTCTTTAATTCATTCACTCAAAAGTTCGATTCTTGTGAATCGAATCTTGTGTATACCTTACAAGTTTTACGATAGACGATGGTTCTTTCCTAAGTGGGTTGGATTACTGCACTTTGCTAGTCCCCAACAAAAATTTAAAGAAATTTCACAGCAATAATTTTCGTTCCCTTCAACGTACTTAATTATGATTTGCTGAGGAACTCATAAAAAAGGATGAACCTAGGTCCAAATCTACCTGTTCGCTGGATATGTGCATTTCTGCTTTTATGCACGGCCTAACAGGGTGGGCTCTGTGCATTTTGTCTACTTGTTACAGAGTTAAATTTACGAATAATACAAAATACCAATACATTACTGAATTATCCTCCATTTCCAAGGGAAAAGTCTGAGAGTCTATTGTGGATGACTGGATAAAATATAGTCATAAAACCCGTAAAGAGGCTGTGGCCAATTTTAGACTAAGAACAGGGCACGACTATCTGGCTGAACATTTGGCCAAAAGAGGGATTGTGAGTTCCAGCGTATGCACGTTATGTGAGAATTAAAATATGAATAAAGCTCTCCTACATGTTTGCTCGAAACTAGACTTTAACTTATGGCAGAATGGTGATTTGTGTGCTCTCTATTGAAGGGCCAGAGAACTTCATGTCCTGATGTCACGGTCTTCAATTATTGTGCTTCTAGCTTTTTAACTTTTTATCCTAGAAATTTAATGTTTTTAACTGGTTTTAAGGCTTTTTGGTCGTTATTGTTCGTATCTCGTGGTTTCCTTTTTGTTGTCCTGTGTTTTTATATTTTTTGAAAGTTGGATGAGTGGCCAGACTTGTATGGATTAAGTTCCAGTCTGCCATATGTAACAACAACAACAGAAGACCAAAGACAGAATCATCTCTGCAGCATAAAATTCCTACTGTTAATGTTTGTTTTTATGGAACTACAGTAAAATTCACTTATAACCTTTGCGCAAATAAAATATCTCTCTTTACTTTTAAAAGTTACACAAATTTACAATGGATTTATTTCCTACCTGCATGTTATTTCTCTCAGTATGATAGCCGACCCCTCAGTAATGTAGCATTTCCTGGACTGTTCGATTTTATACTTTAAAGTCGGAGGGAAGTGGATATCGCAACGTTAAGAACCTAATAAACAGAGTTTCTTTCGCTCCCACATGGCCACAAATGAATGCAAATAAGGAATTTTCAGTTCTCTCCGTCCATTGATTGCAGCATCTGGGAGCTGGGAAATGCTCGAACTTTCTTACAAACGTTCGCATATGTATGGGGCACGTGAGAGGAGATCATACAAGCTGGATCTCATTAGAATAATGTATGCAAGAGTAAAGTGAAACTCCGAACAAAGCGAGAGTTTTGGCTAATTGTTGCATTCCGAATCAAAAGTAATAATTTGTCGCAAGATCATCTAAAGCAAGTTTTAAAATGTTACGTTATGTATAAATAGTACCTAGGGGAAAATATTAAAAAAAGTCGCGAAAATTGGAAAACAGCAGGGAAATTGAAAGGTTAAATATATTTTATTAGCATTTATTGTTATATTTAACGATTTTTTTTTCTCGAGAATGAAAAAAAAATATTGTTTTAGCTGGAAAAAATAGCACTTTCTGCCCTTTATTTCCAATTAAGTAATTACACTTTAAAATTATAACTCACGAGAAATTTTTGGTTATTCAATGCGAATAAAATAAATGTTTTCTTTATTTAATTTGTGATACTTTTTATGTTTTCTTATCAGATATGGAAATAGAAAACTAGCAGACTGATGAAGTGTCTGAAGACCAATAAAAGACAATAGCTTGTTTCTATAATCCCACTTTCGCTTAAAAATGTTTGAAAGTTAAGACTGTTGTGTACTAACCTTATTGAATTGTGTACTAACATTATTGGATTGTGTACTAACCTGTTGTGTACTAACCTTATTTGGTCACTTTAATGTTAACTTATACACAAATTTTTTCTACTATTTGCAGCTATATAAATGTTGAAAATCCAATAAAAGTTTTATTTTGAAGTAGCCTGAAATTTTCCGCATCTTGCAATGAGATTCATTTTATAAATTTCGTTCACCAAAGGAATTTATGAGCGTTTGAAACACACTCTATCGAAAAATTTAAATTTTAAAATATTATTTGCATTCAAAAAAAAAACGACAAATACCCGAAGGTGTAAAATTTCTTTCTCTATTACGGAGTAGAATTAAAACAAAAACTTTAAATCCAAGTCGGTAATCCTTGGGCACACTTTCTCCATAGGTTAACATTGAGGTGAGCGAATCAAATAAGGTTAGTACACAGTAGCCTAAAACCCTACTTTGTAGTCATTGACTGACTGCCATAAAACCATGCGAATCTATTTTTACGGAAAACACTAATTTCGCCTTATATTATTCTGTTTGTGTGTCGGGGAAAATTTTAATCCTAATTAAAGAAATACTATTTGGTACCCGCCAACACATGACTGCTAGATAGTAAATCAATGTACTAATGCACAAATTATAGTCAACACATCATTGCCAAATGTTGAAAATCATAATAATGAGCAGAAACAAATTAATGTGTTTAAGCGGCCTCGTGCTTAGTGAGTATCTAAAGCCAAATTTCAAAATGTCACTGAGCATGCGCAGAAAGCATTTTTTTTAATTGTAAATTATCGCTAATTAAACAGTGCGAAATAAACAATTTCAATCAGGTTTAATCTTATATTTCACAAACATAATTATCATAAAAATTTAAATGGCAGAGAGAGATCTAGAGAGACACCTCGGAATAAACGTGTTTATCATTAAAACATGTCACTGAGCATGCGCAGAAACAGTGAGTTTCTAAAGACAGATTTAAACATGCCACTAAGCATGCTCAGAAATCAATTTTCTAATTGTAAATTATCGATAATTAATAGAAATTGTGGTTTCAAGAACGAAATTTGACATATCTACAGATTAAAATCTTTCGTTTAAGACCAAAATGAAGTAAACCCATGCAGTAGTTTTCTCTCACGGACCTCCCAAAAATCGGCTTAGCAACTAAATATATAGATTATAACTAAATACCAAGGAAAACAAGCTTAGAAACGAAGCGAAATACATGAGGAACATAACGCTCACCGTAAAATTGCTAAACTAATTACAACTTTTATACTGATGTCATTTATAAAAAAATACGGTTACGCACGTTTTACGTTATTTTGTCAATATGATCTAATAAATAATCTTTAGGAGGCTGATATTCTTCATAAAATTATTAGTTTTTTGTCAGATGAGTTTACTGAGGATAGGTAGTTGAGGAGTTTTCTTTGACCACTTTTAATAGAACTATAAAATTTCAGGTTGAATAGTGATTACAACCAGAATTGTCGAATAAATCTAAAAATAAGGTCATAAAAGTAAACTATTCCTCAAAGTATTGGTGAATGTTAACAAGTCCTCTTTATGTTTAATCACCAAGATGGATGTTATCCAATGAATGCCAATGTGCTAAAGATTAATTACCCATTGACAATAAGATGTTGCTGCATGCTGTTCAAAGCTCTTCGCTCAACAATACGTTTTACTGAAGTGAATTGATTGAAGAGGTTAATATTTTGGCATTTTAAAGAATGCTGTAAACTGAGAGTTCTTGATTAGTGAGATGCAAGAATTTGATGAAAAGTGAAAAAAAAAACAAGGAAAAATTAAAATTTCCTAGGACTGGACCACGGAATCCTCGTGGAATTTTTTTGTGTGTAGTTTTGAGTATAAATTTAACGTGCAAAATAAAATTAAACAAAATAATAATAAAGTGAGTTAAGTTGCTAGGAATGCAGTTTGGTGTTGTTCCTACTGTCCCCTAGTCGGAAGTATTCCAATCCAGGTCCATATAGGCAATCGGGCTGAGGGGTGCGGATCCTGTTTATAATGGCCCCACAAGGGTTAGAGCCCGATTTAGCCAGGTGCCACCTCAATTTTGACCGAGCTCGTCAGGGGCGACATTTAGTTAGTTCGTACCCTCTCCCACACTCTCTAACCTTATAGAGGGACTTAACGGTTTATGGATTTAACATAACCATATCCAGCCTAGAGACGGAGGTATTTAATGCTGCTTGTCGGGAATCGATCCAAGCACCATCAGCACCTAAAGCCGACGCGCTACCCCTAGGCTAACTCAAGCTCTAAGACTGGAGTAAATTACTACAACTGACAGCAAAAAATATATCAGTGTTACTGAGCAAATGAAAAACGGAAACATTTAGAAGATGAACTAATAGACGTTTTCTGTTGAAGACATAACGTATGTCTGTTCACTCGCTATCCCTTTTAATACCCAATGAGAAAAAACTCACTAACTATCACAATTACAAATTTCCATTTTACGAATTCATATACCTTCAAGGAAGGAAATTGCTATTCGTAGAATTTAAAATAATATTAAATTAATTCTTCCAAACAAAAGAATTTATTGAAATTCTCCAATAAAGTAATAGCAAAATTTAAAATAAACATATTTTAGAGCTGGTCATTGACACTAACAATTATATGTTTCGGAAAAAAAAATGTTCCACAGAAGAATTTTCAGAAATATCACCAAGAAACACTTTTATATTACTTAGATAGATACTTTTATAGTGCTTAACTGTAAGCTTTTGAGAAGCAACTTTTAATCTTACATTTATGAGTTGTTCTTACACGTATGTTTAAAAATGTTACTCCGTCTATTTTAAGCCGCCTTTTAGCAAAGTCTTCATAAACACTATACGATGAATCTGAAATAAAAATTTTAGAATATCGCAGTTTAATGATGTAAGTAGAAGTTACATAAAGCTATGTATGTAAAGCTGTGCATTATCTACTCATATGGTTAAATGCATCGATTGTTTTCCCAGGAAGAATACCGTGATGTTTTATATTCTTAGAACTATGACTCTCAAGAATTAAAACTATTAACAAGCGGTTTTAATCTATATTTATCAATTTATAAAATCCGTAGTATTTCAAGCAATTGAACTATTATGAAAACATAAATTATTAAAAAATATATGAATATGTTATAAAGATATCTTAATTTGAATCTAAATACTCCCCAAAAGCTCTTTACTCAATGTCCCCCACGCCGCAAAAAAAAAAAAAAAAATCCGTTTTCGTTTAAGAAATATAAAATAAATGTTACCTGTATTTACTAAAAATTGAGTATTTAGGGAAAAAGTTTTACTATTCAATGGTATTTTAGGTACTTCCACTGAAAATGTTCGAAATTTTATTACCGTGTATTTACTGTTTATCTTCCTTTATAATAGTCTGCAAGATGCCTAAAGAGACATAATGGCATGACTTTACTATATGGGGATTAGCTCAATTGTTCAGAAGCGAAGTTGTTTTGAAATGGTAAAAATAATAGGTAATAATCAGTATCAGAGTCATAGTGTTTGAATACTTACACGAATCTTATGACTAATACTCAAGTAATTTTAAAAAATTACGTTAATATGAAATTAACGTCTCGTAAAATTTAAATTTTTACTAAGCCCAAACTATATTGAGTCGAATTATGAAAATCTCATTATTTTTAGTGTGGATTTAAAAAAATATTAGATCAAAAGCTCTCTACATATATATTTCCTTCATTAAAGCATTTTTTATTATTGACGTTACAATTCTGGACACTGGAACGTCTCAACTGGAATGACGTTTCATTCTGAACAGCATTTCAGTTGAAGATTTCCAGGCGGCCATTAATGGGTGACAGAGTCGTTGGCAACAGTGTATTAATACAGGAGGAGCCTATTTTGAAGACTAATAAGTGTCTGTAAAATTATCTTAAAATAAACGAATTTTATGGAATCAGTCTCATTACTTTCTGGACAGACCCTGTACTTTCTCATTCCTCCATAGCTACATGCTAAACACCCGTTGCAACCTTAAAGAAGCAGCTTTGCTCTTGCACAGCCCAAATTTGTATGCCCTGAGAAATTTGACAACTAAACTGTAGGTACATTCTTATAACGTACAGGGTTTAAGTATCCTTTTTACCAAGTCTTCAAACAAAGTCCCACATGAGACAGCCCTAATATTATTGCTGCAATAAGCATTTCTTTGGCAGAACGTTTCAGGTGCTCATTTGAATATGACGGTAAAAGTTATCACTCATGTATATTGAACTCGCGTTCTTAAATCACTATCAAAAAAGTTTAAACTCTATCGAAAAAAAATTGTAAATCGATAAAATTTCCAATTAAAAAAGTCGCAAAATGGTATTTTATTTTAACGTGGGATTTCTTCCTCCATAACGGTCCTCCGGAAATGAATATTTTAGACGCTAAAACCGACCGTTCGTCCGTACCTCGTGAGTTATAATTTTGGCAGCAAGCCAAACCCAGTCTATATCGCTTGGACAAGCAGTAAACAGTTAAACAGAAAAGTACCAAAATGCGTCAAAATTTTGACATACATAGATGTATAAATATATACATACGTACACACACACATATATATATATATATATATATATATATATATATATATAGATACATATTTGTGATAACTTAAGACTCCGGGTAGCTAAAAATATTCAGAGTCAGTCAACTACATTAAATTTCAATTTTATTAAATTTAAGTCAGAAAATTTTTACAACTATTTACAACTTTGTTGATCTACCTCTAGACATAGAGGGAACTGGCCTTCTTAATAGCCAAATAATTTCGATGAGAAGATGTCGGCAAGTACAGTCATTACTGAGCTATAAGGTCGGTACACAGCCCCTAGAGCATATAGCTCTGAAAATAGAGTAACTTCGTAAGGAAAAGTTCTAGCTACCGAGAAGCTTATAGAGCGGGCTGCTCTGAAATATAAATATAACTTCTTGATGAAGTAACGTGCTAACAGAAGCCCGTAGAGCAGGATGCTCTGAGATAGCTATACTTCCGGGTGAAGTATTCTAACCGACGAGAAGCTTAGAGCGGGCTGCTCTGAAAAGTTAAGTTCAGGATGAAGTCGGTCGCTCAAGGACCTCTGAGACGAAAGGTGCTCTCTCGATGAGAGTCTTGACCAAGTCTGCCTAAACAACTGGATTTCTTCTCCCGGCTTCGGCACTCGTGCTTCCGGTCACGTGACTGCAAATTTTTAGTTTGGCTGGCCCAATTTGTGATGTCATGTTCGTTGGCTGTGATTCGCTTGACTACGAAGCCATGTGGTCGGCTCTTATAAATCAGCTGATCAGAAAATCATTTGTACATATCGGAATAGCCATTAGTTTACGTCCTCCCAGGGGCGGCAGATAGGTGCAACACTATTATCTGCTTCCAGACACCTTGACGCCGATCTATAGAATGTTCGCAGGCCACCTGCTGTGGGAGGGTCCGGCTGTCTGGGTGATTTATTCGGAAGGTCGTAACGGATTCTTACAATTTATACATAACACATACATACATATATACATACAAAAGATGTAAGCAACGATAAGTATTCCTACGTTAATGACCCACGATAGTTTCGTTAGAAGAGACTACTTAAATATTTTTTCTTTATGATACCCTCTCTTTACATGAATATAACTAAGCAATACTCTTTGAAACATACGGATGGTGAATTATTATTTTAATAATTATTAAAAAAATCTTTTATTTCCAGGTTATAATAGGTGTTTTTTTAAACTTTCAACTTTATCTTAAATAAGTAATTAGAGGTGATTGCCCCCCAGTAATTCATCAAGTACTGTTTCAGTATCGTTTATAGCTAAATTAGTATTTCTTATCTACCAGTTCTTTTAAATTTAGAAGCAAAATATTTTAAAAAAATAATAGCTGCATGTCATCAAGAAGACCCATATTCCTTTAGTATAGCTTTCGTAATTACCATTTTCTTTAAACATTTAATATCACAAAGAGCAAAATTTATTTCTTATAAACCATCAGATTTTTTATTTTAGAAAAAAAAAGTGCTAAAAAAATTACAAGAGGATGTTTTTAATGGACTCTAATATAAATATCCTCCCAGTATACACAATTATAATTTAAAATTTCTAGACAACACCATTTAATATTCAGCGTTATGAAAATTTGAAAATATATATATATTTTTTTCACCGCAGTTCTTTTATACTAAGAAAAAAATGTGCCAAAGATATAGCACGGAAATGTGATTCTTGAAATCTAAAATTCATATCCCGCCTGTAGACAGCTTTAATAATTCAAATTTTCTTCCCAACACGGTTAAACATTCAAGAATATGCCCCCATTGAGAATTCATTACTGATATTAAAATTATAATCGTCCAGTTGTAAAGCATAGCCTCTTTCATTAAGAGAAGCGATCCGCCGAAATCCTTTCTTTGAAATCAATGAAGCATCCAACCATAACTTGCATTAAAGAATTCGGCCTGGTATACATATATTTGCATATAGTTCCAGAGATTATTAATAAATCCCAATCTGACCACAAGATGAAAGCTTTAAATCCAGTGCGTAGATGGAATATTAATTCATTACCTCAAAATGGGCGACATGGAACTTGGAAAACCATTTATTCCTTTCCGAAATCCCACGGATCGAATGATTTCAAACTTTTCCTGACTATTTGAGGAATTCTTAAATTACTTCTATCGACTACTGCGAAAACTCTCCTTTTTCATGATTTAAATATTTGAGCTTTTAAAACTTCATAAAAAATAAAAGTTTAATAGATGACGTGACATTAGGACAGAATGAATCAGTCTTAGTACCTTTTAAATGACAATGTTATCAAATTTTCTTTCGAGGTTCTTTAACAGCTTTTAATAAAAATGTGTTGCATGCATTTGTTGTATCGACATATACTTTGAAAATAAAGATTAAAAAATACGCAATAACTGTTAATAAGATTATTTTCAAAGAATTGAAAGAAGTATAAATTTTATCCATTGCGAACTTAAGATAGGGGAAATGAATAGTGTAGGATCAGAACTAGCAATCTCCAATAGAACTTTTTTCTTCATTACGGGACAAAGAACAATATCTCATGCATTTCTAAAGATATGAATTTGAAGTTACCTTAAAAAAAATTCCCATATTATTTTTCTTAAAAGGCTATTTTTCAAAAAATTTTGTTTTCAACTGATTGCAGTTCTATAAGAATGTATCCTTAAGGCTGTTGTGTACTAACCCTATTGGATTCGCTCACCTCAATGTTAATCTATGGAGAAAATTTGTCCATTATTTACGGAAACATAAATGCTGATAATCCAATAAAAATGATATTTTCAGATAGACCGAACTTTTTTGCCCTTTGCAAAAGGATTCATTTTAAGAAATTCCGTCCACCAAAGGAATTGATGAGCGTCTAAAACACACTAGACCAGATTTTTTCCTCGAATAGTTTAAATTTTAAAATAATATTTGCAGTAAAAAACGAAAAATTCCCCAAGGTGTAAAATTTCTTTCTCTATTACAGAAGATAACTAAAAAAATCTTTAAATCCAAGTTGGCAATACTTGAACATATTTTCCTCATATTTTAACATTGAGGTGAGCAAATCCATTAGGGTTAGTACACTTCAGTGTTAACTCAATTTTGAAATAAAAAATGAAGATTCATAGTTTTGATCCAACACTACCCAAATAAAGAATTCCCCAAGGCAAGTACTTAAAAAATTCACATCCGAATTCTGGGAAATTTCCCTCATATCTTAATATCGTTGCGAGCAAATCCATTAGGGTTAGTATACAGCAGCCTTAACTCAATTTTAAAAAAAAATGAAGATTTCTAGTTCTGATCCTACATAACTCAAATAAAACATTCCTCAAGGCAAGTACTTAAAAAATGCACGTCCGAATTCTGGGAAATTTCCCTCATATCTTAACATTAAGGAGAGCGATTCCATTATGGTTAGTACACAGCAGCCTTCACTGAATTTAAAAAAAAAATAAAGATTTCTAGTTCTGATCCTACATTACCCAAATAAAACATTACCCAAGCCAAGTACATAAAAAATTAACATCCAATTTAAGGGAAATTTCCCTCATAACTTAACATTGAGGCGAGCGAATCCATTAGAGTTAGTACAGAGCGGCCTTAACTCAATTTAAAAAAGAAAATGAAGATTTCTAGTTCGGATCGTACATTACTCAAATAAAACATTCCCCAAGGCAAGTACTTAAAAAATTCACGTCCGAATTCTGGGAAATTTCCCTCATATCTTAACATTGAGGCGAGCGATTCCATTATGGTTAGTACACAGCAGCCTTCACTGAATTAAAAAAAAAAAAAAATTAGATTTCTAGCTCTGATCCTACACTACTCAAATGAAACATTTCCCAAGCCAAGTACTTAAAAAGGTTCAAGTCCGAATTCTGGGAAATTTCCCTCATATCTTAAACGTTGAGGCGAGCGAATCTATTAGGGTTAGTACAAAGCAGTCTTAACTAAATTTTGAAATAATAAATGAAGATTTCTAGTTTTGATCCTATACTATCCATATAAAACATTACCCAAGTACTTAAAAAATTCACGTCCGATTTCAGGGAAATTTCCCTCATAACTTAACATTGAGGCGAGCGAATCTATTAGGGTTAGTACACAGCAGCCTTAACTCAATTTTTTAAAAAAAATGAAGATTTCTAGTTGTGATCCTACACTATTCAATTAAAACATTCCCCAAGCCAAATACTTAAAATATTCACGCCCGAATTCTGGGAAATTTCCCTCTGAGCTTACAGTTTACGTACAAACGAGCGTTGTCAAGTTCATTTAACAGCTAGATGAAAATTACACGCCGCATTAAACTTCTTTCGAGTGATAATCTTTTCAGTTTCAATGCTTTTGAATGCTGTTTATATATACATTACTCGCTTTGAATTTATTTTTATGCCTTGTTGACCATCCCCTTGGGTGTAACGGTGTATTGAAGGTCAGATGAGCGGTCAAAAAGATGTCTGGGTCTGCATAAGAACAATAGGAACGAGATTTACGCCGTAGCATTTGTCATAGAATTTGACGCGGGGTGCAATATCTCTTGCATACTAAATCGGAGGCTGCAAATTAAAGGGTGATAAACTTAACAGAGGGCATTTAAATCTTTCGAAACCCACTTTAGGAAAGGGTATATCGCTGTTACTCCCTGCTTTGCGCATTTGGAACTGACTTGTTTGTGAATGCATGAAAGGGGAAATTATATGTTTGGGGCATTTGGAAGATTGAAAAATATATCATTATAGAATGGTGTTATTAGGTTACTTTAGTTTAGATCCTCAAATAGATAAAAAAATGAGTGTTTAACTCTTTTATTTTAAATCGACTTTTATTTTGGACACATTATAAATAGAAACATGCGAGATCTGATGGTTTTATTTATTTTTTCTTATAAAGATTGATGTACTTGGTATGAAACTTTTCTGGGATTTCTATATAAATGGAATATAGCTTATAAATAAGTAAATGATCTTTCCTGGCCCATTAAACGTCAGACGAAAGTAATGAAGTTTAGTCAGAATGATGTATTCTTTTGGGAGCTTTAGAATAGTACTGAAGACCGTTAGTATGGAAAGGATCTTAGGTTTATCTTGGAATACGTCGGTTTAACGTCAGAGATACAAGTTAAACATTTTATTATTTCAAGAAAATATAACGTCCCTGTGTCTTTTTTTTGTATTATATATATATATATATATATATATATATATATACAGTCAAACCTCGATATCTTGAACTTGAAGGGAGAGACAAAAAAATTCGAAATATCGAAAATTCGAATTATCGAAAATCGCATGTTATCAATATTAATAGAGAAAAATAAGCTTTTTTACATACCTTTTTAAAAAGTTATCCATATTTTTATTTTAATAAACACTATTTACAAAATTCCTTGAAAAAAGATTCAATTGTTGTTTGATTCAGAGAAGAGTCTGAAATTTTATCTATTACACTTTCTAAGTGGACAGTGGCTTTAAATGTCTCTTACCTATTTGGTTGACTTAACATATCTCCTCAAAGCGTCCACTGCAAATATACCACTGCAGTCCCACTGCAATTCTTTGTTTGTCACATTTGGTGGCAAATGGCGGATTTCGTCCTCCTCTTCTTCTGATAATACACAAGAAGCTTTCGTCTGACCGATGATGTCATTGTCCTCCCACTGACCACACACTATTATCGTATCATATACGATGACAAAGTCATTAAATTCCATGTTATCGAGGTGCATGAGCATCGAGGCACGAGCTTGAATTCAAGACAGCATAGGCATGCATTCACACCTGTAGTTTTTTTCTTTCACTCCTTGTTGCAATGATAAGAAATTCTACAATCTTCTTGGAAGCCACTCACCTCTTGATTTTTATACATGCCTTCATTTCCTGTTTTGTTAAAACCACCCCAACCCCTCTAGAAAGTAACCTTGGAGAATAAAAGGAGAAAAAATAAAAGAAAGGATCGATGGTCACTGCATATGCATGGCAACTAACTGGAACGAGATAAGAAAACAATAAACAAGAATTTCAACTCCCATCTTGGAGGGTCAAGAGAAGTTGTCATTTCATTGTGTTATCTTCCGTCTTTATATCCCTTCTTTTTAAAGTTTATGCAGGGTTTTACCACTGTAATGTTTGAATAGATTTTCTATTTTTTAGAAATTTCTATTTTTTGGATATTATTATTTTGTTTTTAGAAAATTTTTTCTTCTCCATTTATGGAAAAAAATTCAAGTTGTCGAGGAATGAGCCAAAAATAATTCGCCAAATCAAGGTTAACATTGAGGGCATAGGAAATTCGAAGGGAATTTTTATTTCTTCGAGATATCGAAAAATTCGCGAAATTGAGGTTCGAGTTAGCGAGGTTTGACTGTATATATAACTTGCGGTTATGTAAATGCAGCTTCAACAAACGTCTGATAATATAATAGGCCATTTGTTATTCTTAATAGATTAATAATAAATATATATGAGGGCCTGAGACAGCCTTGTGGTAGCGTGCTGGCTTTCATTGTTGAGGGTACTCGTAACGTCACCGGACACGCACCATCAAATAACTCCGTGTGGCCGGATATGGGCACGTTAAATTCGTAGACCGGAAAGTCGCCCTATGAGGTCAGAGAGGGTAGGAGAGGGTACGACCCCCCAAAATGTTGCCCCTGGGGGGTGGTTCGGTCAAATTTGAGGTAGCGACTAGCTAAAGACGGACTCCGACCCTTGTAGTGCTATTTAAAACGGAGCCGCAAACACGAGGCTAAAGCCTATATGGACCTGGTCAGGAATTTTCGGCCTCGGGGTCATAGGAACAACAGCAACAACAGATTTATTCGACAATATATTTACTTAGGCTATTCTGAATAGGCCTATGCTGCAAATATTAAACCACTATTTTTACAGCTATTCTTACACACCTTTCTAATTATTACTCTTTCGAAGATGATGGGTTCCCACATTCAGCCTTACCCATCTGAAAATCACTAGCCCCCAAACTTCTCAAAGTCTTTTCAATCTGAACATAAGGCAGAAATGTGAACAAAAGATACAGTCTGTTTGACGTCGGTAGTTAATCAGTGTGGCCTTTTATTTGGGGGAGAGGGGGAGGTAGATTGTGTATTTTTTATATATCGTTATAAATTCCTGTATCAGGCCTGATACTAATTACTCCCATCTTTAGTTTACTTCAGAATAAAAATTTTTACAAAGTACGGAAAGAACGAAATGAAAATCTTATAAAAATCAATAATTATATATTATTATGACCTTGAACTGAAGAAAATGTAAGATTTTCAAAATGAGTTAATTATCATCAATCAGATTTGCACAGATCATATGCACAGAGAAAGTTACGCATTCTGTGATTTCCATTCAAATTATAAACTTGGCTAAAATGGTCAGATCTAGAATTTACTACTAGAAAATCATAAATTAAAAAAAATATTTTTAAACTATTAAAAAAAATCTTGCCCATTAAACCATCTGACATGGGTCCTTCAAGTTGTCCCACCTAAATCAGCAAGATTTACGATCTTGCCTTCTCTCATAATGGGAAATTATTACCTGAAAGATCAATGAAAGTGATGAATGCTTTATGACAGGACACCATCATCAATAGGACTTAATATATTTGAGTTAAGTACAACATTCGTCTATGACAAAATTCATCTTTATTTTTTGGGTAATGAATATTTTCGGAGCTCATTTTGTCTGCTGTCAGACAATGAGGTATATTGAACTGCATTGGATATCTCTACCTTAATGTAAAGTTAATAGAAAAGATAGCACCGAAACAAGTGTATGATGATAGAGATGAAAAAAAAATTAAAAAATTACTATAAAATAGCAAAAAAATTAATTCTATTCGTGATTTTCAAAAGCTTATTCGGCTTTCCACCCGAGGAAAAGTGGTTCATCAGTTTGATTGCGTCTGCTTTTATAGTGTAGGTTTTCTTGCTTCGTTTCTGACGAAGAGAGCCCAAACGCTTTGAAATTCGCCAATAGAGCTTTATGTTTTTCATCACTAATGTAAAGTTCCTAGAAATTTCGTTACAATGTCAACAAGACTGAGAAATTTTTCTAACTTTATTTTGAAACAAATGTTATCCATTATAATAAAAAAATAGCATAAAAAGAGTACTCGGAACTTCAAAGTCAAACATTAAAACCAGAAGCTTTGAATAAAGCGATTCGATGTAAAAGGAAAATTGTCAAAGAAAACATGCACATATTGTTTAGCAATTTTTATGTACATTTAAAGTTTAAAATTTTCTAATAATAAAATAATGTATTAATAATAATAAAAAATAGAATAAAAAGATTACTTGTAACTCCAAAGTCAAAAATTAAAATCATAAGCCTCGAATAAAGAGATTCGATGTAAAATGAAAATTGTCAAAGAAAACGTGCAGATATTGTTTAACAATTTTATGTAGTACATCTAAAGATTAAAATTTCATTTAATGGGCTACTTGTATACTTTTCATAGATCGTTGGGATTTTTAATGAGTGAAGTAAATTGCAGAGGTCTTTTTGTACACAGAAAACAGCTTAGAATCATTGATATGCTATCTATTGCTGTCATGCACCGTAAAATTTCCTTTCATGAACTCTAGATGCAAATTGAGGTAAAAAAAGTAAATGCAATGTTTGATATGAGGAAAAACTTATTAAGAAGTGTAATTTTTTTTCATTAAATACCGTTTTCTAAGTCAGTATATCATTAGCTTTTGGAGTGATTATGTCTCTATTTTTGTTCTTTTTCTTCGTTTCATACTATAGAACCAATTATTTTTTAAAGTAATGAAATTTCACGGCTTTCATTTTTGATTATTTTCTTCAAGCAACCAATCAATTAATAACAACACGTCAATAACATTATCTATACATCGAGCGAATTTATCAGCGTGCAAATGCAGCGTTGTATTTTGATATATTTGCAGAAAATCTCATTAAAATGTCGATAGCTGGGAGATAAATTCTTGCTTTCTTACCTTAACTATTTATTCAATATCTTGACGCGAGAATATTCCAACATTTGAACCACCGCTGCATCTATATTCATAGAACACCATTTGCGGAATCATGAAATATTGCTTGTATTACCAAAAGGTTTCGACAAAGAATGTGTGAACACTGTTACTTGATAATGATCCAGAGTACGATTAATCACCCGGGCTCCGAGATCAATATCTTTGAATCTAACCGCGAGATAGCATTTGCTCCTGTCCCCCGTTCGCTTTAAGCGTTTTGTGCGTCGTAGACATTTGGTAAAGGGAGTGCTTTAAATAACTCGCCTAAAACGTTATATGCGCTAGGTTTTAAGATTTATTTGGCAAATATGTGCTAAATTATTATTTTCTAAATCAATAAACAATATTATTTTACATCAATTTATCTGTCTATCTGTCCGCTGGTCTGTTTGTCTGCCAGTCTCTCTCTATTATATATATATACACACACACACACACACATATATATATACATATATATATATATATATATATATATATACATATATATATATATATATATATACATATATACATATATATATATATATATATATATACACATACATACATACATACATATATATATACATTTATAATATATATATATATATATATATATATATATATATATATATATATATATATATATATACATACATACGTACATACATACATTTATACATATATACATATATACATACATACAAACATACATATATATATACATACATACATACATACATATATATATATACATACATACATACATACATACATACATACATATATACAGGGTGTCCCAAAACGACCGCATAAAATCTGCACAGCTAGATTCCTCGTTGGGAGTACATAAAAACTGCCCAAAGAAGCGGTCCTGTACGATCCATAGTTTACGAGAAAAATACGAAAAACAAAGTATGACGTCACTGCCAGTGCAAGAAAAAACACTTTATTGAACATATCAACAGCAGGCACAATTTAAAGCAGATGTTCAAAGTGACCGCCGTGCATGTCGAGGCAGGCTGAGCATGCCGTGGAATGGCTGTTATCAAACGTTGCAGCATCGCGGGGTCCACCGAAGTACAAGCAGCATGCAGACGAGCAACTAAGTCCATTTGTGTTGTCACTACGTCTCGATACACCAGTTCCTTGAGATGGCCCCATACGAAAAAATCCAACGGTGTAAGATCTGGCGAACGTGGCAGCCATAGAACCGGACCCCCACGTCTGATCCAGCGGCCGGGGTATTCCATATCCAGCCAACCACGTACAGGATTACTGAAATGCGCCGGCTCCCCATCAAGCTGGAACCAAAGTCCCTGTATTGCCGCTAATGGTATGTCATCGAGGAACTCGTTTAAGACCTCATTCAGAAACACCAAGTACGAATGTCCCGAGAGCCGTTCAGGCAACAGATATGGTCCAAGCAGGCGATCCCCGAGTATGCCGGCCCACACGTTAAGAGACCAACGGTCCTGATGTTTCTGCGGCCGGATTGCATGCGGATTGACCTGGGACCACATATGGCTGTTGTGATGGTTGAATACCCCATCACGTGTGAAACATGATTCATCAGTCCACAGGATATGTGCAATGAAACCATTATCTGTGTTCTGTTGCTGCAACAGCCATTCACAGAAGGCCACGCGTTTCTGAAAGTCATCTGGTTTCAGACCTTGCACGGTTGTGTACCGAAATGGGTGTAGCCTCTCAGACCGTAAAAGCCTGTGCACAGTACTTTTACTCGAAGTCATCTCACGGGCTAATGCGCGTGTTCTTACCTCGGGCGTCTCCGCAGTATTGCATCCGCGTGTGCTACCGTCAGGCCGCTCCGCGGTCTTCCAGTATCGTGAAGATTGGCTGTTGGCAAGACGCTTCCCGTATTTCGCAGTCTGTCGTCCAGCCTACGGATGACGTTGACATCGGGAGGACGGCGGGACGGATATCGACGGGCATACTCCCTACCAGTTCGTAAGGCATTTCCATTACATCGGCAGTACATCAAGTACATGTCGCAGCAGTCACGAACGGAGTACATGGCCACCATACGAAGACTACCGGTAGCTGCAAGATGCAGCCTTTTAAATACCAGTTCAACGGCGGCTTAACGTCATTCCATGGCGCGCGCGTATGCATGACGCGATATGCGCGGCGAACGTTTTAAATATTATTGTCTGGAAAGATATGCAAATATTGTTGTTGATATGTCCAATAAAGTGTTTTTTTTCTTGCACCGGCAGTGACGTCATACTTTGTTTTTCGTATTTTTCTCGTAAACTATGGATCGTACAGGAACGCTTCTTTGGGCAGTTTTTATGTACTCCCAACGACTAATCTAGCTGTGCAAAGTTTATGCGGTCGTTTTGGGACACCCTGTTTATACATTTATACATATATACATATATACATAATACATACACATATGCATACATACATACATACATACACATATATATATATATATATATATATATAGTGAAACTTCTCTATGTTGGTCAGTAATGATTCCTCCCCCAAAAAGTGGCCGCTTAGAGGGGTGGCCGGCCAGTGAAGTTTCGTTGTATGACTGTATGTGTATATATCTGTGCTCAGATGGCAAAATGTTATAAGAAATTTACATGACAGAAATTCTAAGATTCAAGGTGTCAGTAATTTTATTTTACATGAGCAAACGTGGTACCAATGTTTCGGAAAAATAGTTGGCTATTACTTACAGTACTTACGGTAAATAGAAAATATCGGCGAAAGAGAATCTGCAATGTGAAAAACTCAGTTTTATTAAGAAAAGTTTCTTATAACATTCTGCCATTTGAGAATAGACATATACACTGCTGGCCACTGTAAATGCAACACCCTGAAGGAAACATGCAAATAACATGAAATTTACAACATGCATTAGCGGAGGTGAGATATGCAAATGATTATAATTTCAGCTCAGACGCACATCACGCGCGCCTGTGGTGCCACTTCAAAGCGCTATTTAAGGCTTGGAGATTTCGACGATTTCAAGTTCGACAATTGTGTTTTTCTTGTGGTTTTTTCAAAAAAACGATCAATTATGCCTCGTCGAAAACAGCGATCATCTTTTGATCAAGTATCCGAGTTCGACAGAGGAAGGATAGTGGCCTACCGAGATTGTGGATTATCTTTCAGGGAAATCGGTAGTCGTGTTGGACGAAACCAAACAACTGTAATGCGGATATGTGATCGTTGGATGCAGGAGGGTACGACGGACCGGCGTGTTCGATCGCATCCACCTCAGCGCACCACTTCACGTGATGACAGGCAATTTGTGCGCATGGCAATGACGGATCACTCAGTCACATCACGAACCATAGCGCAGCACATGCAGTCTGTAACGCATCATCCAGTGTCTGCGCGTACCATTCGACGCCGTTTACAGCAGAGTGGTCTGTCCGCAAAGACGTCCATTGCTTTGTCTACCCTTGACGCAGAACCACAGATGTCTCCGCCGCCAATGGTGCGATGACAGAAGGATGTGGAAGGCAGAATGGAATGAAATTGTCTTTACTGACGAGTGACGCTTCTGTCTGCAACACCACGATGGTTGCATTCGAGTCTGGAGACACCGTGAAGAGAGGATGCTGAACAGCTGCGTTATGCACCGCCACACTGGTCCTGCACCGGGTATTATGGTATGGGACGGTATTGGATATCACTCTCGCACACCTCTAGTACGCATTGCCGGTACTTTAAACAGCCAGCGCTACATCTCTGAGGTGTTGGAGCCAGTTGTCCTTCCTTACCTTCAGGGCTTGCCCACAGCCATATTTCAACAGGATAATGCGCGACCACACGTGGCACGCATTGTCCAATGGTTCTTCGTCAATCGCCAGATTGAATTGCTTCCCTGGCCGCCTCGCTCTCCGGATCTTTCGCCGATAGAAAACATGTGGTCCATGGTTGCTCTACGATTGACCCAGATTCCATCCCCAGTTGCCTCAGCAGATCAACTTTGGCAACGTGTGGAAGCTGCTTGGTCTGCTGTACCCCAAGAACTCATCCAAAGTCTCTTTGAATCAATTCCGAGGCGTGTGGCAGCGGTGATCTCCAACAATGGCGGCTATTCTGTCTACTGATTTTGGCAGGAGACACACTTCACAGAAGTCTATAAATTTAATCATTTGATACTTGGTCAATATGTTATCTACAAAATAAATTTTGTTGTGATATCTCTTGTCTCTCCTGGTGTTGCAATTTGGGTGGCCAGCAGTGTATGTATGTATGTATGAAATATTAATCATAATACAAAGTATTATAACACAAGTGAAAGTAGTGAATGGTACATTAATTAGGGATATTTAAAACATTAGGTAAGGATACAAAATCCCCAATTGCCATTGAGCTTAAGAATTTTAAAGGGAAGTGGGTAATGATAGAGGAATCAAGTGTCTTATTCTCCTATATCGTCCCTGCATGTGTGAGATAATCTATTAAAAACACGATATATCTGAAAGGAATTTCGCAAAAGCCCCCTTGGTGCTAAACACTGTGCAGGAGAGAAAAATAATGGACCACTTGGAGACAAATACTCCATACAAATTCTCCATACGTTTCTAAAGTAAAATATTTAAATTACTAATAGAAACTATGATTATAGGAAATCACCAATGTTCCCAGCTTCTTATACGGAAAAATCTCCAGAAAAATCTCCAATAAAGAAAAACTTAACAATTTAAAAAAAAAAAAACTATGTATGATAAAGTTACAATTTAAAAACAGATAACATAAGATATACTATATAGGATATAAACTATATATAATATATAATACGATAAACTATAAATAATATAGATATTATAGTATTTTTGTAGTTCTCTTTACAGAAAATACAGGCTTCAAAATATCTGCTAAACAATTGAAATAACAGTTTTATGATATAAGATATAAAGGGATATTATTAAAAGGTGACAGAGAGAAGAGATAGAAAGTCTATGTTAAAGATCACAAATATAAAAGAGTGTTTTCTGAGTAAATATTGTGTTTTATAAAGACGTATACAGAAATTTTTTTAAAAAAATTCCTTTTTTTAAATATGTGAACATCATGAGCAAAAGTGTTTTACAACATGTAAAGTAAAATGTTTTTGTTTTAAGTTGAATGTGTAAGAGGTAGACAATTGTAATTGTTACTCCATTAATAATTTTTCTCTGTATTCTTTCTGATACATAAAACTATCAACTTTAAATTATATCCCAAATACCATTTAATATTGAAAATGATAATGTTAAATACGAAAAAGACTAATAGCATTTACTCGTAATTTTTTCCCCTAAATAAATTAGATAAATATTAGTCGAACTAAAATGATCCAGATCTGAGACACTAACATGATTAAAAACATTTATATCGTTTATAAACTCACACAGATCCACCCTAATATGGTTTTTATGATTAACAAAACTTAGTTTGTTTTTTTCTTTAATATGAAGGCATAGAACTGTAATCGAATGACATAAGCTGAAGGTCGTTCGCAGTTTATGGAAACGATTTTGTTAGTTACGTTTTATGTATAAATATCGTATTTTTTCGGTGATTCCTAATAGCCATGGTTCTTGACAATAGCTCTAGCTTGAGTTTTTCTTGAAAGTAAATTCTTTCTTTGTACTGTCATGTCAATTTTACCCCATTCCTCTTGGACCGTTTCCCGAAGTCCGTTCAGTGTTCTTGGATGACGTTTTCTTAAGGCTCGTTTTAATAAACCGAAAGCGTAAAAGTCTATGGGAGAAGCGTCAGTTTATTTTAAAGTCATTTCATTAAGTGGGATACACTTTACTCCGGTTTTTGTTTCTTTCTTTGCTAAATAAGAGACAGATGATTTAGACATGGGACTAGAGGCTTTGTCCATATGAAGATCAACTTCATCATTGTCCTTTCCGTATAAGGCTTGCAATTATTCTTCAAAAATTGGTTCTAAAATATTCCGCTGATAGTAGAGTGAATAAATTTTGGTTTTAATTCAGGCTTTTTTTATTTTTTATTTGCCGTTGTAACGAAATCCTGCATGAATCATGAATCCCTTTGGGAACTTTTCTGTACATTGACAAAGCCATTTAGTATGGTCATTCTCGTCAGTTTAGCAATAGAAAATTGATCTTTTTGTATTACAATCACTTAAATACACCCATGCCTCTTGGAGTGTTACCAAAAATTTCCCTTTTCCAGCAGCTAGGTGTTTTTGGTATAATTTTATACAATTTTTTTTCTTTCAGCAATATGCTTTTTCTAAAGCAGATGAACTTTAGGTTTAAACATCTTTTTTAACTTCAAATCTTTATGAAGGATTTTCCTTAAAGTGACAGAAGACATTCCTAGTTTCGGTGCAATGGATATTTGAGTCGGCGGATTTTCTTTTATGATCAGATATTTCACTTTTTTCATATTTACCTGCGTTCGACAGTCTCAGGATGAGGTTTCGCGGTCATGTTTTCATTTTTACTTTCAGTTAGGAGTTTTTTTCCTTTCAAATTTAATATATTATAAATACCTTTCTTTGAAATGCCATAACCACGATTTTTCAACTGCTTTATAATTTGTTGTTACGAATATTTGTCCCCAGAAAGTGCATTTACGTAACCTTCGAGCCATTTATCAATTTTAGGAGCCATGTGCAAAATAAATCTTCTACTTTATATTCCAATCTAAACAAAACAGTAGCATATGATTATTCTAAATTTGCCAAATTTTTATCTCAAAATGCAAACGACAAAAATAAATTTCAAAATCGTTTCCATAAAGTGCGAACGACCTTCTGTAGTTCCGTGTATTCTTTTAAAAACAACAAATGGATTTTACTTGAAATAGTAAATAAATAAATTTCCTAATAGGTGAATAAATAATACATAAGATTCAAGTAATTAAAACGATTATCATTTGTGTAAAAACAGAATCAGGTGAATTATTATCACTTCTAAATATTATTACATTCACTGATGAACTACTGGCATTTGTTGCAGAAAAATCATCGTAACACATAATTGCTTTGTTAGATATATGTAATAATTACTTCGTAAGATAATTAAGCTAATATAATATCAGGCGAAATTATTCGCATAAGTAACATTAAAGCCTATGAAAAACCCCCCCCCCCCCCCGCAACCCGAAACAAAGAATGGCTTATTTTAATAATGAACTATTTATTCTAGTAATACTTAAAATGCCTTTTCCCTCATAACATCAGCATCGGATAAAATCGTCAGCGGTTTGATAAAATGCCGAGAGAGAGAGAGTGAGAGAGTAATTTTTGAGGCGGTAGCTCCTAGTAGCTTGTTAATGATGCTTATTTTAATTAATCACCAGATCTTTACATGTGCTCTGAACTTTTCTAGAGGACGCGTCTTCATTCTATTCTCATCTCATTGAGGTCAAATAAGGAAGCGAAGTTTGAAACTTTAAGGATTCTTTCAGAAGTGTTCAATGGATATGTATTCCTAGAGATCCTTTTTGGATGAAGCATTAATTAGAATAATGTTAAGCAATTATCCAATGTTACACAAAAGATGTTTGTGCTTAGAGTATATTATCGATTGAAGTTATAAAAGGAAGGCGAATTTTCGTCATTTCATAGAATTCTTATTTACTTTCTTATGGTGTGGAAGTTGATGACAATTAATCCACATAATTTGTTGGGAGCACTAGTGAATGAACATTTAAATGTCTGTGAAATGATTTTCTAAGGTAATATTTACAAAGAAGTCGCCGGGGAATATTTCATTAGATAAATGGGATCTTTTAACATTTCATTTCCTGATGACTCGCTTTTTTCGTTATATGTAACTTGTTAGAAATTAATCAAATATATGTTTTAAAATATTTAGCTTATTATTTAATGCAATGTATAAAAAGGATGTAAATTTGTGATGGCTTCTCGGCAGTCGAGGTCGCCAATTTGGGTTCTCTGGACCTGAAGGAATTAGCTGAAGATCAAAAGGTAGATCCCAAGAGTCTCTCAAAAATTATAGCGCTAGATATTACTTTTTTAAAATGTAGTTCATCTCTGAGAAGATATTAGCTTGTTGCAGTACATAAACAAATGTTATCCGTCCCAACGATATAATAATGTTCAACTTATATAATTTCCCACCGTTGTATTCGCGCCACAATTACATTAATACGCCAGCGTTTTGCTTGACCTTCCTCAAATCAGGGTTCCGTTAAGAGCCGTATAGCATGTATAACATGTCAAAATGGCGTATAACATGTCACATGACGTAACATGGCGTATAACATGCCAAAAATCACAAGTACAAGAACACACCCATACACCTTCAGGAGATTTTCAATTAGCTAGAGGTAATTTCATGAATGTTCATACTCAATTCGTGGGACCTATACCTATTTCTAAAAGTTAATGGTCTTTGCTTGCTAATGGAAGCTAACGGCCATTGACCGGTTTTCGAGATGACTCCAGTAATTCCAGTGGTTGATATCATTGTGAAATCTACAGCCAATGGAGTAGTCTCAGGGTGGATATCCCATTTTGGGGTATCAGACATCATTACAAATGATAGTGTTTCTCAAAGGGAAGGCGAAATGTCTTTGAGTCCAGACATCTTGGAATAAAGAAACACCACATAACAGTTTACCACCCACAGTATAATTGTATGGTTTAAGGCCGCTATCAAAGCACGTGTCGAAGAAAGCCAACATAGATGAATGGGAGTTCTCCCCACTGTTTTGCAAGATTAATTATTAATTAGAGGATATATCGGAAGTATGTCTGCGGAGTTCGTGTATGACAGAAAAATTCATTTAACCGCATTAATCATTATTAGTGATTTTTTTTCAGCCTCCTATCAAAGAGACATTCCAACAATTGCACATGATTTTGTGGTTCGCTTAAAAGATCACGTGGAGAAACTGCGTCCTGTCCCAGCTTCTTGTAAAAAAAAAACAGATATTTTGTTCATTAAGACATAAACTGTACTCTTCTTTGTAAGAATTGACACCGTTTGAAGATCTCTGCAGGCACAGTATAGACCTTTTCCTATAACCGCAAAAAGTGACAATTTTTTTAAACCTCTAATTAAGGGACAAGAACAATCCATTTCTTTTCTCAGAATTGGGCAATGTTATGAAACAAGAACTAGCCCACAATGAAGAAATCGAGTTTTAAGAATGCCTTAGTTAAGAATTCTAGTTGCTGATTGTTGGTTTTCCAGGTAATAAAAAGAACACTATTTGTCTATGAATAACAGTGATTTATTTTTCCCAAATAGAAGGGGGGGGGGCGGAGTTGCGTTGGTGTGGCTTGCTCCCAGGGCATCGGGGTCCGTTGTGAGGACCTCGGTGCTTGGTAACGGAGAGCGCGACTTTGATTCGCCTGGGGGAGTGGGATCCTCTGAGTGAATCACCGTAGCACCATCAAGGCTTCGGTTGTCACAACATCCACGTAGTCTCGGCTGGAAACCGGGCGATGGCCCGGGCTAAGACTGATAATGGACGTAGGGGCCTGGAGTTCCGCCATGTGGCGGTACACCTGTAGCTCCATAAAGTCCAAAACAAACACGTACCTGCGCACTCCGTGCGCGGTGGGATGATATCGCGCCCGAAGACGATAGAATCATCAGGTACTACGCTAGTTGGATGCCTTAATTGGTGGGACGACGTAATACCGAGACCTTTCCCAAATAGCTAAACATGCGGTGCACTATACCAGCTATTTAACCCAACATTTAAACTTTTACAGGTTGGTTCCTTGTTGTAACACTGTCCAATTAAACATGCTTTTATTTAAGTAGATTTTTAAGAGACGATATCATCTTCTTTGTTAACTGTATTCACATATAATGGGCATTTCCGATTTTAGTTTAAATGAAACAGGAACCAAACATCATGCCTGATGCCAAAGATACATGTATGTGTATATGAAATAGAAACTAGAATGATAGTAAAATTAGAACAATAGCTCTTTAGAACAATTAAATAGGAAAATTTCTTTACTCAAGTATAAAATTAACATTGAAGTTAATTAAAATTACTTCTCTAAATAGAGGCAAAATTTGGTACTAAATGGGGCAAGAATAAATAGTTATACCAAATTGAAATTAGTAGATTAGAAAAGAGTGAAAATATTTTTCTATTTTTTGCATCCTTCATTTGTTTGGTTTTGGTTCCAGTTACTTTTATATAAAATTATAATCTCACAATACTTAAGATATAATTACTAACGTATAGATAGTGAAATAAATCCTTTTTTGTTCCTTTGTGAACAGATGAATCAAATTCAACGTTGATTCTTCAAAATCAAATTTTAAATAAAAATTTATTTGAGTACCCTGAAGTTTAGATTTTAGATTTTTTGGTAACAAATATGTAAATGACCGTATAGTAGGGAAATTTACAGAAACGCCACTTAATAACTTTACTTGCCTAATCATTTAAAAAAATTTTAAAAAAATATAACGTATAAAAATAGTTATTAAAAACAGGAATTACACTTTTAGAAAAAGAAATTTTCATATCATATAATTAGCATAAAACAATCTGCATTACATAATTATGTGGTCTAAACTTAATTGAATCTTTTTAAAAAGAAGTTATTGAAAATTAACTAAATCTCGTACACGTAAACATTTAGCTTCTATGAAAACAAATTGCTGTTTGAGGATACGTAATAAACACGTCTTCTAATCTATATACAGTGGAATCTCGATCTATCGTTTTTCAAGGGACCGATTGAAATGAACGATAAATGCGGGAAAACGATAAATGCGGAAACATAACAAAGCAATATGATCGTTGGGACTGGATAAAATGAACGACACATACGGAAAAACGATGGATCCGAAAACGATCGATCGAGATTCCACTGTATATATTAAATAGTTCCGTAACTGACTGACAGATAACGCACAAACCAAACCGCTGGACCTAAAGGGCTGAAATTTTGCATGGCGATTATTCCTATAGTGTAGGGGTGCACGAAGAAATATTTTTGAAAAATTCTTCTTAGATTTTTTAAAATTAAATTTTTAAACTAATTTGTAACATTCTTTAAAGTTTGCATTTAAAATAATAATCTGATGGTTATAAAATTTATATCACTAGAAAGATATAAAAATTCCTTTAAAATGAAATCTTTTTCGAATCTTTGCCTCCATTTTCTGATATACGGTGAATTTTTAAAGATTAATTTTTAGAATTTAATTTATTAAATGCTGATAACGTGGTATCTTTTCTTTTTGTGATACTTTAAAGTAATTTTGCGTCACATGCATAACAACGATATAAATTGACCCCAAAAAATATTAAAATACGGTAAAAGATAAAATTTAACCACTAGACTAATTGAGATGGAAGTTTTTTAAGAATATAATTCAAAATAGTATGTTTTAGGGATATTAAACATACAAATTAATTGCACACATTGACGGTTGTATTTAATTTGAATGTACTTCGTACCGAAGCACAGGTATTCCATAACAGCTAGTCCATGTTAAATTAAAAGGGAGTCTGCACGTTTTGAATTAATTAATAGGTTATACTCAGGCAGAGGAGCATTAGGTGTGATTGTAATTGTGAACAATTCACAAATGACGTCACAATAGAGTGACAATCAAACCTAATGCTCCTCGGCCATTTTGTGAATTATTACATGTAGCTATCCTTTTTATTTATTGTGGATTAGAAGAAGTGTTTATTAAGTGTGAGTTTTTCACAAGATTCCTGTACATAATGATCTTGAAGGAACTGGTGGGGACTGAAAATTTTTTGTGAGTTATTAGGTTTGGGAAAGACTGTTCGCATATTAATTAATATTTAGAGAGAACCTACAGATAATTCTAATATATTGCCTGAATTGAATGTAAAAGAGTATTTTTAGATTAGATATTAGAAGTAATTTAGATTAGAAATCAGTAGAAATTACTCTCACACAAATGAAGAATGCTTAATTAAGCCTTACTAAATAACTCTCCGTAAATCACTGGATTTAAGACCATTTTAAACGATTGCTTTAAAAGACATATAAACAAAATAGTTTTTTATCATTTTTAACAAAAATATTTTCTAACAAGTTAGAAAAGATTAGCCTTGAAGGACACATATGAGCAAATTAAGCCGTAGAATTCGAATGAAAAAGAAATCAGTGATTAAAAAAAAGATAAACATACATTTAGAAAGCAATTTTTGAAAGTTGCATATTTAAGACGAAATTTACACTGTATCAAGATAAAAAAAAATATCAATCATTTATGAGGTAACACAGGTATTTAAGAAAACAACGTTGAAAAACATATATTAGAAAATAAAGTCTTTAAAAAATAGACTACAAATTTAATCAACTATTAAACAGATGAAGTTATTCAAGAAAGAAAATTCCCAGTCCACTGTTAATCATTGGTATGATAAGTAAAGTTGCAATTACGTTGTAAGGAGTTCAATTTACACAATTAACACACGTGCCGTAATTATATCTCTAAAGGTTTCTATCATACTGATTAAAAATCACACAAATTTTTTTTCGCCACAGAATTGAAGTATTCAGATAACGATCTTTTGTATCGTTGAATCGAGGTACGATGCATGAATACTTAATGTCCGCAACCCACGGGGAATCTTAGGGGGTAACCGCATCACTATTTAGCCTGGTTCAAGGAAACTCTGTGGGATGCCAACAATGAAGAGCACCAGCAAAAGAATGAAATATGTAGTAGATCTCGCTGTTGGGTAGAAATCCTCATCAATAAATGGTCCAACTGTACGCTGTGGTTCGCGAAAGAAACTTACTTTGTCTTTCTTCTGTAGCATAAAAGAAGAAATTCTAAGTGCTGTAATATATTAATTATATTCTCTATATCAAGTACAAAACTCCAGTAATCGGCCAATAGGATGTAATGTGCACAGCATATTTACTGCATATGAATATACTATTGAAATTGAATACTGCAGTCTACTAGATTTTGAATATTTATATGCATATACTTATTGCTATGCAAATGCATGCTATGGCTCGTGAAAGAAACTTACTTTGTTTTTTTCTGTTGCATAAAAGAAGAAATTCTAAGTCCTGTAATATATTAATCCAGTAATCGGCTAGGAGGATATATAATGTGTATAAAGCATATTTACTGAATTTAAATATGCTATTGAAATTAAATACTTCAGTTTACTAGCTTTTGAGTATTTATATACATAAACTTATTGCTATGCAAATGTATGCTACGGCTCGTATATGCATACATATACATACATACACATACACACACACACACACACATATATATATATATATACACACATACATACGTACATACATACATATTTATGTATATATATATATATATACATACATATATATATATATATATATATATATATATATATATATATATATATATATATATATATATATATATATATATATAAATATGTATATATATACACACATATATATATATATATATATACACATACATACATACATATATATATATATATATATATATATATATATATATATATACACATACATACATACATATATATATATATATATATATATATATATATATATATATATATATATATATATATATATATACATACATACATGCTTACATATTGTAAGAATTTAAGATTGCTTTTATGGTTCTTAAAACCACAAGAAAATTGAGAATATTCTCTTGCGCAGATCGTTATCCCTTACCTGATTATTATTAGGATAATTCCTGAGAAATCATTTAACATCTTTTTCGTCGATAATGATAAACTAATAGATTCACAAACGATCAAATATACTGGTTAATTTAGATTAATATAAGGTATTTATTTTTTAGTATCTAAATTCCCATGACTAGCTGGGAGTAATGACAAACGTTAATTATTTGTAAAATTAATATATTTTTATGTTAATAAAATAAAATTTAATTGTAATATTATCATTGTTATAATGGATAGGTGATGTTAAAGAATGTTAGAAAAAGTTTTTTTTTATTATTCAGAGTTTTATGTATTTTCTCGAAATACCTTTGACAGTACATCTTTTTAAAATGTACTGTAATCGTTTTATAATAAAGAGCAGTGGTGTGCAAACTGTGAATCGCATCCCACTGGGGGTGTCAGGAATAAAATTGGTTTAGTTTGGTGTGGAGCGCTAAGGTCCATTTTTTCCTACATAAGACCGGGATCTACTGCTTAAAGCCGACTCTGAACAGCTGCTAACGTCCACTCCAAAAGTGGGACTCGAACCCACAGCTAGATCCCTAGCCCATTCGGCCATCGCCCGACTGAATAAAATTGGAGGGGTTATGGCTAGTTTGAAGTAAATTTATGAAAGAGGGAATTATTAAATTATAAAATGATTTAAATTTTCTATATAACATTTCTTATGCTTTTCTTTCTATGTTATTTATAGTGTGTTTAGTTTTTAAGTTGATTTTTGTTAAGAAACATTCAACAATTTGATATTTTTACTTCTCAGCTTTACTTTCCAAAAGACAATTTGACATTTTTTCCTTTGACATTTTAGTGGTTTATTATAAATGTATATATTTTATGTTTTACTTTTCAGATTTTTTTGCTCCAATGACGAAAGGCTAAACTAGCTGAATTCTGAGGAGTTTATTATAAATATATATACATATATATATATATATATATATATATATATATATATATATATATATATATATATATATATATATATATATATATATATATATATATATATATATATATATACATTAAATAAAAACATTATTAAACCTGACAACACCAGCACAATTCATCAACCTGAAAGATGAAGAATATAAATGACCGGGGGAGTTGTGACCCCCAACACTCCGGTTAAACATGTTTTTTGCCTAGGCAACACTCCCGGAAGTCATTCTTCATCTGCAACCTGACGTAAAGTCAAAACAAAGCAAGGAGAGATGAAATAAAAAAATAAAGGAACTGGAACAACGTACATTAAAAACCTGGGTTAAATTACATCATCAGTACTAAACTATTTCAAAACAATTTGTCAATTCACTAAAACATTGCGGCAACCTCATATATTCTCTACACCTATAAACAATGCATCATATAATAATTTTTTAAAAGTGCTACGGAATTAGGGATACCTACCTTGTAACGAGTTGGGCCTCCTCTGGCCTTGAAAATGGCTGTCACACGACGAGGCATAGATTCAACAAGTTTCTGGAAACGTTCCACAGGAATGGCTTGCCAAATATTGGCTAAAGCTGTCCATAATTCAGTAAGGTTCTTTGGTGCTGTGTGATGGCCTTTCACGCCTTGTTCCAAAACATCCCAAAGATGCTCAATAGGATTTAAGTCTGGGATTCTAGGTGGCCAATTCATGACAGAGAAGTCAGAGGAATGCTCATCCAACCAGCCAGTAGCCACCCGGGAATTGTGAGAGGTACAGTTGTCTTGCTGGAAAACTCCATTACCGTGCGGATAACAGAACAGCATAAACGTATGGAGGTTATCGCACACGCACCAAGGATCGGATGGTACACGCACCAAAGATCCCAAACTGTGCCATGAAAAAACAACCCAGACCATGATTGAGTCACCATGCCCTTGTACAGTTCCAGCCAGGCATGCAGGATCCATGGCTTCATGAGCCTGACGCCATATTCTCAGCCTCCCGTCGGAGTTAAGTAGTCGGAATCGAGACTCATCACTCCATGCTACTCGTTTCCAGTCCTCTACACTCCAGTATCTGTGCTCTCGGTCCCAGGCAAGACGTGCAGCCCGATGGCGAGTATAGAGCAATGGTACTGTCGTAGGTCGACGGCTCCCGAAACCCATACGGTGAAGCGAGCATTGAACAGTCCGTTTACTGACTGTACGACTGGCACCGTCATTAAACTGGGTGGTAATTTGAGATAATTTTTGGCTTCGCAGGCTACGTACAATACGCCTGAGCAGTCTCTCACCACGCACTGTCAAGGCTAAATGTCCTTTGCAGTTTGCCCGATCGCTAGTTTTTTTTCCACCATCCATGTATTCTTGGTATACTCTTGACACTGTCGACCTTGAAAATCCTAGCTGTCTGACGATTTCGGAAATTGAATGGCCCATTCATCGCGTACCTACGATTTGTCCGCGATCGAAGGCGTTTAAATCAGGCAGTTTACCCATACTGGCAATCCCAACAACTAATTCAGAACAACCATAGTACGCGCTATATATGCAGTTACCACAGCGCCCTCACTTGCGCATACATAATGCGCAGCGCTACACAATTTGCATAGGCTTTGCTATCCCTATTTCAGTGGCACTTCAGTGTATATATATATATATATATATATATATATATATATATATATATATATATTATATTGGGTTTCGTTTTACTCATGCGTATAACATTTCATACGCTTTTTTCTATGTTACTTATAGTGTGTTTAGTTTTAAAATTGACTTTGGTTAATAATTATTCCCCAATTTGACATTTTTACTTTACTGCTTTTAGTGGTACAATGATGAAAGGCTGCATCTACCTAAATTCTGAGATGTCTACAACATTTCACATGTTTTTTTACGATTTGATTTATACTGTGTTTAGTTTTTAAATTGATTTTGGTTAATATTCTTAAATTCCCGGGCAACACCGGCTCGCCGGAGGGGGAGGGGGAAAGGAAAATAATTTTTCTTCTGCTTTCGACTGTTTACAGAACGTAAGATGCTTATCCACAAAATATAAATACCTTTATTCGTTGTTTTTTAGTATTTCTGTTGTGCTGATGTTATTATAAGAATAAATAATTATTAATTTTATTAACGTTTACAAGAGCGATTTTTCATATAGTAACTCTGAATAAAAGATAGTTTTAATTAAAGAATGTTTTAAGCCTCTACTGAATTTAAAGTGATTTAATGCTTTAAATATTATTGTAAAGTGGCTGGGGTGAAGTTATTCTTTGTTGGCTGGTGAATTTTACTTAAAAGTATTTTTCCTTTGAAAGCACCTATCCTATCCTTATCTCTTACGGGTTTCGGCTTGATAATACGAAACCACAAATTTTGCCATCTTTTCTTTTGAAATCTCTCGGAAACCAAGGCTTGGGGACTATGGAATGCAGACTATGGCAGGACTATGGAATGCAGAGGGGGTTAACAGACATCGACCCGGCGGGCTCAATAGAAAAGTTTGTGGAGAGCGACGCGGAGGATTGTATTTTCATGTAGATGGCGGCGTCGGAGATGAATTTTAATGGAAAAAGAGATCGAGTGGAAAATCGAAAATAAATTGGTCTACATACCCAGAAGTTATGATAGGTAACTTACAGCCTTCTTCCTCAAAGTTTTATATCCCAAAATGATGGCACCCTATCGGACTATTTTCTATGGTACGGTGTCGGCGCAAGAGTACAAGGAGTAGCGCGGCGGACCTGGAAGAGCGGCAATTTGGAAGCGAGGATTAGATTCGAGAACGCTGAGGGCCAAAGACTTTGGTCTTGATGCTCTCGGGAAAGGAGATGCAGCCTGATCCAGGAGAACCATGTATTCACCATGGGTGGAACCCTTCTTTTTCTTTTCTTTCTGTGCTATTATTTCAATCTTTTATATCTCTCTTTTTAGAACGCTGCAGCAGGGTCCATAAGACTCGCTTTATTTTATCTTTTTAATGTTAACACAATGTCACCATAATGTTAACTTATGGTGAACCAAAACTTTAGCACTCTAATTGTCACAATTAGAGTACTAAAGTTTTGGTTCACCAGCCTCTTCATTATTTTCATTTCATTGAAATTTTATATGATTATTTGTGTTATACGGAGAATATATTTGTGCTAACCCGAATTGTATTTATAATTAATTAAATTTTTGACTGTCGGAATAATTTAGAAAAAATGAAATTGAATATATGGGGAAGATTGCTGTAATTTTTATAATCATTGTAAGAGTGATTCATCTAATGTCTAAATAAATTGTTAATTTAAACTTTATTTGTCGTCATGTTCGTTTATTGCCAGTCTAGAGTTTTAAATTTTTATTTCAGAAGAATTTATTTTCCTAAGTTTTCTTTCAGGAGTAGATATTTTTGTTTTGGTGTGCTTCTATTAATAGGGAAGTAGTTTTCTTAAATTTTTCTACAATTTTGATTTAATTTAATTTTTATCCTTGCTCATATCCACCACTGCGGTGTTAACAGTAAAAGAACCTGGTGAAAAGTTAATTTTATGTGTTGTGTTATTGCGGATTAAAAAATTTAATATTCCTACTAATTGAGGTTTTCACAATGCGCCTCAATCCTAATTTCTCAAATGTAGTAACCACTAATTATGAGTAATATTGCTAATATTGTATTTAAATTTAATTGAAATCTAGTATTAATTGTAAATTGATGTTAATGTTTGTAAAGAGTTATCTTAACTTTAATTATCAAATTTAATTAATTATGGCTGCAAATAAGAAATTTTGATTCACCCTATCACCCAAATTTTAGTTCCAACATTTCCATTCTCTGACAATGATTGCTGAAGGAAGCGGTTCCGTAAACCGACCGGCCAGCCGGGCTTCACCCGGCTAGTTATTGTAATTAAAGGCTTTTTTTTAGTTTAAGAAAGCTTTACTAAAGGTACCAATTCGCTGTTAATAAATGATGTTAATAAAAGTTATTTATATATATATTTTAATTTCTTGTAAACAATACTATGTAATTTTGTTACAAAACATAGTTTCTATTGCAATAAACAGTAAGTTTATTATCCATATTACCCGGATTTTCAATTGTCCGGATTCCTATGGTCCCAGTTAGTCTATATAAACGAAGTTTTACTGTATTATGTAAAATACATATATACTCAAAATGTACAGTTTCCTTTTTTTGTCTTTGCTGTAAACATTTTCATATTTAAAAAAAAAAAAATCGTGTTTCTACAAGAAAAAATTCATTAGGTATTGAGTGTTTTTATCTTTATTTAAAGGAAGTATATCCTGGTTAAATAAAGTTTGTGCACCACTGATATAGTTAACTATTAATTTTTAGCGAACTATTCACGATTATTCGTTTTAGGCTTTTAGCCTTTTGATGGTATTATTTGTTGGAGATTGCATAAGCTTTTAGCCCTTTCTTTTTGGCTATTTTTGGACTGCTAAGTCAGTTTTCCAACTAAACTATAATAGCACTGTGAAGAAATCTCAATTTGCGAATACAACTTCTCACAATTTTTTTGCCCTTTCTTTTTGGCCGTTTTTCGGCTCTCAAGTCAGTTTTCCAACTAAACTATAATAGCATTGTGAAGAACTCTCAATTTGCGAATACGACTCTTCACAATTTTTTTTGCCCTTTCTTCTTGGCCGTTTTTTGGCTCCCAATTCAGTTTTCCAACTAAACTATAATAGCATTGTGAAGAACTCTCAATTTTCGAATACAACTCCTCACAATTTTTTTTTCCAATGCGGCAGACGGTTTCTTGGACAATATCCTTATTGCCATAGTTCACCACAGTTTTTCTAGCCATTTTATTATGGGGGCACCATATAGGCGGACTAGCATTACCCCGTTATGATGGGACGACACAAACGGAGGCTTTTAGTGCCACAACGCCGGGATTCGATCCGAGCACTATGAACACCGAAAACCAGCCCGCTGTACCACAAGGCCTCCACAAGTCCACTCTTCTCGCCAACTGTAGAGGTTTTCGCAAGTAGATTTTTCTCAATCGGTCACTTTATCATACCTTTTGAAATACACAAAGGAGGTTAATCTTTGTTCCTTTCAAATATTTGAAAGAATATGCTTGAAGGAAAAAGAAATCCCTCATAAGCCCATCCTGGGAATTATTTGGCATGGAAAGTTTTTTTCTGTGGAGTTTCTAACTATTCAGGGCAATATTATGCATCAAAATGAACTATTTCCGAAGCAAACATTCTCGAAAAAATAACTCTGGATAAAATACTACAAATATATATCAACATTGTTTCAATCTTAGGCATATATAACTTTTTTTTTCTTTCATTCTATTGTAAAGAGGCAATTTATAAATAAACTCCCTTTCGAAAGCTAACGTTTTCATTGTTCAACTACGCATTCCAGTTTGAGAAAAAAAATTACTGTTATGATGTATAAATTACGTTTCAAAATACTGAGTGACTTTATTTTCAGTAACAAAGAGTCGTTATCATATGTTCTCTAACGCAATCCCACTCACTGTGCTCCGTAGGCGGTAAGCGAGGCATTTTTAAGCCATCCGAGTAAAACTGCGGGATAATGACCCCAAGCTGCTTTATAGTGACCTCTCCCAGCTACTGATGGTATCCATAATACATTTATCTTTTTTAATGTCTCGGACCGGTTTGAATTGAGAGTTGAACAAACACACAAGTAAACACATTAACCTAAGCGTGAATGCTCTGATTTAGAATTTTTTTTTTGAATTATTTTCCCCCAGGCTGGTAGTTTTTTCTTTGTGTGTGTGTGTGATGTTAGTTGAACTAGTTTGCGAGAGGTGTTGATGATTTACTGTTGAGAAACAGGACGTTCTGTCTGGAGTCAATAAATAATTACGTTACTCATTAGATATGAAGCACAAAGATGTTATTGGATATTACCTTAGGTTTTGCATATTCGCTACTCGGCACTGTATGGCAATTAGACAGTGCTTATTGCACGTTATGATTTGTATTCAGCAAAAGTGAAGACAAGCTGTATAAAACGGAATGAAGTTTTAACTATAAAATTTTTACGAAATAGAGGCTTCGACAAAAGATCAAAGATAAATTCAATTTGCAATGATATAAAGACGTACGTTAATATGATTACACATATTCAATGTAAAATTTAGAACATGAAAATTGCATAATGCTAATTATTGATGCCAGTTTTTATATTTATTAACACTAGAAAGACGGGAATTTTTTTCTTACTAAAGACCGAACTCCGTCATTTTGACGGTTAAAAATAAAATTAAGAATTTAAAATATCTAATTTTTTTAATATTTAAATACTTTAAATGTTGAACTATTTCATACCAATATATAATAAATTAGTATATATATATATATAGATATATTTTTATGCACGTATGCCGAGCTGACAACCTGGTATGGTTTATCTTTAAAAATATATGCATGGTTTGTTCAGTCCTTATTTTTCAACACCAATATTTCCGAAGAGTCAATATTTCTGTTATTTACAAAAAGGGAAAGAGACGAAAAGTAACTAACATTTATCCGGTAATATTTTAGTAGGTATACAACACATTTTCTCCCCCTCTTTACTATCGAATATAATATTGTAAATGTGTGTGCATATTTCGAGTAAAATTAGAAAAAGTCATAAAATTTCAGAAGCCTGAGGACATAAATACAGATATAGCACTCATCAGTATGTGATGATATATGTAATCTTTGAATATATGTAATCATGTTTACATACGTCTCTATACCATTTCAAATTGAATGCATCGTCGATCTTTTGCCAAACCGTCTATTTCATAAAATGTTATCATTAAAGCTTCTTTCCGCCGTATATACTTTAAGTCTAACTTTTGCTGAATACATCACAACATGCAATAAGAAATTTATAATTTCTCTACAGTGCCGAGTAACAAATGTGCAAAATCTAAGGTAATATTCAATGACATATTTGTGTTTTATATCTAATCAGTATCGAAATTCCTTTATTATCCAGCCGAGTAACAAATGTGCAAAATCTAAGGTAATATTCAATGACATATTTGTGTTTTATATCTAATCAGTATCGAAATTCCTTTATTATCCAGTATATTAATTTCCTTTAGACTGCTTTCTTAGAACGGTCCTCAAAAATTCATTGTGCTGTTGTCATTAAATTTCCACAGCAGCAAGCAAAATCTAAGTTAATTTCAATAACATCTTTATGTTTTATTTCTAATCAGCTCCGTAATTCCTTTATTATCCAGTATATTAATTTCCTTTAGACTGCTTTCGTAGAACGCTCCTCAAAAATTCATTGTGCTGATGCCATTAAATTTCGCACGGCAGCAAGCGGAAATAGGCTCATTTAATGGCTGTAATGTCACAAGGTAATTTATAAAGCACACATCACACCAAATAATGCAAACCTCTCCAAGTCTTTGGGGAGTAAAAATATACATACCCATATTATATCCTTTCGTCGGAAAAGTCCTAAATTAGTCGATTGTGTGCGATTTTTTTTTCTAATTTGGAAAATTTTGGCTTTTGTTACTATCAGACCAGATTATCCCACATTTTCGTGCAACAACGCACAGTGCGATTATTTCCGAATTTATAATTTAATATTAATATTACGAATTAAGAGAAGGATGGACGTTAAAGTTTTTTTTACTTTTTATCATATAGATAGGAAATTTTGTACATATATACATTTCACCATTTATATATAGAATACTTAAATTTATAATAATATTGTAAATTTTTATAAAGATTTATTTAAATAAAATTTATAAAAAAAAATTTTAAAATGCTGCTTGCGACTTAATTTTGGAGATATTTCCTTGATTTTACATTTCAGTCACTTAAAACTGTATTACAAACAAATCTGGGTATTAATTATTTAATCCCTTGAATAGTTAATATTTGAGAGATTTTTTTTTCTGAATTCCATCCCAATTTTCATGAAAATATTGCCTTTTAATAAGTTCAAATTCAATTAACTTAATGAAGTCAAATTGCAAAAGGGATACCCAGTTTTTTATAAAAAGTATCAGGATAATTCTTCATAAATTTCATGAATTTTGAACAAAAAGCAAGTCGCATGGAACATTTAAAATATCTAAAAACCTTGAAAAATGTGTTTTGAGAAAAACAAATTTAAAGTTTATTACTACACTTACTTTTATTACTTACTTAGTAGAGGCTTCAAAAATTATATTTTACTTGTAACAAAAATTTTTTGTTACTGTTAGATCTTGGGCTCTATTCCACAAGAAATTTCACACACAATAATTAACTCTCATAGTATTTAAATTCTTTATTCCTCTCTCTAATGAATAAAGCTAGCTCTCTTACTCTGTCTCTCTCAGAGCTATACAACAACACTGACTCCCCCCTCTCCTGGTCAGGGAGCGTCCCTCATAGGGTTGCTACATTTTTGGTATGGCCCCTTCGTAGAAGGGTTGCTACATTTTTGGCATCTGCCAGAACATACCGCCACGCCTTGCAATGTTTTTAAACATTCAAGAAAGGTAGATTACATACACTTAATGGACTGGATTAGATACAAAAGTCCAATATTCAATAACACAAATGCAAATACAATATAAAAATGAAATCACATGATAGCTCTTAAACAATAATACGATTAAAAAAAACAAATTAATTAATTATTCAATCATGGGTAGGAGACATAACTTCGAAATTGGGCGCTTGTATTCACCCAATGCAGTTTTAACTTTGACAACTCTAACCTTTGAGTCTTTTCCAGGATAAATTTCACAAATTCTTCCTAAAGACCATTGACACGGTGGTAAGTTATCCTCCTTAACAACTACTAAGTCTCCTACCTTTGCATTATCCTTCTCAAACTTCCACTTGTTCCTCTGTTGCAAATGGCTGAGATAATCTGAATGCCATCGTTTCCAGATTATCTGCACATTTTTGGTTAAATTTTGCCAGTGATCAAGCCTATTTCCACCAATAATTGTTAAATCAGGTTCAACTATTGATGTAATAGGTCGCCCAGTTAAAAAATGGGAAGGGGTCAAAACATTTAAATCATCAATGTCAGCAGATAACGGAACAAGCGGGCGAGAGTTTAACATTCCCTCCACCTGAATTAACACTGTCAAAAACTCTTCGTAAGTCATTTTTAAATTGCCTAATACTCTCTTAAGGTAATATTTAATGGATTTTACTCCTGCCTCCCAGATACCTCCGAAATTTGGGGCTCTAGGGGGAAGGAACTTCCAATCAATACCCTCTGATGACATATAGTTTGCTAGAGTTTCATCTGGTAGCTTCACTAACCTTTGCAACTTTTTAAGCTCATTATTCGCGCCTACAAAGTTTTTCGCGTTGTCAGTAAACAACTTAGCGCATTTGCCCCTTCTAAATATAAACCGTTTAAGGGCAGCAATAAACGAAGTCGATGTTAAATCTGACACTACTTCCAAATGCATTGCCTTAGTCACAAAGCAAATAAATATGCATACATAAACCTTGTGATAGATACCCTTCCTTTGACCCTTATACTTAACATAGAAAGGGCCGCAAAAATCTGCCCCTGTAATATTGAAGGGAAAGGTTTGCCTGACTCTTTCTCTAGGCAAATCGGCCATCAACTGATCCATTACCTGTGGATTAGCCTTAAAGCAGGTAATGCAACCATGTACAATTCTCCTACATATGCTTCGCCCATTAATTATCCAAAACTGCTGCCTAATTTGATACAGTAAAGCTTGAGGCCCTGAATGCAAATACTTTAGGTGAAAATATTTAACAATTAACTCTGTTAATTTATGCTTGGTTGGCAACAAAATTGGAAACTTTTTCTCATAGGGTAAATTACTATTACTCAGTCTGCCTCCTACCCTTAAAATACCATCCTTATCAACAAAGGGGTTTAGATTGTTAAGTGGGCTGGTCTTAGAGCCCTTTACATTGGTTAGCTCATCTCTGAAGGTCTGATGCTGTACTAACTTTAACAGATATAACTGAGCTTTTTCCAGTTCTGCTGTGTCCAATGGCCCAGTCTTGCGGTCTATTACCTTGCAGTTTTCCACAAACCTGAAAATAAAACTCAATACCCGAAGGATTTTTAAGTACTTGTTACTAATATTTAGTAAGTCATTCACAAAATTGTTAGTAGTTATGTTTAAATTAACCACATTAGAGTCACAAGGAATTTTCAGCTCTGGTGTATGGTCATCTTTTATAACTGCCTCTGGAACTGGTGTATTGGGATACTCGTTGGTTGTCAGGTATTCAGGTCCACTCCACCAAAGTGAACAATCAGATAACTCTTGGGGGTTCATTCCTCTGGATATTAAATCCGCTGGGTTCTCGTCGGATGGTACATGACGCCACTGCGACATGTCGGTCAGTTCTTGTATTCTTGAAATACGGTTCGCAACAAATGTTTTAAGCTGATAGGGTTCTTTGTTTATCCATGATAGGACAATCATAGAATCGCACCATAAGAAAGTACGCTGTATCTCACATTGTATCGAAGATTTAATCTTTCGAATTAGCTTAGCTAATAATAAGGCTGCACAAAGTTCCAACCTTGGTATGGTTGTTCTCTTTATGGGTGATACACGAGATTTACTCGAAATTAGGTGCACTTGGATTTTTCCCTCATTTGTTATTGATTTACAATAAACAGCCGCACCGTAAGCTACTTCCGATGCATCAGAGAACCCATGCAATTCTATCACTGCAGGATTTTCCTGTAAAATGCACCGACCAATTGTTAAGCTGTTTAGATGTTGCAGCGACTCAATAAACTTCTTCCACTCTTGTTCTTCCTTTGATGGCAGTAAGTCAACCCAGTCAATTTTTAATAGCCAAAGCTTCTGAAGCATTATTTTTGCTTTAGTTATAACCGGTCCTAACAGGCCCAGAGGGTCAAACAGTCTTGCAATCGTGGAAAGAACATCTCTTTTACTATAGGAAGATTTCAAATCAGTTTTTACGTGAAATGCAAAACAATCAACACTTTGATTCCAAAAAACTCCTAGTGTTTTGGTTTCCTCGGGATTCGAAAAAGTATAATTTTTTTCATTGCTTTGTACAAGTGTTTTATCATTACTGCACCATTTATGTAAAGACATTCCTGCCTTTTTGAACATTCCCACTAATTGTTTTTGAAGCTCTTCTGCCTCATTCAAAGTTCTTGCACCACTAAGTATATCATCTATATACATGTCTCTCACCACGACCTGAGCTGCTAATGGAAAGTGGTGGGCTTCATCTATAGCTAGTTGTTTCAACGTTCGCGTAGGCAAGAATGGAGCGCTAGTGGTGCCGTACGTGACTGTGTTTAACTCGTAGGTTTTTATGGGTTCATATATTCCCTCTTTCCACACGATTCGTTGTAACCTCCTCTGATCTGGATGAATCCATATCATGCGGTACATCTTCTGAACGTCCGCAATGAATGCAAAAATGTGAGTTCTGAATCGAATCATTATCGAAAGGAGGTCATCTTGCGGCATCCCTCCATTATATTGTAGAGAATTTAACGAAGTTCCGCTGGTTGTTACAGAAGAAGCATTAAAAACTACCCGAAGTGGTGTAGTATTACTCTCTGGACGATATACGCCTAAATGGGGTATAAAATACATACCCTCTTCTTCATTATCTGTAACCTCAGTCATATGACCCATTGCTTTGTACTCGGCCAAAAAGTTCTTATACAACTCTAAATAAGAAGGCTCTAATTTCAGTTTATTCCATAATGAATTAAATCTTCTAACAGCAATGGCTCTAGATCTGCCTAAGCACGCTGGATTTTCTTTTAGGGGCATTTTCACTATATATTTCCCTGTTTCATCTCTCGTATGGCTTTCCAAAAAGTGCTCCTCACAAATTACAGTTTCTTTATTTTTTATCGGCTCTGATTCGATATTCTCAATTTCCCAAAAACCTCTCAATAATTTATCTAAATCAACGCTATCTTTAACAAGCCCACAGTGTATCTTATTTACATTAGAAGCTAGTACATTTCCACTAACAATATATCCAAAGACTGAATTTTGCAAAATTAATTTAGTGTCTAAGTGATGTATTTGACCAGGAATTAAACTCTCGTAGAATATTCCAGCTCCTAATAATGCATCTATGCTACCAGGTACATCAAAATTTTCATCTGCTAGTTTTATTTTGTTAAATCCCTGTTTGTTTACATTCAGGCGTTCCGAAGGTACGAATGAATCCGCTATTCGCGGTACGATTAAAAGATCTAGATTTGTTTGGAAACTCATATCTGCATTCGTTAACGTTGCATTAACTTTTGACTTCACATTCATCGAAATATCATTTAAACCTGACAAAACTCTATTTATTTTTTCTTTCCTTAATCCTAGCCTTTCGGCGCATGAAAGAGTGATCAAGTTACACATTGATCCCGAATCCATCAAGCATCGCAATTTTTGAGTATTACCCCTCTCATCCTTAATAAAACAGTTAATTGTACTCAGCAAAACAATTTTACCGCTGTCATCACTTCTCGTTGTAAATAATTTATTAGGTAACTCACTGCTTGTTGATGGTATAAACTCTGCCGAGAACGGCGAAAGATTTTGCCCTTCATTGGAAGAATTGCGAGTCTCTTGGTTCCCAACATAGTCCGCTCTAAACTTATTCTTTTTGTCAGACTGGTCTGCAATTTTCTCTTGAGAAAAACAAAGCGTGTAGTGATGTGATTTTAGACAATAACTACACCTGTATTTTGATTTACACAGCGCAATTTTATGCTGAGCAAGACAATTAAAACATAATTTATTATTTTTAACAACATTTAATCTCTCATTAACTGATAGTTGTTTATAATTAGTGCATCGATACAAAGGGTGGGATTCTGAGCATAATATGCATTTAGAATTTTTCATATCAGAAAAAAACACTTTCGATGCATTTTTTGAGTTTGGGTATCTACGAGATGCATTATAATTCTCTGACGGTTTTCCTCGCGAAGTTGTATATAGATCGACTTCCTGGGATAATTTTAAAGGGTTAAACCAACCATCTGCTTCCCTTATGCTAATATGGGATGCGGTCTCTTTATCTAGAGTCTGGAATATTTTATCCGATACAATTAGTTGGTTTAAAGTCTTAAAATCTGTGACCTTTCTCAATTTTAACCTCTTCGTTCCAGAGGTCCACATATGTGGACCTCAGTCTTACCGGTTTTAATTAATAATTTTTCAAGTTAAAATCAATTGCGACAGCAGATTCACATACTAGGATAACTATGATTTCTTAAGCACCCGATAGATGGCAGATCCAGTACATCTATATTTCGATATTGGCGCTTAAAGATGGCATATTGTTGAAGTTTTGAAAATGCAATGCTCTAGAAAACGTAAATATTTTTAACAGTTTTATAATCAAAATTTTAGAATAATAAATTTAGTTTCATGAAATCAATGTTCTTATTGTTGCAAAATAGTATAGTGTTTCAAGTTTTTTTACTATTACCAGTTATTATGGATTGCTTTACATAGGTCCACGTATGTGTACCTTCGTCCTAATGGCTGATTCGGACGTAGATACTATCTTTGGAATTTTGCATTGAGAGACCAATGAAGATCTTTTTTTCTCTCAATATTTATTGTTGCAAAATAAAAATATTTAATACTATGTTATTTACTGCTGTTCTATTAAAATAATTTTAATGGCCTAGGTGGGGGGGGATAGTGAAATTATTGGCTGCTAGTGTACCTCAATACTCAAGTCACATAATTTACACTGATAGATATTTCACAGGTATTAGATGTGCAGAATATCTGTTAGAAAATAATATTTTTATAACAGGTACTTTAATGTCAAACAGAGCTGGAGATGCAACAGGCATATTGAAAAAAGATAGCGACTTGAAAAGAGGTGAATGGCATGAAATAGTTAGAGATGATGACAAAATTTGTATCATAAAATGGAAGGACAATAAAGCCGTTACATTTATGTCCACTTGTGTAGGAAGCGAACCCAACAACACTTGCCAGAGGTGGTCAAAGAAGAAAAAAAGAGAATTGATGTTCCACAACCAGCCATAGTAAAAGATTATAACATATCTATGGGCGGCACAGATCTGTGTGATCGGCATATTGCTTACTATCGCTGTTCTATCAGAACAAAGAAATGGCCTGTCAGACTTTTCAATCATTTTATAGACTAGATAATTTCCAACTTTTGGGTATACTATGTCCGGGACAACAAAGCCAAAAATTTGAAAAAATATATGTCCCTTCTACAATACCGCCTACATATAGCTCATGCCCTTTTGAGGTATGAAGGGAGTCCAAAAACAGTTGGAAGGCCTCGAAAGGTGTTAGCCAAACCAAATGAAAATACCCCATGTACACCTAAAATAAAACGAAGAAAAGTTGTAGAACAACCAGCAAAAGAAGTCAGGCTGGTCAATGTGGGACATTTTCCCAGATATATGGAAGATAAGAATGCAACGAAATGCCGTCATCCAAATTGCAAATGAAGAAGTCGAGTTATTTGTACGAAATGCAATGTTTATTTGTGCATACTAAAGAACAATTGTTTTGAAAAATATCAAAATATATAGATAATAATTTCTTACACGTGTAGTCAACATTTTGTACTTTTTATATCCATGAGTTTTAAGATTAACCCATCAATTAATTGCTAATATTAATAAATTTCTGTCTTTTTTCATAATTTTTTTATATTCAATCAATTTTGTATTGTATTTCTGTATAAACATCATAAAACAACTCATAAAACCTTATCTTTCCTAAAATACATTATAGCTATTGTAAGCTTTGGTAACTGTGGTTTATCCAGTTTAAGACCTGAGGTACACATATGTGTACCTTAATTAATTAATTAATTATTGTGCACAGAAATGCAATTTTTTTATGGTGAGCATTTTGACCTATAACTAACTCAAACAAGTCCAAAAAAAATTTTTTTTAAAGATATTTTTGGTTCAGGTCTGAAGAGGTTAAATAGTACTCCCAACTAGTTGCTAAACGTGACGAAAACTGAACACAAGTCTCGCCTTGCTGACGAGTTGCTTTTCGAAACTGCTCTAAACAAGCTTGTGGCGTTGGCTCAAATTCCCTCAAAATTAATTCTTTTACTTTTCCATAATCCCCAATTTCCTCGTCTTTCAAATATATAATTATATTAGAGGCTTTCTCACCCATTAAATTTAAAAGAATTTCGGCCTTATATTTATTTGGAACACTTTTTGCTATGAAAGCCCTCTCTAGGGAAGAAAAGAACAAGCCCCAGCCTTCAGCTTTACTTGGTAATTTCAGTGTTAGTGTTCGAATACTTTTTAATAACGCATCCAAACTGCACAACTCAGCATTCTTCTCGGATGATACTTCTGATCTACTTTCGGCTTTTAATTTCTGTAGCTCAAGTTCTGCTTTAGCTCTTTCGAGCCTAATATTTTCTAACGTTATCTGTCGTTGTTCTTCGCTTCTGCGTTCTTCAATGATCGAGTCCGCGATATTTATAACTTGCTCTGGGTCATTTTTATACAGTTCACTATTCGATATGACATTATTTAGATCAGCGACAGTCATTTTGTCATTTATTTTCTCATTTATCTCTGTGGCAATAAGCCTTAAATCTTGCTTTAAAGCGTTCTTAAACATATCTCTTACCCTATAAACAACAGTAAAATTTCACTCACTCTCTAATGGCTTCCCGCGTAGTCCAACGGTTTCTCTCTCCACTATAACACAAAGGCACTACGTAAAGAAAACTTCCTGTTATGTATCCATGGGTAGCTGCTCCTGACTCTGGACGGACCACTCAAATGTTAGATCTTGGGCTCTATTCCACAAGAAATTTCACACACAATAATTAACTCTCATAGTATTTAAATTCTTTATTCCTCTCTCTAATGAATAAAGCTAGCTCCCCCCTCTCCTGGTCGAGCCGGAGCGTCCCTCATAGGGTTGCTACATTTTTGGTATGGCCCCTTCGTAGAAGGGTTGCTACATTTTTGGCATCTGCCAGAACAGTTACTATTATTCTACAGAAATATATATTTTTTACAATAATACAATCTGTATTACAATATAAAAGATTTGTTCAAATAAATATCCACGTTCCCCTTAAAGAGAGATGTATGTTGCAGTGTAGGGGTTTAACTTATGATACATTAGTTTACTCCAGTCAGCGTAAATTTTAAAATATTATTCTATCTCAGTTCTCTTTAAAAATATTTTTAGAAATTACTGTTTTCAGAAACTACTTGGAAACCAATCATCTTCTTTGAGTAAAAAAAAATATATATATATACCTGCATTAAGGCTTAAAAAAAAGCCTTAGCTTCTTTTTGGGAGAAACACATGAAATATACGTTTAATAGGAGTGTAAAAAAAGTTATGATGTCAAAAATCTTCTTCAGCCTACAGCAATTTTAAATTTGTTTCAATTAAAAACTAAAAATATTTTTATAAGTTTCTGACTAATTGGAATGTTTTAAATTGTCTGCTTTTTTTCCACAGAATTCATTAAAATAACTTTATATTTAACTGAGGATATATCTTCAATTTAAATGAAGAAGTAGGAGCAAAAGTAACTAAAAAGTATTAACTGAATACAGAAATGTTTTTCGTTTTACTTTATTGCCATAGGTCGTATTTTATTTTTAGAAAAACGTGAATCGGATAATAATACTTAGTATTCTAAACATGGTACTGAGAGAAAGTTTAGATTTACGGATTGTAGTTCATCTATTTCTCTGGTTTGTTATTTTTTAATGATATAAGAGTTTTTATTTCGAATATTTTTAATATGTATAAAAAATATCTTGTAGCATATACGAAACTTGGAGTACTACATGCTTCTGATATCTTTGTTTATCAATCTGCTTTCTTTTAGACTGCGGCTATTTCTATTGCATAGATAATTAATTAATTTTTGTATCTGTAAAATAATTCATGATGCCAAAAACTCTGTTTCATTTCGACAAATTTTGACATAAAGTAAACATGTTAATGAAAAATATGCAATGAACACATGTTCAATACCACAACAAATTTAGAAGGGGTGTCAACATGTTTCGAATTACTTAATACTTCTTCATCAGGCCGATGAGCATTGGTGTGATTGTTTCAATGAACAATTGACAAATTCCCAACAGTGCCCCCAAATTTGGGACTTGTTCCTTTCGACAAACTTTAACGAAAACTAAACGTGGTGAAATACGCAATTAACACTTGTTCAATACCACAAAAGGGGTATCAACATGTTTCGGATTACTTAATACTTCTTCATCAGGTCGATGTTCATTGAAACAATTACACCAATGCTCAATTCACAAATTCACAACAATGCCCGCAAATTTGTGAATTGTTCATTTCCACAAATTTTGACAAAAACTAAGCATGTTGATGTCAAATAAGCAATGAACACTTGTTAAATACTACAATAAATATAAAAGGGGTGTCACATGTTTCAAATTTCTTAATACTTCTTCATCAGACCGATGAGCATTGATGTGATTGTTTCAGTGAACAATTCACAAATTCACAGCAATGCTCACAAATTTGTGAATTGTTCATTTCGACAAACTTTGACAAAAACTAAACATATTGATGACAAATACGCAATGAAAACTTGTTCAATACCACAATAAATCTAAAAGGGATGTCACCATGTTTCGAACTACTTAATACTTCGTCATCAGTCCGATGAGCATTGGTGTGATTTTTTAAATGAACAATTCACAAATTCACAACAATGCCCAGAAATTTATGAATTGTTCATTGCGACAAACGCACCTTTGCTCCTTTGCGGAGATGATGAATTATTAACTATTTCGAAACAATTAGCCACTTTTTAAAAATTTATTATGGAATTGAAGAAGTGGTGTTCATTACGAATCGGGCAAATGTATCTGGTATCATCCTTTAACGTTAAAGCTGCTATGTACTTACCCTATTGGATTCTCTCACTCCACAGTTAACCTATGGCGAAAATTTGTCCAAAGATTGCCGACTTGGATTTAAAGTTTTTTTTTAATTGTACTTCATTTGGTTTGGAGCGCTACGGTCAACTTTTTGCTACACGAGGGCTAATAAGAACGGGACCTTTAGTTTAAAGCCGATTTCGAAGGCTATAAACATCCATGCCAACAGTGGAACTTGAACTTACAGGATCTGAACCGAATGCCAGCGCCCTAGATATTCGGCCATCACCTGGCAAAAATTGAACCCCGTAGCAGAGAAAGGAATTTTACACCTTGGAGCATTATTCCTTTAAGAAAAAAAATACGAATAATATTGCAAAATTTAAATTATTCGGAGAAAAAGTCTGGTATAATGTGTTTTAAACGTTCATACATTCCTTTGAGGGACGAAATTTATAAATTGAATCTTATAGCAAGGTGCAGAAAAGATTAGGCTATCCGAAAATAACATTTTTTATTCAATTATCAGCATCTATGTAGCTGTATATAGTAGAAATTTTCTTCATAGGTTAACATTGAGGTGAACGAATCCAGAAGGGTTAGTACACAGCAGCCTTAATGATACATTGACTTTCTACTTTTGTCACTTACGAATACAAGTGACGTCACGTACAGACAGCGTAAAAATTTCGCGCTTAGGGGAGAAGATAAAGTGGTTGAGGCTCAGATTTTCAAATTTAAGAGATCACTTTGGAAGAGAGACTACCAGGTGTATTCTAGAGAGAAGGAATTAATCATAGTTGCTTGTGCGTTATATCACACGTGCCGTTCGAGAGAATCTACCTTAAATTCAGACTGAAATTATTCATATAATTTCTAGCGTTTCTACTTTATGATGCTGTAACTGCACCTTGTTCTGTGAAGACTTAAAATGAATGTTTACGAATCTCCAAATAAAGGCATAAGATGTGGGTTAGTGTAGTTATTTATTTATTTACTAAAACCTCACAATTAAACTTGGTAAGAAGAGGGAACTTTCGAGTGTACAGTCCTCAAAGTTCCGATTCATAAATCATACACTAGCTCGTTTCATTTACATGTAAGCATAGTCCATTATCAAAAGGCCCTTAAACTTATTACAATTGTTAGAGTTAATCATTTAACCTATTTCAGTTGTTAAATATTCAGATTAAACACACACACACACACACTATATATATATATATATATATATATATATATACACTCATGGACAAAAAAATTAGCGCACCAAGAAATAATTGCGGGATCGTAACGAAACTTGCAATGAAGGTACACGTCGGGGAGATATGCAAATGATTAGACATGCAGCGTGATTGCGCATTACGTCTAGCCGGAAGAGGGCGTTGAACATCGTACTCTGTGGAGTATAAAACAGGTAACCAAAGCTTGATTGAGTGTGCTGAATCATTTACAAAAGAAGAGTTGAGATAGACATGCCATTACGCCGTGTTCGAAGACAATATAAGCAGTTGTCGCAGTTTGAGAGGGGGAGAATCGTCGGGATGATGGAAGCTGGGTGGTCAGCTAGGCGAGTAGCTCGTCAATTAGGCCGCTCTGATTGTGTTGTGAGGAGGTGTTGGGACCAGTGGACCCGAGACATGTCATGTACATGAAGACCAGGCTCAGGACGCCCTCGACAGACCAGTCATCGAGAAGACCGCCACATCGTAAGAAATGCACACGTACAGCCAACTGCTTCATCGGCCGCCATCCAGGCACAGGTAACACCTTCACTAGGGGCCTCTGTGTCTTCTCGAACCATACGAAGGCGCCTGGCTGAAGGACAGTTGATATCGCGGCGCCCATTATGTGTGCTGCCCTTGACGCCCACCCATAGACGCCTCCGTTTGGAGTTTTGCCGCGTACGAGGAAACTGGACTGCAGCGGAATGGAACCAGGTCGTCTTTAGCGACGAATTCAGATTCAATATCGGCAGTGATGACAATCGTGTTCGTGTGTGGAGAGCCCGTGGTGAACGCTTCAATCCTGCCTTTGCTGTACAGCGACACATCGCTCCCACAGCTGGTGTGATGGTATGGGGTGCCATTGCCTACAATACAGGGTCACCCCTAGTATTGTTCCGTGGCACCATGACAGCCCAGCGGTATGTTCATGAAATCCTGCAACCACATGTGTTGCCACTCATGCAACGGCTCCCAGGAGCCATTTTTCAACAAGACAATGCTCGGCCTCATACGGCAAGTGTGTCACAAGACTGTCTCCGCACTGTTACTACCCTTCCTTGGCCTGCCCGATCCCCAGATTTGTTTCCAATCGAGCATATCTGGGATCATTTGGGACGACGAGTTGGGCATCCCACGAGTTTGATCGAACTAGAGGCAAGGTTACAGCAAATAGGGAACGAAATGTCTCAAGATATCATACAGAACTTGTATGACTCAATGCCCGATCGTATTCCATCGTACTCAATGCCATCGTGCATTCGCGCTAGAGGGGGTCCAACGGAGTATTAACTCCTCCGTTCTTTTGCCTTTTTCTCTGAAATAAATTATCCTTTTTCTTTTATTTTCTTATCATTTACTTATATCAAAGTAGTCATTACGTATGTAAAATTTCGTTTCATTTTGACGACTTCTTCTTGGTGCACTAATTCTTTTGTCCATGAGTGTATATATTTATATATATATATATATATATATATATATATATATATATATATATATACAGAGAAGGAAATTTTCTGGTTTTTTCAACACACCAAAAGACAGGACAAATCATAATGTATCTATCTCTCAATTGTTAATTTATTTTAAATGTATAAAGTTCTCATTTGAAAAAAAAAAGTTACAGGGATAATTTCCAGGATCATTAAAGTTTTAGCAATCCATTAATCGGCCATCTACAATCGTGACTCAAGTAAATATTGATATTCAAAAACTTTTCTAAACGGAGAAATATATAATTTTAATGTGTTTATGATAACTTGATAAATGATCAATAGAAAAAAGTTTTGATTAAACAAATCAAACATTTTATTAATATTTGATATTTTCCAAACATTATTCTTAACACATACATTGTAAAAGATGTGGATATTTTTAATGGGATTTTAATCTTGGTTATATTGATATAACCACGTTTAACCAAGTATGGCTATAATGTTTACTATTGCATATTTTAGAAAATAAGTGGATTTTTTCTTTCATATTTCTGTTTGATTTGCACAATTAAGAACTTTTCCTTAAAGTATTAAAGACAATAAGGAACCCTTTATAAACAAAAAAATAAGGAGTAAAACATAAACTTTTGAAAACTTAACTTTATTTCTAAAGGGCAACATTATTAGGAGTGATACTTCTCATCATTGTAAAATAGAAACTTTCAATTGTCCCGTGAGTCAGCCCGTAGTGTTAATTGGTTTGAGCAAACGTAGTTTTTAACAGTAGTTCAGAATTATTTTCTCACACACTACTCCAGAGGACCTTCTATAAGAAATTCAATTTGCAAATGTGCATATCTGAAAACAAGAAGTTTTGTTGTCTGTCCAGGAAGTATATTGCTTTTGCTGTAGAAGGGTTTTGGATAAGTAGACCAAACCTTGGAAGTAGATCAGACGTGTGTCTTGTCAAACTAAATAAAGAACCGTTGGTTGAGCTGAAAAATTACTTCATATGCTGCGGAACTTACGCCAGATATGCTCTGCCGAGGATCGAAGAATTTGATTTTGAAAAGAAAGTTTAGGATGCAGTCATATTAAATTAAAAATGTCCTTACTGAAGCTAAAAGTTTTACTATATCCACATGGTAATGAAAAATGATTACCTTTCGCAATTCAAATTCTAAACAGTACTCGTATATCCTCATTAAACATTTTGTATGCAGGCATTATATGTTACGATACAAAACTCACTCTGCTGGCGTTTTAATACCCGTGAGATCGAAAAGTCATTGTATATGAGGATAAAAATTTAAGTCATAGCTACTGTAGGCCATGCATGCCAAGGTTATCAAGCATACATCACATGATTTGTTTTGCTACAGCTAACATTAGCCATTACGTATCGACCGAGCAAACATGAGTATCCATAGAGCTCTTCTAGCACTCATTGCAAAATATTATTTAAACCAAATGATAATCATATTCCAAATGCTAAGAGCAATTTTGAGATTATTTTCTGGAGTTTAAATGACGAGTAAGTGTTGGATGATCTACACGCAGTAAGCAGTTCCTTATACATTATTTCATATTACGCATACAAGCTTTTCGCCAGTATCCGGTAGTTTGAAATGGGTTGTTCCTTGAATTTTGGATCACTTTGTACAATAAATTTTATATTAGTCAACATCAGGTCGACTATTTCCCTTTTAAAGGCAATAGGTTGCGATGCAAATCCCTGGTTATTTAGAAACCATAAATATATGAAACTTAAGTATACGAATATTCTAATAATGTTTGAAATGCATACGGCTATTATCATTTAAATTCTTTTTCTCATATTATCATTGTCATATATCTATTACAGAGATTTACTCATGTTATGCAAATCTTTTGTATTTACAGCCTTTCAGTTTTATCTCGATGTGTTTACCCATTCATTCCATGTTTATTCCATCATCTATAATACCACATATATAAGACGGAATGAGAAGGGATACGAGGAATGAAAGCGCACTCACGCACACGCACACGCACACATACACACACAAAAAAAATGTGTGTGAGTAAAGAGAGAAAGGACATTAAAGTTTGAAAATTACGCATGTAGAATAATGCAAAATTGAAACAATACTTTAATTTTTAAATTTAACTTTTTGTTGTACAATCGTTTCTCTACGTACCAGGATCTTAGAAAATCCGAGCGTAGTTTTTGGATCAGTATGAGCTGAAATTTACTATGTTCTATAATTTATATTGCTATTGCAAGTAGTTTTTTTTGACTGATAAAGAAAAAAAATCTAAGGATGGATCTAATAAACACATCTGAACAGTGAGAAAAGAGATCTCAGAAAATCATGTTGACAATGACACCTAATCATCCTTAAATCTATCCTTTACACTACTTGCTCTCTCATAAATGCCCAAAGTACTGTCGAAATGCAGAATAACAATTTTCTTACATCTGCCAAAGCACAGATGGTCAATCATTATTTTCATCACAACTGTCATTAGACTTTCCATATCAAGATCGTTCTTTTTTTTTGGACCACCATCCATCTTCAGAGCAAGAATCATGAACTGATCACAACACTTACTACGTTCAGATTCTGACACAGATATGTCCATCTAACTTCTTTGTTCGATAGATGGTCCTTTGGGACTCTGTGACAGTGCTTTGACACAGGACCAGTTTATTCGGTGCCACTGCAAGTACCACTATGCATTAAGGAGTGGTAATTAGGTTGATATTAGGTTGCCAGAAGCAACTTTTGCAGCATCCTTCAATACAAATTACAAGGAATGCATTTTGAAGTCCGGAAATATCCATAGCATGTGTTTACCTATTCATTCCATGTTTATTCCATCATCTATAATACCACATATATAAGACGGAATGATAAGGGATACGAGGAATGAAAGCGCACTCACGCACACGCACACACACACATACACACAAAAAAAAGTGTGTGTGAGTAAAGAGAGAAAGGACATCAAAGTTTGAAAATTACGTATGTAGAATAATTCTCTCTGATTTATTTGTTCAATTAGGAACTTTATGAGAAGTTCAGATTTTACACAGTTATTTACAACAGCCTGAGTTCTAAACAAAGAACCTCTATTTTAACATGTTACATATTATAGTTTAATGTACTTATTTGTTTTAAGGAACTTTTTGGGCAATAGTCTGAACTATCATGACGTAGAACTTTAAGGGTTTTATGAATAAAGCAAGATTGCTGAAATATTCTCAAACTGAGAATGTTTACTCTAATGTCCTTTTAAAGCGTTTCCTCGGGTTATGTTCAGATATATTTCTCATATCCTTCATCTCTTGTCAGTACTTATCAGCATTGCGACTGAAAAATCGAGTAAGTCTTTCTGTTCCAATTTTATGAATATTCATAAATGTTGAAGAGTTACATCCAACCATTGATTGAAATTTACTTAATATTTTTTAATTAAATATAGTATATTTTATCTTTAATGGGCTGTTTCTGAGCAATTGATTACCGTATTTTTGGGACAATGAGATGCACCTCAAAGTTATTGGAGGATTTTTGGAAAAAATATATTTTGTATTTTGTTAGGTATATAAAGATATTTTCAGTTTCTTACATAATAAAGATAAAAAATATACATAATAAAAAACATGTATAACAAATAATATTTATAAAATACATAATATATATAATAAATATGTATAATATATATAATAAAATATTCATTTTATTTTAATGTTACCTTTGGACCATAAGATACACCCCAATTTTAAGCCGATTTTTTTATGTATAAAGGTATGCCTTATGGTCTGAAAATATGTTATATAAAATGTTTTATGACTTAATTGTAGCTGAACTTTCCTTCACGTCTCCAGAGATATTACGATTTAATTAAACATACTGTTTCGAACTGCTGCTCCAAATTTTTATTTTATAATTAAATACATTTTATCGTGTTTTCTTAGTGATAATTTCTTCTTTTTTATATGGACTGCACAATTAAGACTATAGCAAAAATATAAATATAAATAATGTGAGATTTATTGAAACAAGATATAAAACTTTAAGAAAAAGGCAATACAGAAGCACTTTCAACAAGGTGCTCACGAAAATGTAACTACTTACTCCCACATATAACAAATTATTTACAGTCATCAATTGGCAACATCATACACATTTATACTATCTTTCTGAAACCATTCATTCAATAAATTAATGTACCAAAGTTCTACTACTCAGTTTTAAAGTATGGTACAAAATAACTTGCATTCATTCATTCGCTGGCGACAACTTTCCTTTTTTAAAATAATTACGATGTATAAAAAGAGTGTTGCCTTTTATCACGGAACTAAAGAGTGAGTGTGTGTGTGCGCATAGGATCAAAAATTTAAACTAAGTCTCATTTGTTATATTTTACATGCACTTCATAAATGACTTTTAAGTTAAATAACGAATCTTCCCTTTTGAAGTATTAAAAATTTTTGGGATATTCTCAAGGGAAATTACTTTGATTTTTGTTTGGTGGACAGTTATTATTTCGATATTATATATGTCTACATGCATTTACGTATGCATGTATGTATGAGATTTACAGATTATTACGGTGACACACATTTTAATATAATTTTCGATAGTTTTCTGAAGATTACAATTTGAACCGAAAGCAATTTTAAACGTAAAGAAACTAAATAAGAATAGTAACTGCTGATCCCCGTTGAAGCAACGGAATCAGTTTGAAGGGAAAAGCTCACAAGCAGTGTTTGATAACTTAGGAAGCTTATCTTGTTTTCCATGAAAACCGATCTGCTTTTTATTAGAAAGTAATAATCCAAGCTACACAGGGCTTTCTTTTCGCATTAGTAGTCTTTCAGGCAAACTTCAGAATATAAGGTCCATTCTCTCTGATTTATTTGTTCAATTAGGAACTTTATGAGAAGTTCAGATTTTAAACAGTTTTTACAACAGCCTGAGTTCTAAACAAAGAACCTCTATTTTAACATGTTACATATTATAGTTTAATGTACTTTGTAAGGTATACACAAGATTCGATTCACAAGAATCGAACTTTTGAATTAATGAATTAAAGAAGCTGCTTCAGATATGCTAATTTCGGCATACGCTCTTAGTATAAACACCACGAAGCGTCATTAATAAGAGAGAGAGGTTATTAAGGTTGAAAAGGTGTTATCCTGCGCTAGTGCTTAGCGGGCCAGAAGTTTACGTGGCAGTACTGCTGGTTTGACTTACTGTTCGTGAGTATAAAAATATATTGTTCTTGAAAGCTGTGTTTATACATTCCGTACAAGTAGTACGCATGCTTATTGCTGTAAAAGCCAATTATATGTGCAACGAATTCAATAAACATTGTTTCATGTATAAACTGTGTTTGTATATAATTCAAATAGAGTGCCACTTCGAATTATATACACCCAAGTCTGGGTAGAAGTGAGCATAGATTCTCTATACTGGCGCCCGAAATTATATATACCCTGGTAGTTAGCGTTACATTTGTAACGAACAACATAATTGAAATTAAAAACTGTGTACTGTGTACTCATATTGATAAAATTGTTGCAAGTACTTATATACTATTTAAAAATGAGTGTTGTAGAACAAAATCCTGCTGGAAATTTTCCTCGGGTAATTATGGTTCAGCAAATTGCGCCATTCGAAGCCACATTCAATGGCGGCCCCTCAAGCCAATTCCTAAAGAAAATTGAGCATTACTTTCAGCAACAATGCACCCCAGAGGGGGATAAACTTAAAATTGCTCTAGCCGCTTTAAGAGGTAGTGCATATCAGTGGTACACGTGTATGAAAAGCAGTAATCTGATTTTTGACTATTCGTCATTCAAGCAACAGTTTCTTACCGTTTTTCCAAAGACCTTTAATCAAAGTGAAATTGAAGCGGAAATTTATTCGCTAATGCAACGTGAAGGTCAGTCTGCATTAGATTTTGCTACGGAAAAGATTTCCAAGTGTGAGGAATATTTAGAAGTGGTAACGGAAGCGGTAATCTTAAAAATAGTTATCCAACGTTTGAAGCCAAGTGTTCAAGATTTCTTAGATAATCAAACAATTACAAGCAAGGTTACCCTCCTTCAAGCTTTAGCTAAATATGACAATAGACATTTCTTCGCTACCCCTCACCGTCATTCAGGTACGAGAAGTTTTATACACCCGCGCCAAAATTTTTCGCGAGTTTCAAACCAGCAGCGCAAGCAGTACCGCAGGCAAAATAATAGAAGCGCACGGCGTTATAATGAAATTAGTGCACTTAAAGAAAATAATATGCAAGCACCTTACTTGCACTGGCAAGTTGATTCACATGATATGGTTCAACCTGTTGAAACTGTGTGGTCAAATGTATTATTTTGTCCGAGCAGTAATCATTATTTTGAGAATAGTGAAAGTCAGGGTATTTTTGTGGCTTATAAAGAAAGTGAGTCTAGCTGGAATGATGAGGTAATTCCAGTACAAATTTCTGAAAATAGGGCCGATACTAATGCTAGTGGTTTAGAAAATAAATCATCTGACACTTCTATTAATGCTATACCTGATATTATTAATGCTATACCTGATATTATTGATGCTATACCTGATATTTTAGATGATATTCACACATCTGTTAATGAAGGAAATTTAGTAGATGACGAAGTATGCGATACGGAAGTTAGTGAATATTTATTAGTTGACGACAATAAAAATTCTTTAAACGATAGTAGGAACTCGCTAGGTAATGATGATATTATTTCAAGTTTCCATCCGAATGAGGATGCTGTAGGCCAGGTTGATAATATGGTTTTAAATAAAGTACATGAAAACCATACTGAGAGTCAGGATGAAAAGTTGACACAGAGTTATACTGTAAGTAGTTTAGCTGATGCTTCGGAAGTTATAGACGTCGTTTGCATTAAAACGCACCAGTATGAAAAGCTTAATCTTCCTAAAACTGAAGCAGTGTTAAAGAATTTAAATGATAACGATTCTGATGTCGCAAGTTTCAAAGAGACTTTTTCGTCAAAAGAGGATAAAACTAAACTTAAGGGGGATAAAAAACGTGAAAAAGCGCCTTCAGGTTCCAGCATTAAAACTGCTAATACTGAAGTAATTAAGGCGGTAAACAAGAAGTCGTATAAGCACAAATACGAAAAGCAGAGTCAGATTGTTGAAAAAATAGAATCTGCATTAAAATCTAATACCGATACAAGCAAAAGTACGAAGCAAAGTAAAGTGTGCACCACAAAAACTCCATCAAAGGATGAATGCGTCTCTGATAAGGTACACAAGGTTATCAAAAGGAAGAATGACAATTTTAAAGTTCCATTGCATAAGTACAGGAAACGGAAGATTTCTGCCGCCCAGCAAGGTTGGCCTCCTCCCAAGAGACCTCCTGTCCATCGTCAAGCCGGACCAGCGCCTCAGGACCTACGACCTGCTGCACGAAGGATGCCCACACGGTCAACGAACCCCTTTACTAGGACTGCGACCATCAAGAGAGGTTCCACGGATTGGACAGACTGGTGCAAGGAAGTTGCTGCATTCATGAACAAGTCTTGTATCAATTATCTTTTTCTAACTCCCACCCTTTAATAAAACCGAACCAAATTGGTTTGCAGTTCCCCCAGTGTATATACTGTAAACATTTTGAGGGGAAGTGGTGAGGCACTGAAAAAAAAACGGCATACTGTTGTTTCATAAATTTTTGAAGGGGACATGTAGTGACTAGGAAAAAAATACATACTGCACAATATACCAATTAACCACTAATGTACTAACTTCACAAATCATGACACATGTGCATTATAAATTGGGGGAGAGCAGATACAAACAGTCAAGAAATGTCATGCTGTGCAATTGTGTTGACAATTTTAACTAAAATAAGTTTTTTAGGGAGCAGTTGGCCAGCCCAGTATCCGCAACTCTGCAAATCCACTGTTTGATGGTGTCACCTGGACCCTTCGGGGTTAGTTTTGTAAAATGGTAGTGGCGTTTTTCCCCCACACAACGTGTGGAAGGTTTTTTGGCTTTGCCACCCATTATGTAAAAAGTCAGACCAGCACGCGTTTTCAATTAGTTAACTGAAGCCGTTCAGACCTCAGTTACCTAATTTTTTTTTTCGAGGGAGGCCAGTGTAAGGTATACACAAGATTCGATTCACAAGAATCGAACTTTTGAATTAATGAATTAAAGAAGCTGCTTCAGATATGCTAATTTCGGCATACGCTCTTAGTATAAATACCACGCAGAGTCATTAATAAGAGAGAGAGGTTGTTAAGGTTGAAAAGGTGTTATCCTGCGCTAGTGCTTAGCGGGCCAGAAGTTTACGTGGCAGTACTGCTGGTTTGACTTACTGTTCGTGAGTATAAAAATATATTGTTCTTGAAAGCTTTTTTTATACATTCCGTACAAGTAGTACGCATGCTTATTGCTGTAAAAGCCAATTATATGTGCAACGAATTCAATAAACATTGTTTCATGTATAAACTGTGTTTGTATATAATTCAAATAGAGTGCCACTTCAAATTATATACACCCAAGTCTGGGTAGAAGTGAGCATAGATTCTCTATAACTTATTTGTTTTAAGGAACTTTTGGGGCAATAGTTTCACAATAAAAAGAAGTCTGTAACTCTAAAGTTATATATACATATAATAATTACATGGTTTTTTTATTGGCAAATTGAAATAATTAAAATTTAGAAATTATACTTTCTCGAAATTTTGAAATTATATTGTGTATAGTTGAATTGAATTTATAACCTACTTTTTTCAAAATGAAATCCTTAATTATATCTTCTGAATTCAGTTTAGTTAGACGTTGCTTTCTGACGTTTCACAGGATTACAAGAAAATTATTTCTGTGTGATTAATTATATATATATATATATATATATATATATATATATATATATATATATATATATATATATATATATATATATCACTGATAATTTTTGCTAGAATATACAAATAGTTCTGTTCAACAATTAAAATTAACTGCAAAAATTATCGGCAAATTAAACTGTCTTTTGTTTTACTTCATGATAGTCACACAATATGTTACTCTTTGTTAGATCTTGGGCTCTACTCCACAAGAAATTTCACACCAAATAATTAACTCTCATAGTATTTATTTTCTTTATTCCTCTCTCTAATGAATAAAGTTAGCTCTCTTACTCTGTTTCTCTCAGAGCTATACAACAACACTGACTCCCCCCTCTCTGGTCAGGGAGCGTCCCTCATAGGGTTGCTACATTTTTGGTATGACGCTTTCGTAGACGGGTTGCTACATTTTTGGCATCTACCAGAACATACCGCCACGCCTTGCAATGTTTTTAAACATTCAAGAAAGGTAGATTACATACACTTAATGGACTGGATTAGATACAAAAGTCCAATATTCAATAACACAAATGCAAATACAATATAAAAAATGAAATCACATGATAACTCTTAAACAATAATACGATTAAAAAAAAACCAAATTAATTAATTATTCAATCATGGGTAGGAGACATAACTTCGAAATTGGGCGCTTGTATTCACCCAATGCAGTTTTAACTTTGACAACTCTTACCTTTGAGTCTTTTTCAGGATAAATTTCACAAATTCTTCCTAAAGACCATTGACACGGTGGTAAGTTATCCTCCTTAACAACTACTAAGTCTCCTACCTTTGCATTATCTTTCTCAAATTTCCACTTGTTTCTCTGTTGCAAATGCCTTAGTCACAAAGCAATTAAATATGCATACATAAACTTTATGATAGGTACCTTTCCTTTGACTCTTATACTTAACACAGAAAGGGCCGCAAAAATCTGCCCCTGTAATATTGAAGGGAAAGGTTTGCCTGACTCTTTCTCTAGGCAAATCGGCTATCAACTGATCCATTACCTGTGGCTTAGCCTTAAAGCAGGTAATGCAACCATGTACAATTCTCCTACATATGCTTCGCCCATTAATTATCCAAAACGGCTACCTAATTTGATACAGTAAAGCTTGAGGCCCTGAATGCAAATACTTTATGTGAAAATATTTAACAATTAACTCTGTTAATTTATGCTTGGTTGGCAACAAAATTGGGAACTTTTTCTCAGGGGGTAAATTACTATTACTCAGTCTGCCTCCTACCCTTAAAATACCATCCTTATCAACAAAGGGGTTTAGATTGTTAAGTGGGCTGGTCTTAGAGACCTTTACATTGGTTATCTCATCTCTGAAGGTCTGATGCTGTACTAACTTTACCAGATATAACTGAGCTTTTTCCAGTTCTGCTGTGTCCAATGGCCCAGTCTTGCGGTCTATTACTTTGCAGTTTTCCACAAACCTGAAAATAAAACTCAATACCCGAAGGATTTTTAAGTACTTGTTACTAATATTTAGTAAGTCATTCACAAAATTGTTAGTAGTTATGTTTAAATTAACCACATTAGAGACACAAGGAATTTTCAGCTCTGGTGTATGGTCATCTTTTATAACTGCCTCTGGAACTGGTGTATTGGGATACTCGTTGGTTGTCAGGTATTCAGGTCCACTCCACCAAAGTGAACAATCAGATAACTCTTGGGGGTTCATTCCTCTGGATATTAAATCCGCTGGGTTCTCGTCGGATGGTACATGACGCCACTGCGACATGTCGGTCAGTTCTTGTATTCTTGAAATACGGTTCGCAACAAATGTTTTAAGCTGGTAGGGTTCTTTGTTTATCCATGATAGTACAATCATAGAGTCGCACCATAAGAAAGTACGCTGTATCTCAAATTGTATCGAAGATTTAATCTTTCGAATTAGCTTAGCTAATAATAAGGCTGCACAAAGTTCCAACCTTGGTATGGTTGTTCTCTTTATGGGTGATACACGAGATTTACTCGAAATTAGGTGCACTTGGATTTTTCCCTCATTCGTTATTGATTTACAATAAACAGCCGCACCGTAAGCTACTTCCGATGCATCAGAGAACCCATGCAATTCTATCACTGCAGGATTTTCCTGTAAAATGCACCGACCAATTGTTAAGCTGTTTAGATGTTGCAGCGACTCAATAAACTTCTTCCACTCTTGTTCTTCCTTTGATGGCAGTAAGTCAACCCAGTCAATTTTTAATAGCCAAAGCTTCTGAAGCATTATTTTTGCTTTAGTTATAACCGGTCCTAACAGGCCCAGAGGGTCAACAGTCTTGCAATCGTGGAAAGAACATCTCTTTTACTATAGGAAGATTTCAAATCAGGTTTTACGTGAAATGCAAAACAATCAACACTTTGATTCCAAAAAACTCCTAGTGTTTTGGTTTCCTCGGGATTCGAAAAAGTATAATTTTCTTCATTGCTTTGTACAAGTGTTTTATCATTACTGCACCATTTATGTAAAGACATTCCTGCCTTTTTGAACATTCCCACTAATTGTTTTTGAAGCTCTTCTGCCTCATTCAAAGTTCTTGCACCACTAAGTATATCATCTATATACATGTCTCTCACCACGACCTGAGCTGCTAATGGAAAGTGGTGGGCTTCATCTATAGCTAGTTGTTTCAACGTTCGCGTAGCCAAGAATGGAGCGCTAGTGGTGCCGTACGTGACTGTGTTTAACTCGTAGGTTTTTATGGGTTCATATATTCCCTCTTTCCACACGATTCGTTGTAACCTCCTCTGATCTGGATGAATCCATATCATGCGGTACATCTTCTGAACGTCCGCAGTGAATGCAAAAATATGAGTTCTGAATCGAATCATTATCGAAAGGAGGTCATCTTGCGGCACCCCTCCATTATATTGTAGAGAATTTAACGAAGTTCCACTGGTTGTTACAGAAGAAGCATTAAAAACTACCCGAAGTGGTGTAGTATTACTCTCTGGACGATATACGCCTAAATGGGGTATAAAATACATACCCTCTTCTTCATTATCTGTAACCTCAGTCATATGACCCATTGCTTTGTACTCGGCCAAAAAGTTCTTATACAACTCTAAATAAGAAGGCTCTAATTTCAGTTTATTCCATAATGAATTAAGTCTTCTAACAGCAATGGCTCTAGATCTGCCTAAGCACGCTGGATTTTCTTTTAGGGGCATTTTCACTATATATTTCCCTGTTTCATCTCTCGTATGGCTTTCCAAAAAGTGCTCCTCACAAATTACAGTTTCTTTATTTTTTATCGGCTCTGATTCGATATTCTCAATTTCCCAAAAACCTCTCAATAATTTATCTAAATCAACGCTATCTTTAACAAGCCCACAGTGTATCTTATTTACATTAGAAGCTAGTACATTTCCACTAACAATATATCCAAAGACTGAATTTTGCAAAATTAATTTAGTGTCTAAAGGATGTATTTGACCAGGAATTAAACTCTCGTAGAATATTCCAGCTCCTAATAATGCATCTATGCTACCAGGTACATCAAAATTTTCATCTGCTAGTTTTATTTTGTTAAATCCCTGTTTGTTTACATTCAGGCGTTCCGAAGGTACGAATGAATCCGTTATTCGCGGTACGATTAAAAGATCTAGATTTGTTTGGAAACTCATATCTGCATTCGTTAACGTTGCTTTAACTTTTGACTTCACATTCATCGAAATATCATTTAAACCTGACAAAACTCTATTTATTTTTTCTTTCCTTAATCCTAGCCTTTCAGCGCATGAAAGAGTGATCAAGTTACACATTGATCCCGAATCCATCAAGCATCGCAATTTTTGAGTATTACCCCTCTCATCCTTAATAAAACAGTTAATTGTACTCAGTAAAACAATTTTACAGTTGTCATCACTTCTCGTTGTAAATAATTTATTAGGTAACTCACTGCTTGTTGATGGTATAAACTCTGCCGAGAACGGCGAAAGATTTTGCCCTTCATTGGAAGAATTGCGAGTCTCTTGCTTCCCGACATAGTCCGCTCTAAACTCATTCTTTTTGTCAGACTGGTCTGCAATTTTCTCTTGAGAAAAACAAAGCGTGTAGTGATGTGATTTTAGACAATAACTACACCTGTATTTTGATTTACACAGCGCAATTTTATGCTGAGCAAGACAATTAAAACATAATTTATTATTTTTAACAACATTTAATCTCTCATTAACTGATAGTTGTTTATAATTAGTGCATCGATACAAAGGGTGGGATTCTGAGCATAATATGCATTTAGAATTTTTCATATCAGAAAAAAACACTTTCGACACATTTTTTGAGTTTGGGTATCTACGAGATGCATTATAATTCTCTGACGGTTTTCCTCGCGAAGTTGTATATAGATCGACTTCCTGGGATAATTTTAAAGGGTTAAACCAGCCATTTGCTTCTCTTATACTAATATGGGATGCGGTCTCTTTATCTAGAGTCTGGAATATTTTATCCGATACAATTAGTTGGTTTAAAGTCTTAAAATCTGTGACCTTTCTCAATTTTAAATAGTACTCCCAACTAGTTGCTAAACGTGACGAAAACTGAACACAAGTCTCGCCTTGCTGACGAGTTGCTTTTCGAAACTGCTCTAAACAAGCTTGTGGCGTTGGCTCAAATTCCCTCAAAATTAATTCTTTTACTTTTCCATAATCCCCAATTTCCTCGTCTTTCAAATATATAATTATATTAGAGGCTTTTAATTTCTGTAGCTCAAGTTCTGCTTTAGCTCTTTCGAGCCTAATATTTTCTAACGTTATCTGTCGTTGTTCTTCGCTTTTGCGTTCTTCAATGACCGAGTCCGCGATATTCATAACTTGCTCTGGGTCATTTTTATACAGTTCACTATTCGATATGACATTATTTAAATCAGCGACAGTCATTTTGTCATTTATTTTCTCATTTATCTCTGTGGCAATAAGCCTTAAATCTTGCTTTAAAGCGTTCTTAAACATATCTCTTACACTATAAACAACAGTAAAATTTCACTCACTCTCTAATGGCTTCCCGCGTAGTCCAACGGTTTCTCTCTCCACTATAACACAAAGGCACTACGTAAAGAAAACTTCCTGTTATGTATCCATGGGTAGCTGCTCCTGACTCTGGACGGACCAATTAAAATGTTAGATCTTGGGCTCTACTCCACAAGAAATTTCACACCAAATAATTAACTCTCATAGTATTTATTTTCTTTATTCCTCTCTCTAATGAATAAAGTTAGCTCTCTTACTCTGTTTCTCTCAGAGCTATACAACAACACTGACTCCCCCCTCTCTGGTCAGGGAGCGTCCCTCATAGGGTTGCTACATTTTTGGTATGACGCTTTCGTAGACGGGTTGCTACATTTTTGGCATCTGCCAGAACACTCTTCTAAATTTCTTCATCTGCCTGTTCCTCACTCGAAATATTGATATGAGTGCCATTAGTTTGATATGAGTACTATTAGTTTAATGATTATATTTATTTCAACAAAATATTTTATGTATACATAGGAATATTAAGTGGCAACAAAATCCATGGAGATACCAGGTCCGTTGGCTGTACCCAACTGAGGTTCGTGATGAACTATCATGACGTAGATTGATGATAAAATGGCGACCAAATCAGCCCGAGAATCACACTGAGGTCTAGTACATTAAATTTGAAAGGTGACTTAAAAACTGTGAGGAAAGAATTCATTCGTGTTTAACTTAACTTTTTTTATGAAAAGTTTCATTGCTTAAACTCTTCTAGTGATTTTGACATTTCGGTTTCTTTCCAAGTGAAGAAGAATTTCGAACCATTCGAATAATATGACTTTTCCTAGAAATGAAATGGATCAAAGTAAAGCAACTGTCAGTAAAGCGACACATACAGCTTGATTTCTAATTCATAGGATTTTTTAGGGAAGAGAATATGTGTGTGAGAATGTTTCCAAATCGTCTTTGTTATACACATTTTATACGTATGCTCCATAGATAACATTGCTGTAACTTTGTACATTGATATTTTGGGAGTTCATTTGCATACATGGTTATTCTTTCAACAGTATTAAATTTTCTGCGTTTTGACTATTTTACAATAAAAATATCCTAGACGTTCTTGAAATTGTAATATCTTAGTAAATAGATTGTTTTCTTGAAATTTTTTAATAATATTCTTGATAAATAAGTCTTTTAATCTTTTTATGGCTGAAAGATTTTAAACACCATCGAAAGAATACCGAATTTAATTCAGACGCCCTGGAAAAGATGAGTATTTCTACTTATGTTCTGCTACAACATTTTTTTAACGTTAGATTTCTCAAAATTACCAACAGGTGTACATATAACTTTGTGTATATATATATATATATATATATATATATATATATATATATATATGTGTGTGTATGTATATTTATATAAAAATAAAGAAAGAGAGAGATACTTCAAAATTTTATTCTAATATTTATTTTCCTGTAAAGTTTTAAGTGAGAGAGAAAAAAGTGTTTCGGTAATGAAACAAGAAAACAGAAAATCTTTGATTGCATTATGGAAAAATGTGCCAAAGAGGAAAATAATAAGGCAGTTTTAAAGGAAAATACGTCCTCCAACTTAAAAAAAAATAACTTATAGAGAAAAACTGTACAACTTAATTGCAAAATTTATCTTAACTTTACGAGAGATAAAACATTAAAAACTGGGATTCCAAATAATTTTTCATATTTACAGCTAACATACAATTTTGAAATCCATCGTCTCTCACTTCAGTATTAAATTGCTTTTAATATGAATTGTCATTCAGATTAGTCAAGTTATTTAAACTAAAGTAGTGTTAAAACTATGTAGAAATATGGTTTGAATAAATTAGGTTTCTACTTTTGTGGTGAAAAGCATTCTTTGACCTTTTTTCTAAACATTCATTTATGAATTTTTTCTGATTTATTTGGTAAAAAAAAAACGAATTCAGGAAAACAGATTCCTTTAATATTTAGAAATATAATTGAAACCAAAAAAATCTTCAAATGTAAAAAATAACTATTGAAAATATTTTCATATAAATCAAAAAATTTTGGCTTTGCAGACATAATACGTTAATTTCTGCAATACTGGTAAATACATCGTGATCCTTATGATGTGTGATTATATTATGTTCCTAAAATAAGACCTTGTATTGAGGTAGATTACTTATTGAAATCCCATCTTTGGGGTATGATGTCTAAAATGACTATATATACTACATAATATTGTTATTTACCCATATTGCGCTCTAAAACAACTTGAATTACCCCAGAAAAAAGCTCTAATCAAAGAAAAAATTATTTAAATTATTAATATATTTACTTTCTTATCAATTGTAAATAGAAAATATGCTATTTGCGTAAAATAGATTCTGTGACAGATCAATTAAAATCACATTACTTATGATGTCTTTTCCGTGGAAATTATGTTTGGCATAAAGTTATAATCAAAACATACACAATCTCTCCAGATTAAAACTGTTGACCGCTTAAGATTTTGATCATATAGAGTGAACATAACTATTTGCGCAATTTATTTTACAAGCAATTTAAAATAAAATTGTAATAGCAATCATTAATAAGATTTATATTGCTTAAAAATTTCCTTTAATTTGGCTCTTTCCAAATAAAACAAATTGCAATAAAATGATGTATATCAGTATTACATTTTTAAACATACTGCTCGCAATTTATTTTAAAGCAATTTAAAATAAAATTGTAATAGTGATCATCAATATGATGATTATTACTTTAAAAATTGCCTTTCATTAGGCTCTTTCTTAATAAAGTAGATTGAAATAAAATGTTGTATATCAGTATTATATTTTCAAACATACTGCTGACAATTTATTTTACAAGAAATTTAAAATAAAATTGTAATAGTGATAATTAATAAGATTTATATTACTTAAAAATTGACTTTCATTAGGCTCTTTCCAATTAAAGTAGATTGCAATAAAATGTTGTACATCAGTATTACATTTTCAAACATACGGACCGCAATTTATTTTACAAGCAATATAAAATAAAATTGCAATAGTGATCATTAATAAAATTTATATTACATAAAAAAATTGAATTTTATTAGGCTTTAAAGAGCCTAATAAAATTCAATTTTTATTCAATAAAATGTTGTATATCAGCATTATATTCTCTAACATACTCCTCGCAATTTATTTTACAAGCAATTTAAAATAAAATTGTAATAGTGATCATTAATAAGATTAATATTACTTAAAAAATTGCCTTTTATTAGGTTCTTTCCAAATGAAATGTTATACAACAGTATTACATTTTCCACCATACTGCTGTAAAAAGTTCAGTATATGTAAAATCTAGTCGCTATAAATTTTATTCCAGTAACATCCATCACTTTCGCCGGAAAAAATCAGAGCCATGCACCGAGAAGGAAAAAAAAATAAAGGTTGAAAAAACTTTTGCGGTAACGAGTTTGCTAAATTAACGCCTGTGATCGATGATAATGCAATTCCAACCTCGTTGTATCTTATTACGCATATCCATTAACCATTGGACAAAGTTTGAAGTCTTAGAAGGGAAAACTAATGCTAGCCACTTAATCTCTTCCAAAGAATAATAGTAAAACTCAGCAAGTTGCAAACAATCGCACAAAATGGAAATAAGTGATTTTCCTTTTCCCTAATTTTCTTTTTGTAATCGGGTACGTAGAATGAGGAATTTAATTTTGAATTATTCTTTTGTGATCCAGATTAACATTTAGTAAACCCTGTCCAAAGTAATGAGATACTGAAAATTCTGCTTAACTTTTCTTAGAAACGGGCCTCTTATTTTAATTAATTGATAGTGTCGAAAATAATTTACATCGAAAATACACCCTAATTGTTGAATTGTTATTTATCTATCAAAGAATCAGTTTTACAGATTATTTACTTTGTATTTACAACTGATAACAGATTGAATATGTTAAAGTTTTAAACATTTATTCCTTGATAAGAGCCAAATATTGTACTTTAACAATGAATGTGATTGTTAAATGTTACTATCTTTCATGTCTGCTTTATGTTTTCATCAGTCTTGCAGAGCTGCTAATCCCTAACTTAAATATTCTGACTGTTCTACAATTCTTAATCTTTGGCAAAATTTATATATATATTTTTAAAGATATGTATACTAATATGCAGTGAGTAAAATAAATATACATTTACACATCTATAGTGAATAAAATTTTCTTCAAACTATGCATGTCTTATTATTGTGTAAAATATTCATTTTAAAAATATTCATTTAAAAAATTTCCTTTTAAAAATTTCGTTTTAAAAATTTCATTTTAAAAATTTCGTTTTAAAAATTTCGTTTTGAAAATTTCATTTAAAAAATATTTTACCCTAAATGAAAAAAAAAATATGATATTTAAAAATTAGCCAGTGTAAGTTTGTGGAATATATTTAAAATAATACCCAAAAAGACCGAACTTTATAATTAAAAAATGGTTTTACTGCTTCTTCAAATCATGATTTCACATAACCTTCCAGATTTTTTCCACTGAGATAGTCCTACCAGACGTATTTTTAACTGCGTGATGAAGTTTAATTATTAGTTTGAATTTATCGGTCGATTAAAGCTTTCATGGTAGGTTTTCAGTGTCTATGTGTTAAACATGTTTTGCTATTGATATTTTCTTTTGAATACTGAAAACGACATATTTAATTTCTTACCAAAAGTGCAATTATTTACCTGTCAAATAGTTGTCGATAATGCTACCCTAAGCAATACATTACAAGCATATGATAAAAGATTAAGTATTTTACTATTAATGTGAAAGCTGAAACTGACATAACTGATGTCTTAGAACATGTTGATAATATTTTAAAAGTTTGTTTAAAAGAGAAGATCACTAAGCAATTATAAAATCAAATAAAAAAATTTTGGTGTTTCTTTTCAAACATAAACATTAACATTTTTTTATGTAGTGGTTTTAATAAAATATAATTTGAATGAAAATTCAGCACACCAAAATAACATATGAAAGACAGTTACACAACAGACTGCAAAGGGAAAAAAAAAAGCAAGCCCTTTCATTATTACAGATGTTGCAAAACTCCATAAGAAATATTTGTATAAAATGCATATTTTTATATCGCGCGTGGGAATTGTGAGGATTCAGAGCTGAAAATCTCTACAATTTTTTCTTCCTCTGAGTGCGATTTCAAGACTTTGAATTTATCGCGTCCATATCGGAAATAGCAGTTATGTAAATGAAATGATATTCCAATATTTCTATTCTACTCAGAATATGTGCTTGCGTTTTTTTTGTTCTCTCTATGATCCCGAAGTTTTCTCATTTTGCCTGTATTTTTCTTCTTTAAGGAGTGTATCCATTTTTAACTTGTTTAACAAGAAGTGAGTACTGATATTATGTGTACACACACACACACACACACACATATATATATATATATATATATATATGGATGGTTGCTGTTGCATATATACGTATATCAGATGAGAATAAACCACAAGTTTCAAGATGCAAGATCCTTCAAGTTCTAGATAGTTTTAAACAGTTGAATTGTATAATTAGATACATGTATAATTATTAGATATGTATAATATGTATAATAAGATATACCTGTCTCGCTACGTTAGAGGTTAACAGTACATGAAGTAGAAAAATTAACTTCATTTTTGACGACGTATAACGTTTGTCATGAGAAAAAAGTAAACAGAAGACACTTAGGAGGGAACAATATTTTCTACCATATTGTAAGAGGGAAACATAATTCACACCATTGCCTTTTGAAAATTTTTTTTAATCTATACACACAGGAAACATACTGTTACAACCTTTGGCAAATTCAAACATTATATTAACAATTTCTTAAAACAAACCATAGGGGAAATAGAATATTGATGGTGATAAAACTATACCAGAAATCCACCTCAAATTTTATTAACAGTATATAAAATTTAATAGAAAATATATATAGTTGTTAATTTAAATATATAATATACACTTCATACAATTATGTTAATTTTTTTCATCATCAGGAGTTCTGTACAGGATATAATTTTGATTTCGTCTTTTATCAGCATGATATAATACATGTCTATACTTATTTTCTGAGAATGCAAGATCTCGAGATTCTATCACGGGAATTTCT